>JAEQBH010001691.1:0-110852 GCA_016808115.1 Tetrastigma voinierianum
TTATGAAAATGGATAGAAAACCATCTGTTAAAGTAAGGACAATACATGGAGGACTCTGTGAGAAAGGAGATGTGTCCATGTAGCTCATAAAATCATCAACAACGGTGGCATAAAACGAACACCCTTAAGGCACCTATGTCAATAGGGACCCTAAAATCAACATGTACTAATTCAAAGGTGTCACAGTATGAATAGAACTAGGAGAAAGATAGACGATGCTGTTTAGCCAAGGACAATGTCGCATTTGAGATTCAAACAAAGTTTTGTGACAAGAAAGAAATATGATGGGCAGAAGGATGCATGGCCAAAAATGTTTATGCCAAAGAGTTACATCAACAATATTATTAGTTGCATCAGAAGAGACGTTACATGAAACAAGAGGAGGAGACAGACAATTTAGCAGGTAGTACATTAGTATTGATGAAACTAGATTGATCAAGGACATATAGGGTGCCCAACACCTTGTCCACAGCAATGATACGTTCAGTCTTTAGGTCCTATAAGCAACAAGAGGTAGAGGAGAAACTGAAATGAATGTTGGAAGAAGAGCAAAGCTTATTGACTGAAAGTAGATTAAATTTAAAGGTTGGCAGGTAGAGCACGTCATGAAGAAATAAGGCTCCATGAAGAATTACTCGCCCCATTTGATGAACAAGGTGAGTGATGCCATCAGGGAGAAAAACTGGTATAGGTGGGTGGATGGATGGTTTGAATATCAGTCAAAAGGTGAAGGTCATTACACATATGATTAGAAGCTCCAGTATAAATTATCCAAAAATTCTTGTTTGATGGAGAATTTAGAAGTAGATTATGACTAGAAGTTGATGTGGACAGGCTACCTGCAAAGCTTGTCTGAGCAAAGTGGGCATGGGAATATGTGTCTTGTCCTGCATATACTTGGCTATCTTTTTTTGGATAATGGCAGAGAGGTCAAGTGAATTCTGAGCATAATTGTGAAGACTATCATCATGGCCAGATATTGTGGAAGCTTCATAGTCAAGGGGTGAATCCATGTCTGCATTAGCAAAGTTGGCACACCTTGTGATTTTTGAGTTCTTTGTACCTATCCGGATAACCGTGTATTTTGAAGCAGCTGGCCATTGTATGGCCATTCATGCCACAGTGCCTATAGTAGATGTTCTGTGAAGTTCAGAGCGTATCTTCAGCCTTGTTAAAGACTCCCTTCCGTGATGAAATCCTCTATTGCCCGAGTAAGACAAAAGATGCATTATCTTCGGCTCCCAAATTGCAGACATATCTCTAGCATCTGGTCTAATACGACTGATCCATAAGACAGCCATTAAAACCGTCATTTCTGTGTATTCTGTGTTTAATATATGAGCCACCGTTGTTTCTCAAACTTTAAGAACCAATGAATACACTTTACTGAGGATGGGTAGGGGATCCATTAACAGAATTTGGTCCTTCGAATGACAAAATCCTTCATTGAACCCCATTAGAAATTATATAATTTTCTGAGATTCAATAAAATCAGAAAATAATTTTGCAACACCACATGTACATAGAGGTATTTGTTGTACACAAGCCAATTCATCCCACAACTTTTTCAACCTTGAGAAGTATTGTGTAACAGAGGAGTTACCTTGACTGGTGGTATTGATCTCTCTCTGGAGCTGGTATATCAGAGGACCATTGCTCTCGCCAATCTCTATCCAAAGATCTCTTGCTGAACATGGATAGATGAAGGACTCCAATATGTCCTTTGATATGGAATTTAGCAGCCAAGATAAAACCACGTTGTCAGCTTTCTTCCATCCACTATATTGAGGTGAGTCCGGTGATGGCGGTGTGCAGGATCCATCGATAAAACACAGTTTTGTTTTTTCTCCCAAAGCTATTTTAATAGATCTACTCCATGACAGGAAATTGTTTTCGTTTAATGGCGCTGATACAAGGATCAAGTCATGATGGTAGGTATAACTAATTCAAATAGTGAAATTGCAACGCTCGTTAAATTGGGCTTATAATTTGTTTGATTTTCGCATCTACTACTGATAAATCGTAGGTAATTCTAGAACTAATATATGAAACAAAACTCGACTTTAAAAATAACGCATTTGTCGGGGAGAAAAGCGTTCGGGCCACTCGTTGCTTTGATTCCATGAGCAAGACTAAAACGAACATATTTCATATCAAAGTCAGTTACAGCCGGAAGGAGGTGATGCTTTTATACATGACTAAGAACCTTCTAGAAAGCAAGCTAACTATGTTTTGCTGTTACATGTGTGCACATACTCATGTGCCCTACAACGTACATATATACTTCACATATACCATAAACATTTTTCCATCAATTGATTCCATTTGGTGGTTAGACCATTGTTTTTAAAGATCAAAATAAGAATATCGATATATAAGCTATATGCCCAACTTTAAAACACCCATGACAAAAAGAACACACACACACACACACACACACACACATATATATATATATATATATATATATATATATATATATATATATATATATAATTTTTAATAAATTATAAATAAAAAAGTCTATAAATTCCAAAAAATATATGATTCATTATACCAAAAACTCTATATAAATAAATTGTATGAGATTAACATGATATGATGATAACTTGGTGGCTAGAACTTTAAGTATAATAACAATTATATAAATGATAAATTTTTTTTAGAAAAGTTTCATTGGACCATTAGCTCCGATTGGAACCTAGAAAATACTAAGAAAAAAAATAGAGAGAAAAAGTGGAGGGAAAAAATTTGGAGGAAAATAAAAATAATAATTAAGCTTTATAATTAATTATATATGTTTATCAAACTCATTTTATTTATTTCTTTATTATATAAGGCTAAAAATTGTAAAATGTCAAATTCTCGATAAATTTCATTATATTTAATTTTCTTTATATTTTTCCGTTAAAAAACCAAACATAATGACATTTTTCTAAATATTTTTTTCTTTCCATAGTATTTTTTGGGTTCCAAAAGAAGTCTTAGTGTTATGAGAATGTTGGATAAAAAAATTGTAAAACAATATACTTGAATTAAAAACGCATCATTCTAGAATTAAAAAATTAATTCAATGGTAGGGGTGTTCAGGGGCAGGCAGAAGGCGGCGGGGCCATATGTTCCCTGTGCTAGCTCCGCCACTGGGTTTACCCGAAAAACTGCATAGTAAGGTTGCATCATTCTATCCGCAATAGCATTGTAACTTTTGGAAATTGACTCTTTGACTTGAACTTGAACAAAATCAATTGAGGCAATCTAAGATTGCTTGAAGTTGGGCCACTAAGGCTTCCGCAAAGAGTAGATATCACTCTTTGATGATTTGATAGTTCTTTCACTTCCCCTTCGCCACCGAGTTACATATGATGTGGCTAAGTCTTTCATTACATAAAACAAAGAGATAAAGAGATAGATATATGATCTCCTTGTGGAACTCCTCTCCCTGGCTTAATCTAATCCTAATGTTCTCCATTCCAAAGAAAAGATAGGCGTGCCGTCTACACACAAATTATTATATTCCTCATCCATGAACTACTGAGGTCGATTTCAAATGGAAAATCCCGTATAAAGTTCCATGACAGCCTATTATAGGCTTTTTCAAGACATCTTTATCGCCATACCTGTCTTCCCTGTTTTTTGTTATTGATATGCCTAATCCCTTATCTTCCTCTTTCTTTTAGTTAGATTTAGAACTCAGCTGGGTAAGTAGTAGGAGTAGCTATCTTACTTTTTTTTTAAAGTATTTAAGCATATTTTACATTAGATGAGACGAGTAAGAGTCGGCAATGAGTTGTAGCTCTCGCTAATTAAGAGCCGTGGGCCCTCTCAGGATCTTGGGTCAGCGCCTCAAACTTCAGTTCCTACTTGTGCACAGCTCTTAGCCCAAATCTTGGGTAGTTGTCTGTGTTCTCCGCTTGTCTTTATAATTCCAAAGAATGGAACATTGTTTATTAAGTAAGGCCTAAGCTTTTTATCTTCCAAGGTTTTGTGGTTCGAGTATAGTGCAGATTCTTTTGATAGTTGTTCATTCCCTTCCACTACCGACTCATTTTTTTTTCTTTATCCTAAAGATCAATGCTTAACCTTTAGTCCTGAGAATGTGGTGAGAGGAAAAGAAAAAGAGATAAAAGACTACTTAGTTTTATTATAAGAAACACAGAAAAGTTAAATACAATTATAATGAATTAATAATATATAATTTTCTATCTATTTAATCCTTTTATATTAAATATTTTTCATCTCTTTTTCTTTCATTCAGATACTTTTTCTCTTTGTATTTCCCCTTAAAAGTTATTTAAAGAGCCTACTACTATACAGATGATGGTATGAACAATTACATGGAACAGGGTATCGTAATTCAATCCATAAACTTTAAGTTTAGTGTCAGGCCAACTGGGTATGATTAACAACAAGCACTTTAGACAAGAATGTGGCGGAGCTTGCATTATGAAACAGGATTTCCAGAATTTTTTCTGAAAGCTCTCTATTGTTCTTCTGATTCCAAAGGGGCAAAACGGAAGCTTTGGGCCTATTTGGTTCCTTTTTTTGAAAAATGTCTTATGTTCTCAAAATAAGGATAACAGGAAAAACAGGAAAACACTTATGACCCCCTTTTTTTTATTATTATTATTTTTTGGTTTTGAAAAACACTGAGAGCATAAAAAACATTAAATGAAGATAACAAAAGCAATTTTCGGAGAACACCAAAATATTATTCTCTGTGTTTTCAAAAAGTGTTCACAAGAACAGTTTTCAAAAACATGAACAAAACAAGACCAAATTACTACCATAAATTGATGGGATCCATCCCCATTTGATTTATTTTGAGAGGCATACTTTCAAGAAACATGAAAGCATGTCTCCTTGTTTTAGGCTCCATGTTTTTCTCCTTGTTTTAGGCTCCATGTTTTTTTTCCTCGTTTTCTTGGCTCCATGTTTTGAGCAAGACGTCTTTCCCGTTGACCTATAAAGAGGCAAGTGAGAAGCTTAGAAGAATCATCCTAAGAAATCTAAGAGAGAGAGGGAAAAGAGGAGAGAGAGGAGAAAATATTATAGAGAAAGTTGAGAGAGATATTCTCAATTGAGAAATTTTCACACCAGAGGAATGTGAGGTTATCTCTAATTTTGAGTGTATACCCCAAGATTAGAATATTATTGAGAGGAATTGTACTACATACCACTTTGAGATAGTAAAGAATTGTTCGGAGTTTGTCCCGTGGGTTTCCCTTCATCTTGAAGGGTTTTCCATGTAAATCTGGTGTTCTTCATTATGTATTTATTTTCACGTATGGGTACTACTCGCATATACGATACTATTCACATATACAGTTACTATTCATCTGACGTCAACAAATACTACTAGACAGTAGTATTAGAGCAGTAGAAGTCGATCCTACATCATCCCCTGGCCAGCGGTATAATAGTTGATTCTTTTTACTCTTTTACTATGCTCCTCGTGGGTTACTGGCTTATCGAATCGACCTTCCACATTAGAAAAGACTTTTAAGATTACTATTGCTCTAAGATAGCTCATAGTTGAAGTTGAAATAAAGATGACAGATGCAAAGTACGAAATTGAGAAGTTCTAGGCAACAACAACTTTACCCTCTGGCAGAGACGAATGAAAGACCTGCTTATCCAGCAAAAGGTCCACAAGGCATTATCTGGCAAGTCTAAGATGTCAGAAACTATGAAAGAAGCCGAATGGGAAAAGATGGATGAGACAAACCACAAGATAATACGACTCAACCTTTAGACTAAGTACTAAACATCAACATGGAAGACTGCATTAACCGCAAGAGATCCTGAAGAGACCGGAGGAATCTCAGACATGGCAAAGAACTTGTCAAACAAGTTATATTTAAAGGAGTTGTACAGTCTACGCATGTCGGAAAATACAAATGCGCTACAACATTTGAGTAAGTTCAATGGCCTTATCTCTCAACTATTACAATTTCAAGTAACTTTTGATGATGAAGATAAGGCTATACTCCTATTGGCATCCCTACCTCAGTCATATGAAAACCAAGTGACTACCTATTATATGGGAAGGACACTTTGAAATTTGAGCATGTGTCAGGATCCTTGTTGTCTTATAATAAGACAAGCAGAGTTACCAACAATGAGTCACAAGCATTGGTTACAGAAAACGAAGGTAGTAGCAAAGGCAGAATGTCAAGACCTCATAATGATAGATCCAAAGGAATGTCGAAATCAAGAGGCAAAGACTACTCTTGTTATCACTACGGAAAACAAGGTCACATGAAGAAAATTTGTTGAGTATGAAAGCGTGAACAAAATCAAGGAAACCAGAAGAAGGAAGAGAACAAGAACGCCACTACTCCCGTCACATGCAATGATGAAGATGTTGCAGTTGTCGTTGAAGAATGCCTACATGTTGGTGACCAGATGATTGAATGGGTGGTTGATACTTCTACGTCATACCATGCTACGCCAAATAGAGAATTGTTCAGCACATACAGGAGACTTTGGGTGTGTAAAGATAAGAAACACCGCCAGCTCCAATATTATAGGAATTGGATACATTTGCATACAAACCAACGTAGGGTACCAGTTGAAGCTGCAAGATGTGAGGCATGCTCCAGATTTATGCCTCAACTTGATGTTCGGAATTACCTTGGATAAAGAAGGCTTCCAAAATTATTTCAGCAACAGTAGATGGAAACTCACCAAAGGAATGATGGTCGTTGCAAGAGGAGAAGTTTGTTGTCAGATAAGACCCAAGGAAGATTTGTAAAATGGGTTGAATGTAGCAAACAGCACTTCGCCAAGTTAGCGGCACGTGAGACTCTGGGTCACATGAGTGAAAAGGGCTACAAATTTTGGGAAAGAAGAACTCATTCCCTTTGCCAAAGGTACACTACTTGAATTTCTTGTGATTATTACTTACTCGAAAGCAACATAGAGTTTCATTTTTAGCAAAGAAATCTACCAAGAAGTCAGCATTCATAACTTCAGGTATATATTATGATGTTTGTGGTCCCATTGTAGGTTAGAAAGTTTAGAGGATACAAATATTTTGTAACTCCTTACTGATGATGCTTCAAGGAAAATACGGGTGTATTTGTTGAAATCAAAAGACTAGGTGATTCAAGAACTTTCTGGGGTCATTTCTACGCGATAAGAGAAAGAGAAACCGAGAAGCCTTTGAAGTCCCTTCATGTATAATGGAGGTCAGATTTGGTTTCCTAAGAATTCAGAGATTACTGCTTCAAACATGGGATTTGGCATGAGAAGACAGTCCCAGGCACCCCTCAACACAATGGTGTAGCAGAAAGGATGAATCGCACCATCATGTATAAAGTCAGATGCATGTTGAGAACTACAAAGCTTCCTAAGTCACTGGGGAGCAAATAAGCATCGGCTCGTTATCTAATCAACAAGTCTCGCTCCACTCGTGGTTTGATGTCCCGTAGAAGGTATGGACAAGCAGCATACCTGCAACCAACTAGTGGGAAGGTGTTCTAAAAGTAAAGCATTCATACATGTACCAAAGGAGCAAAGGACGGCTATATGATAAAGCCATACCATGCATCTTCATCGCTATGGAGATGAGGAGTTCTAAGAACAAAATTTGGAACCCGGGAGATAAGGGCAGAAGTTAGAAGTAGAGATGTCGACTTCATGAAGATCAAACAATGAAAGATTCTAACAAAGAAGAGCAAAGAACATAAAAGGTTATAGATATAACTATTGATCCTCTCTACAATTCACAAGTGAAGAAGATGCCAAATAAGGGTGATACTCCGTGGGCTGGGGCTACTCCGGGTGACAAAGTGATGAAGAGAGTATACCATCACAAGAGCATGATCAGGGAAGGTGTGGTTCTGTAAGGTGAGAATGAACAATTGTAGCTCAGAAGATCAAACCGAGAGGCTGCTACATCGGTTATCCATCCTCATAAATACATTTTGTTGACTGATGAGAGGGAGCCAAAGAGCTTCCAGAAAGCACAAACTCATAAAGATAAGAGTAGCTAGATGAAATCCATGCAAGAGAAGATGGACTCCCTCCAGAAAAACAATACTTATAAGCTCGTGAAATTACCTAAAGGGGGGAAAGCCTTGTAGAACAAATTGGTGTACAAGCTGAAGAAAGATGGCAAAGGAAACCTAGTGAAATACAAAGCCGCCTTAGTAAAGGAAAGGCTTTAGCCAGAAGAAAGGTATTGATTTAGATGAAATTTTCTCTCCTATTGTAAAATTATCATCAATTAGGATCATCTTAGGCTTAGCAACTAATCAAGACCTTGAGATAGAGCAAAGGATACACACGTATTTCTCTCCATGGTGATTTGAAGAAGAGATCTACATGCAAACAGCCTAGAAGGGTTTGAAGTCAAAGGAAAGAAGACTAGTATGTAAATTAAAGAAAGTCCGTTGAAATAAAGGCTACGACAATGGTACAAGAAGTTCGAATTCATTCATGGTGGGTCATGGGTACTAGGAAGAACTACAAAGAGACTATCAGAAAATTACTCAAAGGGTGAGAAGTTTATTATCCTGCTATTAAAAGTAAATGATATCCTGATAATTGGCCATGACAAGGCTCAAATAAACAAATTTAAGGAAGAGTTAATAGTCCTTGATATGAAGGATCTCGCTCACCTACAAATTCGTGATGAAGATCACTCGGTGATAGGAAAAATAAGACCGTGGTTGTTTCGCGAAAGATATGTTGAACGGATTCTCGAAAGATTCAATGATGAAATAGGCTAACCGCCACACGCCTCGTGGTCATTTCAAACTCAACAAGAGGTCGAACCCTTCAACAGAAGAAAAAAAAGAGAAGAAATGATTGTTATTCCATATTTGTCAGCAGTTGGAAGCCTCATATATGCTATGGTTTGTACATGTCCAGACATAACTCATGCAGTTGGAGTAGTAAGCAGATTTTTGGCAAATCCTTGTAAAGAACATTAGGAAGTAGTGAAATGGATCTTCGGATATCTAAGGGGGAACTTCAAACTTGTTTATGTTGAAAAGGAAAACTACTTCATACTACATAGATGCAGATATGGCTTGGCAGGATCTTGATGGTGTAAAATCTACATCCTACTATTTGTTTACTCAGAGTGGGTCATATCATGGCAATCCAAGTTGCAAATGCAAGGTTTTATCCACAACTAAAGCTCAATATATAGTCGCTACTAGCCTGCAAATAGATATTGTGGATGGAAGACTTTTTCAAGGAACCTGGCTCAAGCAAGATAAGTATGTGATATATTGCGACAGCCAAAGTGCAATAGACTTGAGCAAAAGACAAAGCATATCAAGCTCGATATCATTGTATTCATGATGCTATAGAAATGAAACGCTTCTGATTGAAGAAGATTCACACAAACAAGAATGCAGTTGACATGATGACAAAAGTCATTTCATAGAAGAAGCTGGAGTTTTGTTCCAAGCTTGTGGGCATGGAATCCTGTTAAGGATTCAAGTGATTTCCTCCTTCCTGTGTTGAATGGGTCTGGAGGGGGAGATTTGATGGGATCCATCCCCAACCTTGTTTTCTCCTTGTTTTAGGCTCCATGTTTTTCTCCTTGTTTTAGGCTCAATGTTTTTTTCCTTGTTTTCTTTCTTTAGGCTCCATGTTTTGAGCAAGATGTCTTCTCCCCTTTACCTATAAATAGGCAAGTGAGAAGCTTAGAAGAATCAACTCAAGAAATTCGAGAGATAGAGGGAGAAGGGGGGAGAGAGAGGAGAAAATGTTAGAGAGAAAGTTGAGAGGGATATTCTCAATTGAGAAATTTACTTGCAGAAGTGTGAGGTTATCTCCACAATTTGCAGTGTATACCCCAAGATTAGAATATTCTTGGGAGGAATTGTATTGCATACCACTTTGAGATAGTGAAGAATTGTTCAGAGTTTGTCCCGTGGTTTTTCCTTTCACCTTGGAGGGTTTTCCGCGTAAATATGGTGTTCTTCATTTCTGTATTTATTTTTTCGTATGGGTACTATTCACATACATACTATTCACATATACGGTTACTATTCATCCAACGTCAACAAATCCTACCAGGGAGTAGTATTAGAACAATAAAAGTCGATCCTACATCATCCCCAACATAAATAAGCTTCCTAATTGGATCATTAAATCCATGGGAGCTTCCCTTCTTATCATTGTATATCAATTAGATTTGCAGATGAAGGGGAAATCAAATGCATGTGCGTAACTGACAAAGGAATGATTTATGCCCATTTGTGGACAAAACACTATTGAAATACCCAAGACCATCCGATGGTTTAAGACAAAAGAAAAAAAATCATTACTTAAAAGAATTTACCATAACCTGTGAAGTAATTTGACTACAATTTGATTTTGGTATAGAGTAAAGAATTATTTCGTATCATTTGTGAAGTAATTTGACTACAATTTGACTTTTGCAGTAAAGAATCATTTTCTAGTCTGAAGCAATTTGACAAATACTCACCAGCATTTATGAACAAGGCTGTAGAGCTGCTTATGATGCTAACTTCCACAGTCACAGCACATGAATTTTCAGATTTTCCAGTTCATCATATGGAAAGTTTGAAGTTTGTGCGAATCCTCTTCAACGCAATCCCGGGCGTTTCCACCTTTCTTCGGTTCAGCAGAGCTGTGCTTATCATGCTAACTTCAACCTGTCACAGCACATGAAATTTCAGATTTTTAAGTTCATCATATAGAAAGTTTGAGTTCAAATGCACAGCAAGTGAACTATTATTTATCATAATAATTTTATTACGATACATAAAATAATTTGAACGAATCAAGATCTCAATTAGGGCCATTACTACATCAAGCATAAGGCAAGTGACGACTAGGGATTTAATTAATTCAACTGATTTACCTAATGCCTCTCTAATAAAAATTCAAAACACAATCACATCCACCAATATACAACTGATTTAGGAAAACCTTTTTACAAGAGCAAACCCAATGAACTTCAATTGACCACTTAAAAATCCAATAATCAAGAATAATGAACAACAAAAACTTGTCGATTGAAATAAAGCAAACAAAGCAATAAATCAATCTTGCAACACCTTTGTAATCAATTCTTTATTCCTTCCCCAGGAACTTACAACTATTAATTATTACTTAAGGTGTAACCGCTGATAAGGTCTCCCCCACTTAATTGAAGATGTGGATTCAAACCCTATGGGGCATGGGATCACAAGCTTTTGAAATAATGAAAGGCTTAAGTTTGGAAAACAAAGAGGATGGACTTGAGGGGAAAAGGAAACAGATTACGAGAGAAAGTGGAAGATGGAAGAAAGTGCAGGTAAGAAGGATAAGAGGCTTCCTAAGGATTTCTGAAATTCATCTTCCTCCAATCACGTCTTACACCAAGAAATCGTCATGAGCTTATTTGAACTCCTAAACATGGGCATAGCCAACTAAAACTATCATTATTAGCAAACTATTCCTAAAATCCCTCAAAAAACATGTATGCTGTCATAAATTTGTACAAGTATAGCAGAGTAACTAAAAACAAATAGATTATCTCATGATTGCAATAAGTAGGACACATCACCTTTTAATTTGCAACTGGAGTTCCCCATGGTTTTACTAGAACAACATGATTGTCCTCCCTAATTTATTAGGCAAATCACTTACTAACATGGCAATGACTCTAAACACTTCAAATATAAATCAAAATATAAAGGGACAAAGTAGAATAACTGTAGTCCAATCATCTTATCCCTGTTTCAAGGCTGTTGTACCCCATACAGTTGAGCAATCTGGTTAAATAATAATAATAAAAATAATGTTTTACTGTTTTGAAAGCCTTCAATTTTGTTCAAACCTCAAGCCAATCTTACACTATAACCCTGTGAAGTTATCACTGAAAAATGTACTATCAATATTATAATGGTCAACTGATCTTATATTCAGTAACAGATGATTCACATAAGTTCTTTCCTTAGGACTAACATGAAAAGAATTCTGCTAAATGGGGAATTTAGGGACAAACCAGGCATCAAGATTCACATGCCATTGAACCATTGCGATGCGGACTGCTTACAACCCCTATGACACAAACTCATTTCAGGTAATAGTATGATCTTCTGTTGCTAATTTTTTTAAAAATTAAAAAAAAAAATCAATTACATAATATTGGGAAGACCATAAAGTTCTCCTTTCAGTAACTTTCTTAATTGGAACTGGAAATTTCCTCACCATGTTGAAACAGTCCTTGACAATCGAAATGCTTGAGCCCTTGAGCCATGTGTAACATATTAGTCTCTTAGATATCACCTTTTTTGTTTGCCTCCAACCAAAGTGGCAAGTAAGATTGAGAGACTATAGGCATAATTTGATCATCAAATATTAGAGAAGGGAAGAAAGAGAAACTTGCAGGTTCCAATGAAGTGTGTAAGTCAAAAAAGTGAAGGGCGTTCGGGTATAGGGAAGACAACCTTGAGGAATAAGCCTCTTTAGATGGAGGTCCCAAGGGAAATCGATGCTTTACAGCAGGAAATTATTTTGACTATTTATTGACCAAATTCTAATGGTTGAGATGTCAATATGATTGTTAGATGGTCTTATTGTTGTCCTTGGAAGTACAAAGCACAAATTCTCCGTGTCTCCTCTCATTTCACTCACTATTCAGCAGGAGTGGCACTAAAATTGTGGGAAGATATTTGGTGGAGTGACTAATCTTTTTGCGTCAAAATTCCAAATCTTTATAAGGCAACAAGAGCAAGATTCCACTCTCCTTTCAATGCTGGTGTCATTCACTCCCTCCTTGCCTTAGAATTTCAATTTCTGGAAATTTTGAAGAAAGTACTGTCACTAAATCAACTTTAACCAATGTGTATCATTCACTTTCCAAGAGATATAATAGCATAACAACAACCATGTCAATGATTTCCTTTGGACAATGAGGAAGCATAGAAACACACCTTTCTGCCTCTTCATGGTAGAATCTGAATCACAAGGATCTGGTTCTCTCTCTCTCTTTGAAGAAGAATCCATCAACCGTAGCCTCTTCCTGGATGGAGAGTCAGAAGGGTCTCTCTCTCTTTTGTTTCTCATGAACCTAAAACAGATATGTAATATGTAATTTAAATTATAAAATTGCTTATATTATAAAAAGTCATATACAATGAAGACACTTAAAATAATTGTTTGCTTTTTTTGTTAAGTATTCAAAAAAATAATGCATTTACATAAAAATCCGTCAAAGATGGAAAGTTTGAAGACATACCGGTAGAAAAATGCACCACAAACGAAGGGCATATCTTTGCCCCATTCCTCAAGGCTGTACCAGCCTTTGGTCAAGCAAGTGACCTCCAGAAATGGTGCTGGTGCTAGTGCTGGCGAAGTGTCATCCGAATCTGCATTGAAAAACTCATGAAAGGAAGGGGTTGGAATTGAGGAATCTTGCACCATCTGAAAGGTCATTTCTGAGGAATAAAAAATCTCAACCCTAAATGTGGTGATGTAGGCCAAAACACCACCACTATCCACCTCAACGCCCACCTTTATGATGCACATTTCCTTTTGACCAATAGAAAGAACCATTCCTGAATCTGAAAGTATGTTCTTGTCATAATACATGTCAAACAATTCAGCTAAACTCTGGTAGATCATTATTACCAGCATCAGGAATTAGGGCAGCAAAAGGTTTGCTGCCACGAGACCCAATAAGCAAGTTCTCATATGCTGGAACAAACTCCTTTCCATTATCAGGTAGCAGGGAGGGATGAACATCTATGTTAATAGCCGAAGGACAAGGCAATCCCATATCTTGCTTTGCACATTGTAACGGTAAAAGCCACTCCCTGTTTGCACAAAATCATTATTCCTGCAACGGATATTTTGTACACACAGCATGGCGGACTGGGTAGAGCCTCCCATTCATTTGTGGATGGGTCAAAAACCTCAAACAAATGACTTACCGTGAACTCATCGTCGTTGAAGTAAGCAGCCCTCGAAAGAACAAAAATTCTACCCTCAATGCTTGTCACCAGAGGATTTTGCTTCGATGACAACATATCAACAGAAAACTTATGGAATTCGGTGATTGACTCAATTGAAGTCATCTCTGACACAGACAAATGAAGAAACCTTTCTAATCTTGCATTTCCTTCTAAGACACATTGCATCCTGAGAAGCGCCTTCACATGGTATTTCCCCACCAGCCAAAAACAGTGTGGATCCCTTGACAAATAACCCCATTCCCATAGGAAAGCCCATCTCCAAAAAATTGAACACTTCGAACACTGGTGGTGGTGGAGGATTCTGAAAGCCAGTATTATTTTCAGGATTTGTCATTCGAGAAGGATCAATCAAAAGCAACCGTAATGGGGTTGCTACCAACAGCACACTTTCATCTGACATCTACAAAGTGAGGATGATTGATTAGTTTCTTATGTAGGATTTTAGAAAATACCAATTCTGAACAGAAAATTGTGTTCTTTTTACCTTGAACCATACTCCAAAACAAAATTCTATAAAGCCAGTAATTTAAGACAACATGAGAATATAAAAAACAAACCATGAGAAACCATTCCACAATAATCAAATAGAAATTTCAGTCTGACTTAAATCAGTACCACGGCTGCAGAGACACCCTAGAAGTCAAACTTCCAGAACTGAAAATTTAAATTATAAATCATTTTGCCTATAAATAAACGATATTGTATTTTTGTAAGAAATAACTATAATATCTTATTTTGTATAAGAGAAAAAAATTCTAACATTATATATACATGAATTCCTCTTAAATATATAAATACATTTCAGAGTTGTAAGGAATTCCAAGCCTTATGGGCTTAACAGCAAACAATATCCATAGAGAACAAGTCGTTACACATTGTGCCTTGGAGGATAACAAGAAAACTAAATTCCTTACATCTCCGCTAGCTTCAACTAGAGCATCCACAGCAGTCAGCCAAAACCTGAAGCCAAAGCCATTTTTAGATGCTAAACCCAAAAAATGGTGCTCCAGCAGTCAGCCAAAACCTGAGCCAAAATTTGGCGTGGGAATAGTGATCAGCCAAAATTGCTAGTATATGGCTGATCACTGCTCATCAGCAAAACTGCCCAAAAACCCATTCTACCCTCAATATAACCGTTGGGAGCCAAATTGAAAAACACCCGTGAACCATGAACCAGAAAATTACACAACAATCAAACTGGCATGAAAAATAATTTTATTCCCTGACAAAAAATCCAGAACCGTGAACCATTTTGGCTTCTCCCAACAAATGAAACAAAAAATTCTATAAATCACCAAAAAATGGAAACGATTTACAGATCTGAGGAAATCGCAATAAACGGAGCCAAGAAGGGAAGAATAGTGAGGGAAGCCAACCCATTTGCTGCAAATGGGCCTCGCCGTCGTCATCGCCGATTCACCGTCATCCGTTCCCACGCCCCCTCGGCGATCTCTTCCCCGTCGGCGATCTCTTCTCCCCCGCCCCCCGCGTCTCCTCTTCCCTCGTCGGCGTCTCTCCTCCCTCGTTGGCGATCTCTTCTCCCACCCCGTCCGGCGCTGGAAGTTCTCTTCCCTCCCAGCCCGCCCACCGTCCCTGGTTCTCTTCCCACCCCACCTGGTTCTCTTCCCCCCGCAAAGCTCATTTTGGGTTTGGTTTTTGAAATCAAAAAATAAAAAACCCATGTTATTTGAAATGAAAAAATAACAAAACTTTAAATCATATTTTTTTATAAATACTTTAAAATACGAATTAAAAATAAAATTTTTTACTTTATATGAATTAATTTATTTTATTAACCTCTGAATAATTTTATTAACTTTTAATTATTTTCAAAAATAATGGTAAATAAAATATTATTAATAAAAAAAAAACCATAAATCATATTTTGTGGAATAATTTAAAATACAAATTTAAAATAAAATGTTTACTTGATAGTTAATTTATTTTATTAGCCTACAAATATTTTTCATTATTTTTTATAAGAACTACAAAAATTTTTAAAATTTATTAATATTTGTAACCCCAAAAAAGTTCAACTATTGAAATTATTAATTCAAAATATTTATATTTATTTTTATTGAATTAATTAAATATTTATAGTCATTTTTATTTTTTAATTGAATCTTTATATTTATTTTAAATTTTAATTAAATATTTTAGTTATCTTTTAAATCGATTTTATAATATGGAGTGATATAAATGAATGAGGATCACGTGATGTAATTATTAAGGAAGAAAGGGAGTAAGAATTGGAATAGATTTAGAAGATGGAGCTTTGAATCTTCCAGCTCTTTGGAGATGTTTTAGCGAAAACTGCTTGAATCTCGAAAAAATGTATTTGGAGGCCAAAAAAAATGAGCTTTTAGATCTTTTCTTAGCTATTGGAGATCTTTCTATAGCCAATTTCTTCAAGATATAAGAAACTGCAGACCATCTCATTTATCAAAGAAGATTTTGGCTAAATCTAGGATCGCAGCTAAGGCACAGTTCAGTTAATAATAAACACAGAAAGTCATGTAAGGTCTGCAAAAGATTATTCAAGTCCGGTTATGGGTCCTCCAACACAGATAAATATTTTTTTTTAGTTTACAACTACCTGATAATCAAGAAGATGAAAGGGCAATATTTCCTAGAAAATGGTACAATGTGACAGTAGCATCCTCATACAGAAGGCTGAAAATAGGCCAAAAAAAAAAAATAGACAAAGAAAGTATGATGTGCATTCTAAGCCGATAAGCGCATAACAAACAGTGTGTCAAGACCCAGTTATCCCCACAATGAAAGAAAAGCGACCCAGTTATCCTGGCCGAAGAAAAGCATACCTCATGTGACGAGACAATCATAGCTTAATTACGACCAGCCGTTAAAGGCATGGGCAGTGGTTAGGGTTGGGGTGGGCGTAGGGAGGGACCGTCGGAGAGTGGGTGGACAAGAAAAGAAAAAAGAAAAATAAATATTTACCTATCAAAAAAAAAAAAAACTTAACTACAACCAGTTCCAAATAGGGAAAACTTCCGTACTGAGCAAGAAAGAATAAGCATGAGTCTGATGCATCCTGCTAAATCCTACCACCTGTTACCTCAGAGACCTTATTAAAAGGAAAAACAATGCAACCTAAGACTTGCTTAAGGGCATCAAGTTATCCTAATGAAGCCTTTATGCTCCTTCGTAGCTTTTTGCAGTATGCTCAGAGTGTAGGTTTTGAAAAACTTAGGATACATGGTAAGATAAAATTAGATGCTGTATGTTGACATAGGGAATTTTGAAGCATACTCTTTCTCACTATATTCATTTGGTTTCATATATAAGTACCTATTATCTATCACCTAATATTTAAAAAAGACATTGAGATACAATATACAGTGTGATAAATAAAAGAATAGGAACTATGGACTGGAATATTCAATGACATCAGGTGTGAAAGTCAGAAAGAGATTAGATTAGCTTCTCCAGAAAGAGATTTGGATTTTCAAAAGGTAACTCAACCTGGTCCACAAAGTAGCCCAGATGTTCATGAGCTTGTAAAGCCCTACAAAGAAAGAACTACCTGTTCACTAGGAATTTGTTCGATCCCAAAATACAAATCCCTGCAACAAAAACTCTACCACTACATGACACGTTTATTGATTTTTTGATAGGCAAAAGGATAAAATTTTATTAACCCAAAAAAGGAGCTACAGGGACACCCAGCAAGTACACAGGGGGAAAGCAAGGGGGCCCATTGCCTGTACACATGGCACATTTATAAATTCCTCTTTTAATCCAGAGCCGTGTTCAAAGCTTCTGCAGGCCTAACCCCAAACAGTATTTAGTCAATTTAGGTCATGCTACACACATTTAATTCATATCAGAAGATGCAGGGTAAAAATTAGGATTATCAGTATCAGAAAAGAAACCTAAAGCCACAATCTAACCATAATACCATTAATAATGGAGAAAATGAAAAGAGGATATTTCCTGCTCCAACTTCATAGGGATCTTCAAGGAATCTAATAGATATTTCACTCTGAATAGTAATCATAAATCAGAAACTCGAACACAAATAAACCCTAGAATACCAATTTCTAAATTAGAAGAAAACAGTGTCAAGAAAAATGAAGAAACCCACAATTTGATTACTATATCTTTTCGATGCCAAATTTTAAACAATAAAAAGAAAGCTCATATCAGTTGAACCAGAGTTCGTATGTGAATAGAATCACGATCTGAATATTTATTCTTTCTCAATTTTTCCAGCGTCCAAGGATTTGTATCAAATCCACTGAATTCAAGAAATTCAAGAAAAAATCGTTAGATACCCTAAACTCGGAGATCCACCGAAACGTGGCGGAGAAATCCTGATGCAAAGCTCAGTTTTTAAGCACACTCGACCGGAGACCGTCAAGCAGCAATCTAGGGCCTTGGTTTCTCGACCTTGGGTGGAGAGTATTGTTCCGACGTGAAGGTGGCCAGTAACAGACTCTGCATGCGCGCCAATTCCACCAAGCTTTTAAGGCACTTTGAAAATTCAATTTACAAAATATAACTTTTTATCGGTTTTTGGCTCTGACAAAAATAACCTTGCTTTTTTTAAATAACATTTTCTTTTAAAAAAACACATATAAATGCATGACCAATGACACTTTTATCCAAAATTAGTTATTTTCCAAAATTAAAAACATGAAAGGAATTCGTTTTATAAATTTTTTGTTATTTGGGGTTTTTTTAACCAAATATGTCTAGCTCTATCCACATACAAACCGTTAAGATTTTAAATATTGAATTTAAGGAAGTTGAAATTAATTCTAGTTTAATGAGTTGCTTTTTATGCAAGAATGAGAAATTGTTTGGTAAAAATTGTGACAACTTATACAAGTCTTTGATCTCCACACTTGTGTTTTGCTAAGTGAGCAACAAATCAAGCCCCTGCCACCATAGATTCCTTAGTAAGTTTCCAATGTATTGGCAATAAAGTGACTATTATGAGTACCATGATCTTTGGGATTTGGTTCTTGATGGACCGGTCCCGTTAGATTACGTGTTGTGATGACTGATTCCACTCACCTCACTTGGGTGGCGACTAACCTGCGCTGTGAGAATCACATAGAGGCCATGTATGGAAAGCAGGAAAATCCTTTCAAGGCTTTGCTTGGCGACCCGTCTAGAACTCCAAGTGCGCCAATGACGTTACGTATGAGGAATTCTATCCCATATGGGAAGTATGTTACAAATAAGCACCTAGAAGCGGAAAATCCGCATAAGCGATATTATCAGCGAATTTTCTAGCTTCTAAATCTCTTACTCATCAAAGAGATAATCCTGGAAAATGGAAAAATAATCCCTGATAAGGAAGAACTAGTCGTTGATAAGGAAAATAAGATTTCCTCCCTTAAACTAAGAGAAGATAAAATCCTAATCCAAGAAAGAAGGAGGAGATTTCGTGAACCAAACCCTATAAGTCGGAAATATCGCCCTCGAGGGAAGGTAAGCAATTCTAACTACGCATTTTTTGCTGACTTAATAATCGAAGAGGCGGCTGGCCCATCGCAGGTGGAATGCCCTTTTTGTAGGTTCATATTGCACTGCTGATGCTCAGGGAATCTGATGATCAAGTCCCCCACAATTTGACGTTCAGGGGATCCGACAATCAAAGTCTCAACAATTGGTGTTGTCTGTGGAAAACGAATAAAAAGTCTCAACGACGGGCTACAAGGGCTTGGCTACAACAATTCTCTAGTAGCCCCCCATTACCTAGACCTCTTTCGACTCCCCCTTCACATCTGATCTACCCGAAGCAGTCGCAATGTCAAACAATCTGATGCATCAAACACCTGAAGATCAGTTCCTCCATTGGCGTCAAGAGATGGAAAGGAAGCATGAGGAGCGCGTGAGACATATGTAGGAGTTACAAGCTCCATGGCCCAGGCGGCTTGTTGTAACACCCCAAAATATACCCTAGTCGTTTTCAGCATGTTTAGGGTATTTTGTAGGTATAATTTGAATTTTTCGTAATTTAAATGCAAAACGTGAAATCTAAGAAACCCGGAAATAAACAAGGGTAAATTTGTAAATTGTCAAAACGGGACATAAAAGTCATAAGATAAGAAGATGAGATGCTAAAGTGGAAATATGAATGACTTGATTTGTAAATAGAGGAGAGATGAGGGACCAAAGTGTAATAAAAGGAAAGTAAGGTCAAATAGGGATAAGACCAAGTTGGTCTCTCATTTTGGGGAGCAAAAAAAACGTGAAGAAGAAGAGAGGAGAAGAGAAGAAGTAGAGGAAGAAGAAGAAGAAGAAGAGGAAATGTATGGATGACTATGATTTTGTATGGAAACTATGGTTTTGTATGGAAACTATGGTTTTGTATGGATTTGTGAACTTTTGTATGGATTCTTGGTTTATAATGTATGGGTACTTGTTTGGGTGTTAGGAAGTTAACCTAACTCACAAATATGTGAGTTTGGGTTTGGAAAAAACCCTACTTAATCTCTATGTTTGGTTTTGGTTGGGGTTAGAACACACTTGGAAGATGTTTTTCTGGAAAGTATATGAGTTTTTTTTTTTTTTTTGGTTGGTTTTCTAGAAAAAGGGACGAAATCAGCAAAATGGAGATTTTAGGTCCTACGCCGCGTAGGGATCCCACTGTAGCGTGGTCCACACCAAGGCGTGGCATGTCACCGCGAGCGTGGCCACGAGGGAGGCAAATAAGCCTCATTAGCTTCTGTTGCGGCGAGGCTGCGTGGGTGCGTATAAATGCTCTGTCGCGAGCATAGTTACTTGTTCACAACATGGAAATTTTTGTGTTTTTTTTTGTTTTGTTCTTCTGTTGCTCCGAGGACTTGTCTATTGGACTAAGGAGGACCTTATAAGTATATGAAAGGGTCCATACATGTTTGTAAGGTAAAGAAAATAGAAAAATAAGACCGTACCTCACCGCCTCGGCGAGTTCAATGTTGGCAAACTTAATGCCCCTATGATAAGATAGTAAGTTCCTGAGCACATATAATTGTAGAACTACCTAAGACCGGATATTGAATGACATGACACCTTTGTTATGTGGGCAAACACGTATAGTACTTCGGTACTATCTGATTAGTGCGACGACACTCTCTGACCGTGCTTCGGCACATTTCGTACTTCGGTACCCTCCGATTAGTGTGACAACACTCTCTGTCAGTGCTTCGGCACTCCTTCTTTATGCTACGACACCTCGATGCTTGTCTTAGGTACCTTGAGTACTTATTGTGTTAATGTCCTACTCATTTCTTGTGCGAGGTCTAAGTAGTCAACGGTTATATGATAAAGTGCGAATAACGAATAAGAGTAAAATAATGTACATCGTTACGCTGCGAGATGTACCTATGGGTACCTGCATCTGTTGCTTTTGTAGTACTACGAGTACCTCTTATTTACAAGTATAAGCTAAGCCAGTACTAACCGGAATTTTTACTCTCCATTACAAGTATAAGCTCTATAGCTATCTGGATCGAACAGGCATAGGAACACTGTAAGTATAAGTATGTGCATAAGTTTATTATATGAATTTATGAAAAATTCTGATATCTGTTACTGTATATCTGTTACTGTTATATGCGTACTATATATGAGTATTAGTGCATGTGTATACGTATAAGTCATATGTTTCCCACTAAGAGGTAAGCTTAGCACGGGTTTTAATGCGTGTAAGTCTGAAGGAGGGGGCACGATCACGATATTCCATCTTGTTGGGGCGCAAACTAATAAGTGCATCACGATAGGTTTCTTGATTATGTAAATGTCTGATTTTGTATATGTATATGTAAATGGGACTCATATTTGTATGTATTTTCTTGTAAACACCACTACAGTGGTAGTTTTATTTGTATCTTTGTATATGATATTGATATTTTGATTCGGTTATAAGACCCAGGCCTGTGAAAAAGCAAATAAAGAGTCTAGTATAGTTTGCGCCCCTTTATCGGCCTAAAGCGGGGGTTGGGCGTGACACTACTGCCAGTGAGAATGATCGAGTTCACGGTCCTGGAGCAGAAAAAAGCCTCGAACTTGGAAAGGACGTACGAGAGAGCGGTCATGCTGAACATCCAATAGTCCGCAATAAAGGAAAGAGGCCCATTATTTTACGGCCGACGGTGGCGCCACTATGGTGGTGATTGTCCTTTGGAGTTACATCCACGAGTCCTCCACCAGGAAGGAACGCTCGAGGTAGCACAAGGGCCAAATCGCGAAGGAAGCACTCACACCGCCTTGCCCTCAATGATGTTGTCATTGGCGCTTCCCATCGGGCTAGGGAGCAGGCTGACAGGAGGCAAAACCAACCGCTTCAAGCCCCTCGAAAAGCTTTAGTGTTACATGACGATATGATGTCATCGATGTCCTTTATCATCCCACCTTCGATTGTAGGCCCAACATTCTCTGCAACCTATAGCCTGATTCGAGGGCCCAGACGGTATGCTCTCTTAAGCCTAAGACAGCATTCTTAATTATGAGCCACCCTAAGGGTTTGTCATACTAGCTTTTACCATGTTGATGGCTCTGTGACCCTTATGATCACATGCTCCATTCCTGACCGGGCAATGACACTCGCGTCGGCGACCGTATGTTGTGCAAAGTATTCTCGGCTAGTCTATGACAGTCTGCGCTAGCCTGGTTCCACAAGCTCGCGCGTAATTCAATAAACTCGTTCAACAAGTTGTGGACCACATTCATCTCTCAGTATCTTTGTTGATCTGAACAGAAGAGAGCAGTAGCTCTTGTGGACTGTTGCCAGTGGGAAGGAATCCATACAAGACTTCACAAGGAGGTTCGGGCAAGTCGTCTAGCAAGTATAGGCTTATAGCATGGACCGATCCTTGAACCAGGAGAAGCTTTGGGCGTCCTCCTTTCAGTACCACTTCTTGTCTTTGACCTGCTCCGCTGACAATGGAAGAATTATACAAGCGGAATATAGGTACTCAAGGCTGGAAGATGTGCTCAGGTGCGACAACCTGGCCCCAATGACCACGGCCGAATTTGGCTAACAAGCGGGGGAGGGAAGAAATCTTGGGCTTGAGGAAGGTCGAGGTAAGCGAAAGCAATCTCGTGACGGTCGAGAAAAATAGGAACCCGCGTTCACCCTCCCCGAACATCACATATGTTTGTTGCCCCTCATTCGCGACACAAGATTTCAAAGTGGCTTGCATCGATCGAAGCCGGAGTCCCTCTTAGAGAAACCCATTTAAGTACGATGTAGTTATCCATAGAGATCACGAGCCTGAGACCAAGCAGTGAAACGGACCAGTTGAAATATAATCAAGAAGGACGTATTATCAGATATGTCAAGTGACCGCGGACGGATCCAGGCCTGATGGATGGATCTAGCAGTATTATTATCAGACCGGACAATAATATGTTGGTGGTGACATGTGACAGTATCTGATGAGTAGGGAGGACTCTTGGGTGCCTGAATCAGGCGAATATTACATCAGTGGAGGTATGGTAGGAAGAAACCAAGCCGATAGATGACCCCGTATTCTCCTCCGATGGGAATAGAGGTCATTATCTTATTAGTGACGTACTTGTGCTCTGTGTAGTAGAGGTTTTGTTACTGCAAGGTGCGTGATCTGCGTGGTAGACTTGTTATAGTTACCAGCCGTCAACCAAATAAAGTTTTCCTCAGGAATGCTAAACTCAGTCCGGCGAATTCTCTATGATTTCAACGGCGCAACAACCATGACACTAGGAGACATCACGCTCCCTGTACAAGCAGGACCGATACCAGCGGGTTTTATTTCGTCGTTTGACGACGGGGCCCTTCTGAGGTCATAGTAGGTAGGACACATTTGCGCTCGATGAGAGTCGTCCATGAGCATATCACCAAACGATCAATTATTTGACCCGATGAGGCGGGTAGACCTTTTAAGCGGTCGGTGGCTGATGGTATTGACTTCATCTGCGAGGCGGGTGGAAAGAGCTTGATAGACCTCCTACTCGAGGATTACGCCTGCGTAGCAACGTTGCCATCCGGGTCGGTAGGAAGAAAAATGAGCCATTGGCCATGGATCCCCTAGAGACAGTGGCGTTGGACGGGCAGGAGAAGTTCATATACGTCAACTCTCTACTATCCAATGAGGAAAAAGAGCAGCTACAACGCATATTGTTGAGATACATAGACGTGTTCGCCTGGAATCACTCAGATATGACCGGAATTGACCCGATGCTAACCTCTCACAAGCCAGATATTTATCCCTCGGTAAAACGTGAGACAAAAGTAAGGCATTTCCACCCCGGATCGCCATCAGTTATTCGAGGGCCAGTGAAACTGATCTTCCTAGAGCAGGTTTCATCAGAGAGGTAAAGGATCTTGAATGGCTCGCCAATGTAATGGTGGTCCCAATGAAGAATGGCAAATGGAGAGCATGCGTGGACTCCACAAACCTCAACGAATCATGCCCAAAAGACAACTTCCCCCTGTCGTGAATAGATTGGATCATTGATGTAGTGCGGGCATGGGATATTTGTCATTTACAGTTCTCCATTACCAGTTTCTATGCACACCTTTGATCACGAAGAAAATGGCTTCATTACACCACACGGTTGATCTTTATCACAATATAATGCCTTTTTGCTTGAAGAACGCAGGAGCAACCTATCAGAGGCTAGTGATAAAGATATTTCGACCACTGATGGGAAAGACCATGGAAGTCTATATCAACGACATGCTTGTCAAATCTAAAGAATGCCCCGATCACATGAAGCACCTGCAAGAAGCCTTTGAGCTATTGCACATGTACGATATGAAACTCAATCCCCTAACATGTGCATTCGAAGTTAGTTCAAGTAAGTTTTTAGACTTTATGGTGACATAAAGGGGGATAGAAGCGATCTATGGCTTAGAGTACATTATGGAATCTCGGACTCAGCCTCCCGAGAAAGGGGTGCGACAGCGACACCCGGCTAAGCGGCTCTAGGACGATTCATCTCTCGTTTTACAGATTGATTAAAGCCATTTTTTAAGACTCTAAAGGGGGCCAAACTGATCGGCTAGAATAAGGAATGCGACCAGGCTTTTAGGGCAATCAAGCAGTATCTCATTGAACCTCTAATTCTAGCTAGCCCCGAAGAAGGTGATACGCTCTATCTTTACCTAGCAATTTCTGATGTCTCGGTGAGTGTAGCTTTGTTCAAAGAAGATGAAAACCATAAACATAGACTAGTGTTCTTCGTAAGAAAATCTCTATCTGAGGCGGAAACTCGATATACCAGTCTTGAGCAAGCGCCTTGGCTCAGGTATATTAGCTAAAAACTCCTTTGCTTCCAAGCACACCCTATCATCGTACAGACCAATCTTCCCTTGTGAAGCACCATACACAAACCCGACTTGTCCGAAAGGATGGCCCGATGGGATATTAAGCTAAGTGAGTTTGGTATCCAGTACAAGCCCGGCAGTAATAAGGACCAGATATTGGTGAGCTTTTTAGTAGAAATCGCTGTGATGGGGCGAACACAGATGCGTCGACTAGTGGATCCTTAGTATGGATGGCGCTTCCCAAAAAGCAGGAACTGTGTTGTACAACTTAAGCTAGCGGGAGAAGGATATAGCAAGCTATACGGTTAGACTGCAGCGTCCAACAATGAGGTTGAATGAAGCAATCCTAGCGATTATAGACCTCCCTGATCTCATGTCTTCCGGAAAAGATCCATCATACAGTGACTCCGAATTTGGTGGTCGGACAAGTAAATGGGGAGTACGAAACACAGGACCAATGCATGGCCAAGTATGTATGCTTGGTTAAGCTCCAATTGGAAAGTTTCGTGGCTTGGAAGCTTGAGCATATCTGATTACTACCCAAATGGTGTTGTTTCATATTCTTAAAACTACGGGTTTGACACTTTTTACGTATGTCGGCCCAGTCAGCCAGGTTGGCACATTAATGGCCTAACAATGCTTTGGTCAATTTATATGGAGTTTTTATAGTTTTCTAAGCTATAAATATTCAGAAGATAGAGGATATAGCTAGAGCATGGAAATCATTTTAGAACAGAACTGGGACCGGAAGAATGAGACGAGCAGGAAGCGAAGCGAAGAAAGAAGCAAACCACGTAAATTTTGCAAAGGGTTGTGAAATTTCGGTACGTGAATTTTCGCAACCCTGTCAATTTAAATTAGGGTTCTGAAATTTGCGACCCTGAAATTCGCAAGACTACAATTCTTTGTTAACTTTTTCCTCATTTTTGATTTCTTTATTTTATTATAATAGTTTACCACTTTTATTTATTTTAGTAATTTATATTGTTTTGGGTGATATATAAGTCCCAAACAACACTGTAAGGATCGAGTTTTTCATTATTGAATTGGAGGAGGCTAATCAGTGGCTCATTTTCATTACTATTTCTCTCATTTTCTACTTCAGCCAAACACCCCTTGGATGACATTGGAGGATGAGGGGTAAAATATCTTCTTATAAGGAAGGCAGCAGGCAGATTTGTGGTATGGGGCCACCGTGTTTTCTGACGTAGGTATTTTCTTTCATTGATGTTCTCTCCTTGACTTTGGGTTTAAATAGCTAATTCTGTGAATGGATTTAGTATATGAAGTAGCTTTTACGACTCATTGGATTCTTATTAGTAGATCTGTGATGTTAATTAGTTATCATTTATGGTCATTGGGTGACTCAAGGAATAGGTTTTTAACGGCGGGGACATTAATGGACATTGAATGTCATTTTCAAAGGATGGTTATTAAAGGTCGAGTTTATAAGCTAAGCCAAAATCCGATTGGTATATATATTACTATCCCCAATGCGAGGAAAAATACAAAGAACCCTCATTTGAACTAAGACTGACTGACCTAACGCTGAGGAATTCTTTCTATATTTATAGCTTTAGTTTAACTCAACTACCAAACCCCTCTTTGTCAATCCCGATATCAATTATAATCACCGGTGTAACCATTAGTCAAGATTTCCCATGAAGAAAAGCCCACCCACAATGGACAATCCACAGAACCAGCATTACTATAAGTAGCTATGCTACGCCATTCACAGTGTTAGGTTATAAATATTGTTGATTCGGAATACCCCGGGCTACCATACATGCAGCGAATGTAGATAAACCGTTGCGGGGATGGTTTTGTAGTCTGAATGACAGTGTTTGAACCTTGTGATCCTATTCACCAGTTAATGAAATTCTTTCTCTTTTCATTCTTTCTAGTAGTTTAATACTGGGGATTGCTTGATATTCATTATCTTTTATTTATATTTTTATTTTTTTCATGGCTAACACTAACCCTTTTTGGTAGGAATTGTTTTGTGTTCTTTTGGTGTTGTCTTTGTGTTTTTCATGTAGGGTTTATGTTTCAATGGTTTAGGAATTCAAAGAATGATTAGTAAAGTCGGTATTCTGGGAATCAAATTAAGGTGGGCCTAGAATTCAGAACCCAATGGAACCTCCACTTGAAGAACAACAAAGTCAGTAGGGAGTGGACATGAATCTCAATGCATTCAGGTCCATGAGGGACCACATACACCCTCGACGAATGAGTGCACCCTCCTGCATTGTGCCTCCAACTGAGCAAATGGTTGTTAGGCCTTACCTTGTGCCTTCTTCCTTTTCACTGTGCATAGGTAGAACCCTTACTCGCACATAGAAGGAGTTTGAGGATATAACTCCCGAAAATACCTAAATTTTTATAATAATTTTATTATATATTAGGGTATGAATTAAGGAATAAACTTAGGTTTTTAATTAAAGCGATAGATTTAAATTGTGAAAAGTGAAATGAATATGTGAGAATGATTAAATGTTATATGCTAAAATGAAATTGATTTACTTGGAAATAAACCCAAGTGAAAAAAGAAGACAAATTTGGAATTTTGAAATGAAGCTTAAGGTCGAAGTGAGAATATGTTTGTTTTTAAGTGCAAATAGAAGTGACATATGTGCTATAAAATTAAGTAGAGGCAACTTAAAAAATGGGTTTTGATGTATGAAACACTGACCTTGAGAAGGGTAGAAGTGATATTAGACCATATTGGTGTGAATGCTCCATTTAGCCAGCGTTTTGGAGACAAGAGGGAAAGCTGGTTTTGCAAGAAGAAGTGATTTTGGTGGGAGATCATCCCCATTCCTTGCTTCCTAAGTGATCAAGCATCTTGGGTGAAGAAGATTCAAAGGGATTTAAGGTAAGAACCAAACCCTAGATTTCTTTAAATGATGTTTGGGTTAGAAAAACCCTAATCCATCCATGGGTTTTGCTTATGGTTGGTTTAGGATAATATTAGGATGTATTGGGAGTGATTCCCATGTTTTGTTTTGGGATTTTGAGGATTTTGGAAAAGACGCAAAAGAGGAGAAAATCTAGGCTTTGAGATCGGGCTTCTACCGCGGTGTGGGATGCCTCGCGCAAGGCGAGGTGCCAAAAATGGCACCCCTCGGAATGCGCCATAGCGTATGGCAGCTATGCGGAAAAGGCCTAAGCGTAGGCGTAGCGTGCTATCTGCAGCCCCGTGACTCACATTCTACACGATCCATTTCATATTTTTTCAGACACCTCGTGATGGTATCTACAGATGGTTTAAGGACCCTAATAAATTATTAATGAGGGTTCAAATAAGGATAAAACTAAATGGAAAATGTATCGTACCTCGCCGCCGAGGCGAAGCAAAATATTCGTTTAGTACAATTAATTGTTCAACCACTAAGAGTGGAGAATTTGTATTTGACTGATTTTAAATTAAACTGACCACATTGAATTGTGTGAAAGAAAGGGATCGATAAATTGGTTTGTTCTGTTCTCTGTGACTCAATTCTCATTTCAAGTTCTATTTGTGAAATATATATATTGATTTGAATTATTAGTATTCGAAATGTTTGTCAAATATCTGCATGCGTGCTTTTATTTGAACTATAAATAAATTTACTGCATATGAATAAATTGATTTGAAATGTATTATTGGATGACCAACATGATGGGATTTACCAGTAGATTCGTCATGAAGGTAGCGGAGTGTTTTGTTCAATGGCAAATTACATTCTCTTGCTGAATGACAAACAGGGTGGGATTCACCAACTGAATC
The DNA here is from genome assembly GCA_016808115.1 of Tetrastigma voinierianum. Lineage (NCBI taxonomy): Eukaryota > Viridiplantae > Streptophyta > Magnoliopsida > Vitales > Vitaceae > Tetrastigma > Tetrastigma voinierianum. Next base: position 28,985 of record JAEQBH010001691.1, read on the forward strand.
TGTCATGAATGTTAATTTCTGTAGTTTAATGTGAGATTGTAATATTTAATGTGAAATCACATTGTTCTTTCTTGAATGACAGAAAACGGGACAGTCACAATGAATCTGCCAGTGATAATTTGACTCTATAATTACATGGTGTAATATTGAATGTGAAATCACATTACTATTGAATGACAAACAGGACAGAATTCACCAATTGAATCTGTCATGAATGTTGACTCTATAGTCATATGTGAAATCGTAAACCGAAAAGCGAAAAATGATATTAAAAGTATGTATTTATATAAATATCTTTTTACATTACACATAGACATTGTATAAGCATTATTTTGTGTGCAGTTATTATTGGCCCGAAGAATAGAGGCGTATAGAACCACTAAGCATGAAAATGCTTAGCGTATTTTATCAATGCGCGGTACCGATGATGGCGATTTGAAAGCGAGACCTGACGTCAGAGCTCAGTCATTTGAGTTCACGGGTATGCTCGAGTCATGCATCCTCACCATTTTTAGCGACATTGTTTGTAAACAAAGTTCAACTCAGATTTTTTTTACCTATGCTCGAATGTGATTTTGGATATTATGTTGTAAATGGCATAAAATGCCATTTTGGTTCATCATATTTTGTAAAGTTTGCATTGAATTTGTAAATGTTTATGGGCTTACAAATTGAAATCGCTTTATAAAGATTTGAGAATGGCAACATATTAATGAAATGTATTTGATAAATGGTTGATTAATGACTTCAGCGGAGCGTCCTCGGGATCGATTAGAGATCCGCCAGTAAGGTCGGTCGAGACTCGGGGGTCGCTCTGAGTACCGCAAACACCCAGCCAAGGAGGGAGCATCACGGTGGATCTAATGAGGCTCAAGCGTACATTGAAGAATAAAGCCAAAATTTGGCTCAACTCCCTGAGGCCAAGGAGCATATGAAACTGGAAAGAGATGCAAGTTGAGTTTTTAAAGAAATTCTTCTCCACTCACAAAATAAACAGTCTGAAGAGGCAGATTTCCACCTTCTCAGCCATTGAAAATGAAAATTTCTATGCATGCTAGGAGAGGTATATGGAAGCACTGAATGCTTGTCCCCACCATGGGTTTGACACATGGATACCAGTCAGCTACTTTTAGGATGGAATTTCTCTTGCTATTAAGCAATTGCTAGAGACTATGTGTGGAGGAGATTTCTTGAGCAAAAATCCAGAGGAAGCTTTAGATTTCCTGAATTATGTAATTGAGGCTAAAAGGTTTAGGATAGCTAGCCAGGGAGATGGAAAGAATGAGACCTCAATCCAGTACAAGGGGTGGCATGTACTCTCTTCCGGAGGACATGGACATGAAAGCCAAAGTTTCCACCTTAACTGGAAGGTTGGAAGAACTTGAAATGAGAAACCTACATGAGGTGCAAACAGTGACTGAGATTCCTATGCCAAACAAGCCATGCTTCATTTGTCAGTCCACTGAGCATCTGGGAGAACGATGTCCAACTATTTTGGCAATGAGGGAGATGTTAGTGGAGCAAGCGAATGTGGTTGGTCAATTCAAACCGTCAACCAATGCACCATATGGCAACACTTACAACCCTAGCTGGAGAAATCACCCAAATCTCTCTTAGAAGCCAAAACCTCCTGCTCCTCCATAGTGTGCTTCAACTTCCCTGCCATCACAGCCACAGTAAACTTCTTTCTGCAATTGAATAGGCCATTCTGAATTTGAGCAAGGTGGTGGATAATTTTGTAGAAGAGTAGAAAGCAGTGAATGTGTAGTTAAATAAGAGGGTTGACACTGTGGAAAGTACTGTGAGCAAGAGAATAGATGGGTTCCAGAATGAAATTGCCCAAAAATTTGACAACCTGCAGTACTCCATCTCTAGGCTGACCAATCAACAAATGTGCAAGAAAAAGGGAAGTTCCCCTCACAAACTCAACAAAACCCTAGGGGAGTTCATGAAATAGCTGACTCGAACGGAAATGCTCCTAAAATGGATGAGGTAAAAGAAGTTATCACTTTAAGAAGTGGTAAAAAAGTTGAGCAACCATTACCTAAACCACTTGATAAAGCTAAAGAAGGCCAAGATGAGTAGTCGGAACAGATAGTGATCAAGGAAGACATGATTAAGAAAAGCATGCCCCCACCATTCCCTCAAGCATTAAGAGGCAAAAGTAGGTAAACAACCAAACTGAGATTGTTGAAGTTTTAAGGCAGGTGAAAGTAAACATTCCCCTTTTGGACATGATTAAGTAAGTTCCAATCTATGCCAAGTTTTTAAAAGACTTGTGCACTGTGAAGAGGGGACTGAATGTGAATAAGAAAGCCTTTTTTACAGTGCCAGTGAGTGTTATCATACAGTGCAAGACTCCAGTGAAGTACAAAGATCCAAGGTGTCCTACCATAATAGTGAACATTGGGGGAACTTGTGTGGAGAAAGCATTACTAGATTTGGGGGCCAGTGTCAACTTGTTACCCTACTCAGTCTATAAGCAGTTGGGGCTAGGAGAATTAAAACCCACCACTATCACTTTGTCTTGACGAGACGAATTCGATAAATTCCCAAGGGCATTGTTGAAGATGTTTTGGTGTAGGTGGACAAATTCTACTATCCAGTGGACTTTGTTGTTCTTGATACGGAACCAGTAGTTGTGGGAGCCAATTATGTGCCCATTATACTCGGAAGGCCATTCTTAGCTACCTCCAATGCAATCATCAACTATCGAAATGGGGTTATCTTGACTCACTTTTGGCAATATGACCTTTGGAGCTGACATCTCACCTAAGCAGCATGTTCACCCCAAGGAAGAAGACCTAGAAGAGGTGTGTTTGATTGACACCATAGTGGAGGAATAGTGTGAGCAGCTGCAGTCACAAGCATAATTGATGGAGGAATTGGCAAAGCCACCTAAAAACTTGGATGAACCTTCAGATTTGTGTGCTGCTTTTTGTCCTTGGAAAAATAAGGAATAAATCCTCCCCCTATTGACTGAGAAAGACAAAGAAAAGGGAGAGCCACCAAAGCTCGATCTAAAACCCCTCTCCACATAATTATAATATACATACTTGGAGGAGGGCGACCAATGCCCCGTGGTTATTTCTTCATCCCTAAATGTCTCACAGGAGGATGATTTGTTAGGAATCCTCCGGAAGTGCAAGCAAGCCATTGGATGGAAAATATCATATTTAAAGGGAATTAGCCCTTTGGTTTGCACTCATCACATCTACATGGAGGAAGAATCCAAACCTATGCAACAACCACAAAGACGATTAAATCCCCATGCGAAAAGTGGAGCGTAGTTAAAATTACTTGATGGGGTATTATACGCGAGTTCAAACGGTCTCTCTTGGTAGGCCTATTTGGGATTTGTACACAAAAGTCAAGGGTGACTATTGTGCGAGCGAGAAGGGAGAAGATATTGTATGCGCCTCACACGAGTTAGAAGTGCGTATAAATTATAGGAGAATTTGAATGCGTGATGATGAGGACCATTTTCCCTTGCCTTTCATCAATCAACTTTTGGAGAGAGTTTCCGGGCACCCATTATATTGCTTTTTGGATGGCTACTCCGGATATTTCCAAATTGAAATTGTTGTGGAGGATCAAGAGAATACCACCTTCACTTACCCCTTTGGAACTTATGTCTACAAGAGAATGCCTTTTGGCCTCTATAATGCACCTGCCACTTTCCAAAGGTGTATGCTTAGTATCTTCAATGATATGGTGGAACGCATCATGGAGGTGTACATGGATGACATCATCATATATGGGGGCACTTTTGAGGATTGCCTGGCCAACCTTGAGCATCTGGCATGAGCCTTATCGAGAAAAACTTGGTGTAGCGAAAGTGCCATTTCATGGTACATCAAGGAATTGTCCTTGGACATGTCATCTCCAACAAGGGAATTGAGGTTGATAAAGACAAGGTTGAGCTTATTTCTAAGCTACCACCTCCCACAAATGTTAAGGCAATAAGGCAATTCCTCGTCTATGTAGGTTTCTACAGGAGGTTTATTAAGGACTTTTCAAAAATTGCAAAACCTCTCTGTGAGCTACTAGTCAAGGATACTAAATTTGTTTAGGATGGAAGGTGCCAACAGAGCTTCGAGGAGCTCAAGTCACACCTGACTACTGCACCCATAGTGAGAGCACCCAACTGACAACTCCCCTTTGAAGTAATGTGTGATGCAAGTGATTATGCCATTGGGGCAGTTCTTGGGCAAAGAGAAAATGGAAAGCCCTACGTGGTTTACTATGCAAGCAAGACTCTGAATGAAGCACAAAGGAATTACACCATCATAAAAAAAGAGCTGCTAGTAGTGGTCTATGACTTAGATAAATTCAGAGCATACTTGGTGGGGTCATTCATTGTCATTTTTATAGGCCACTTTGCTTTGAAATACTTGTTAATGAAACAAGATGCTAAGGCGAGACTAATAAGGTGGGTTCTCCTACTCCAGGAATTTAACCTCCAAATCAAAGACAAAAAAAGGGTGGAGAATGTGGTGGCAGATCATCTCTCAAGATTGACCATAGCTCATGACTCCCACAGTCCTCCCATTAATGATGAGTTCCCTGAGAAGTCTTTGTTGTTTGTAGGGAATTGTAACATCCCGAAATATACCCTAGCAGTTTTCGGACTTGTTTAGGGTATATTATAAGCTAAATGGAAATTTTTGGGAAATAAAACTGAGAAACCGAATTGAATTAGAGCCAAGGGTAGTGGTAATTTACCACTTGAGGACCCAAAAGGTAATAAAGCCAAAGGATGGGATGCCAAAAATAGAAATTTAATAAGTTATATGTAATGACATAAATCCATAAGTTATATGCCATTATGGAAATAGAGAAAGGATGAAATTAGAGTGGAATGAATGGAAGGGTTTAAATGCAAAATGAGAAAGTTAAAAAGTCAAAAATGGGTTTATTTGGAGGGGCCAAACATGGCCTTAAGAAATCCATGTTTTAAAGACCAAAAAATTGGTCTCATTTGAGGAAAAAAAACCGTAGAGAGAGAGAGAGGAAGAGCAAAGAAGAGAAAGAGGAAGAGGAAGAAGAGGAGGAGCGAGATCAAGCAAATCCAAGCTCCAAAAGGTATGGAAGCTACTAACTTGGTATGGATCCTTGGTTTTGTTGGTTAATGGTTATTTGTTGTACCCAAGCCTAGGGGTTTTGTTAGAGTTTCATCCTAACCTGAGATGTATTGGAATTAGGGGTTAACAAGGCTCTAAATGGCACAAGAAAAATGGAATCCTCCCTTTGAGGTTGGATTTACGGTTTAATTGCAAAGAAAAGGGTTGGGTTAGAGCAATTTCTTAATAAATTTAATGTATTTGGTATGTGTATGGTAAGACCCATATTAGAATGGTTTTTTGAAGAAATTCATAATAGGTCTTTGAAGAAGATAAGAAATGAAAGATGAATTGAATAGAAAAGAGATTCCAAGGTGAATTGGAATGGTTTGAGGTGTGTAGGAAGTGTGGGAGTGATCCATGGATTAAAGTGAAGGAAAAATGTGAGAAAACACACATTCTGGGCACTTTTCGGAGAGTCCTTCCGGTAGGAGTTAAGTCCTACCGGTAGAACTTCGATTCTGGTCATTTGGCCAAGTCCTACCGGTAGAAGTTAAGTCCTACCGGTAGGACTTGACCACAATTTCTTTGTTTCGACCAGTTTTTGTATTTTGGCCATAACTTCCTCATTTATTATCCGATTTGAGTGATTCAAGTGGCTACGTAAAATAGACTTCGAGGAGAACAAAACTTAAAGAATAGGAATCTTCAAATTCTGATCATAAGAGGCCTAAAAATCCTCAAATTAGGACCATGTGCAGACAAATTCTGGTTCCAGCTTTGAACATAGAAATAGTCCGGGTTGTTTCGGACGTAACAGTTTCGGTGCTCGAATTGGGTGATTCCAATTGGAATAGAACCCTTAGCACCTTAGCTTTAAATGAGTACAAAGACCTTGTGTCAAATATAAAGTTAGAACCCCGGAAAATTGAAGTAATACAAACTGTTCTAGTGTGTCGGGTAAACCGACTAGTTTGGCATGAAAATGCCATAACTTTAGTTCGGATGATCCGATTGGATTGATTCCACTTCCTAAGTAAAGTAGATTCATAGAGGAATAAGAATATATGAATGAGGTGTGATCTCATAGACATCATACTTCACAAGAATATGAAGTGCTATGATGTAATAGGCATGAAACAAGGAAAAAGTAGAAAATGAAAAATGTAAGATGTGTTCATGAAACATAGAAAATGATTATGGAAAATGAAAATGGCAATTGAAACATGATTTGTGAACATGCGAGGCAATATGTCATGAACACATAATGTGGTTAAGTGATATATGATTATTATCACATATAACGAAAATATTAACAAGCGAGTATACGTAAATAGGTATATGAATGGAGGTATACGTGATTGAATATGTGAATGAGTAATTTATGAATAAGTATACATGAATGAGTATCGTCAATGAATTTATGGCGAGTGTATATGAATGAGTATACGTGAATGAACACGTGAATGAGCATTTATGAATGAGTATCACGTGAATGAATATGTAAATGAGCATATGGAAATAATACATAAGATTAATTATATCTTTGAAAAGATATCGAAAGAATATTGGAATTGAAATGTGATTATGATCGGTTATGAATGCTAATTGTGAAATATATATATATATATATATATATATATATATATATATATAAGCATATATATATATTGATTTGAATGATTGTTATTAGGAAATATGTCACCACGTATGCATGTGTGTGCATGTATTTGAACGATAAGCGAAATTGCGCAAAAGTAAATTGATTTGGAAATGAATCATTGAATGGCCAGACATGTGGGATTCCTAAGCTGAATTCGTCATGAAGGTAATATTATCTAATGCGAAATCACGTACTCTTGAATAGCGGACATGGCGAGGATTCCTGGCCAGATACATCGTGAAGTAATAGACTTCTATAGTCATATGTGAGGCGGTAATATTGATTGTGAAACACATTACTCTTGAATGACAAACATGCGGGATTCACCAAGCGAATGCGTAAATTGGATGTCGAATTCTATAGTTATATGTGGAATCACAAACCGAACAACGAATCGATGTAATGCGAAATCACATTTGCTCTTGAATGACGGACATGTGGGATTCATGGCCCGAGGTCGTGATGAGCGTCGAATTCTAAGCCATATGTGAAATGGTAATTGTTAAATGGAAACCACATTGCTGCCGAATGACAAACGGGGCCAGGATTCACCAAATGGATAAATCGTGAATGTCAATTCTATAGTCATGTGAGACGGTAATATTGAATGTGAAATCACATTTCTCTTTGAATAATAAACGGCCCGGGATTCACGGTGATACATCGTGGATGTCGAGTCTATAGCTATATGTGGAATCACAAACCGAAAAGGGAAAACGATGGTATTAAAAAGTGTATTTGTATAAGTATCTTTACATTACGGACATAGTAAAAGGCATCATCTTGTAAATGCATTTTTGTTGAATGCAAATATCGGAGTCTTTTGAAATTATAAGTGTTTATGGGATTGCCCTAGAAAGAGTGCTTTCGATTAATTAAAAGGAGTCTGAAATAGAATAACATAAATAACATGTTTTGGAAAGATAATTGAAAATGTCGGAATTAAGCGGCTCCCGGCTTGAATCCTTAATCGGGTCAAGTCGAGTTCGAATTCGCGACACTTTTTAAAACAAAAATTTAAAATGAGATAAATGTTTCGATTGAAAGCGTCGGAGTAATAGGGCTCGACTTGGATCCATGTCGGTCAAGTAGGGATTCGAATTGCGACACTTTGAAAATGAAAATTAATAAAACGAAAACTAAAATGATTTAACGGGCATCCCGGATCAGAAATGTAATTTCAAGGGGAGTTGATTAAGGGCTTCCGGTCGTGATAGTGATAAAAAAGGTCTAATACGTGTTGATATTAGTCTGATTTGAACTTGTATGAAATTGATATGATTTGATTTGTTCTGAATTGCCATTGTATACGTATAAGTTTACTTTGGATATGTTTTGATCTATCATACATGTAGTAGATATGAGTTACAACCTGTAAAATACATGACACAGGGAAGTAATATGAACAAGAAAAAGATAAGGAATCTGAAAAGGATAAAATCTACATGTATAATATGATATAAGTTAGAAGTCACATAAGATTAGACTTCGTTATATGCATAAGTATTAGTAAATGTAAAAAAAAGATAGTGACGGCGATTATTATTTATTAGTCGTTCTTGTCCTATATGTTCCCACTAAAGCGTAAAGCATACGGTGTTCAATCCGTGTAGGTACGAAGAGGAGATAAAGAGGGCGGGACATTCCACGATGCGGGCCATCTCGAAGATAGGTGCTCGCGGCCTTTATTCCATAATCTCGATTTTTGTATTAGATATGTATAGGTATGTATTTGTATCAGAAATGGGACTTAGTACATATGTATAAATTTTAATGGATACCATTCCGGTGGTAGTTCATTTGTAAATGTAAATGATTGTTAGTTACTAAAATCATATGTACACCACAGATATAAGTTCAGCTCTAAAAAAAAAAAAAAAAAGTAAAGAGTCCCAGTATATGGTTTCGCACCCCGAAACCGGTTCGGATTCGCCAATCGGGTCGGACCGGGAATCGGGGCGTGACAAGTTGGTATCAGAGCCTAGGTTTAGGCGTTTCTGGAAAAGCCTATGTTTAGGCAATTCTAGATAGAGTATAAGATAGAAAAGATAGAAAAGCATATGTATAGAAAAGTGTTGGCCTTATGTGGATGTCCTTGTAATTGTATAGATGGATCGTCTTCGAATCCGATTGGAAAACTATTAGAAAATGTTAACACTTAAAAAGACAAGGGTTACTAGCTTCTAATCCTTAGGAATCATTCGAAGTAGAGAGTCACGCTCTGGCCAGAGCTAAATGAAAGAAAGTGTAATAAAGGTCATATATAAAGAGATGAAAAAAAAGGACTTAACATAGAACAAACAAAGCGCATAGTATGAATTTCGAGGATGAAATTCCTATAAGGAGGGGAGAATTGTAACATCCGAAATATACCCTAGCAGTTTTCGGACTTGTTTAGGGTATATTACCGTAATGGAAATTTTGAGGAAATAAAGCGAGAAACAGATTAATTCGAGCCAAGAAGAGGTAAAGTGGTAGTACCCTTGAGGACCCAAGGTAATAAAGCCCAAAGGATGGGATGCCAAAATAGAAATTTAATAAGTTATATGCCAAATGACATAAATCCATAGTTGCCATTATGGAAATAGAGAAAAGATAGAGTGAAATTGGAATGAATGGAAGGGTTTAAATGCAAAATGAGAAAGTTAAAAGGAGTCAAAAAATAGGTTTTTTTATTTGGAGGGCCAAACACTGTGTAAGAAATCCATGTTTTAAAGACCAAAATTGGTCTCATTGAGGAAAAAAAACCGTAGAGAGAGAGGGAAGAGCAAAGAGAAAAGAGGAAGAGGAAGAAGGGAGGAGCGAGAGATCAAGCAATCCAAGCTCAAAAGGTATGGAAGCTACTAACCTTGAGTATGGATCCTTGGTTTGTTTGGTTAATAGTTGTTGTTGTACCCAAACCTAGGGTTTGTTAGGATTTCATCCTAACCAAAGATGTATTGGAATTAGGGTTAACAAAACTCTAAATGGCACAAGAAAAACATGGAATCCTCCCTTTGAGGTTGGATTTACGGTTTAATTGCAAAGAAAAAGGGTTGGGTTAGAACAAACCCTAATAAATTTGTGTGATATTTAGTATGTGTATGGAGTTAGACATATTAGAATGATTTTGAAGAAATTCATAATAGGTCTTTGAAGAAGATAGAAATGAAAGATGAATTGAATGAAGAGATTCCAAGGTGAATTGGAATGGTTTGAGGTGTGTAGGAAGTGTGGGGTGATCCATGGTTAAAGTGAGATGGGATATTCTGGGCACTACGATCTATAGTAGTTAAGTCTACTGTTGTTCTAATTCTGTTATTTCATTAAATCCCATGATAAGGTGATCTACAGATTATCTATTCTCTTCAGTTAAGACACATATTTGCCTGCTTTATGCATTTATTATCCGATTTGAGTGATTCAAAGTGGCTACGTAAAATAGACTTCGAGGAGAACAAAACTTAAAGAATAGGAATCTTCAAATTCTGATCATGAGGCCTAAAAATCCACTCAAGTGGGACCGTATTGCAAGACAAATTCTGGTTCCAGCTTTGAACATAGAGTAGTCGGGTTGTTTCGGACGTAACTTGAGTTTCGGTGCTCCGAATTGGGTGATTCCAATTGGAATAGAACCCTTAGCACCTTAGCTTTAAATGAGTACAAAGACCTTGTGTCAAATATAAAGTTAGAACCCCGGAAAAATTAGTAATACAAACTGTTCTAGTGTAATCCGGGTAAACCGACTAGTTTGGCATGAAAATGCCATAACTTTAGTTCGGATGATCCGATTGGATTGATTCCACTTCCTAAGTAAAGTAGATTCATAGAGGAATAAGAATATATGAATGAGGTGTGATCTCATAGACATCATACTTCACAAGAATATGAAGTGCTATAGGTAATAGGCATGAAACAAGGAAAAAGTAGAAAATGAAAAATGTAAAGATGTGTTCATGAAACATGAAAATGATTATGGAAAATGAAAATGAAAGCAGGTGAAACATGATTGTGAACATGCGAGGCAATATGTCATGAACACATAATGTGGTTAAGTGATATATGATTATTATCACATATAACGAGAAATGTGATAACAAATGAAACGAGTATACGTAAATAGGTATATGAATGAGTATCGTGATTGAATATGTGAATGAGTAATTTATGAATAAGTATACATGAATGAGTATACGTCAATGAATTTATGACTGAGTGTATGAATGGTATACATTGAATGAACACGTGAATGAGCATTTATGAATGGGTATCACGTGAATGAATATGTAAATGAGCATAAGAGAATGTGTACATAAGTGTAGTATATCTTTGAAAAATATCTGAAGAATGTGGAATTGAAATATGATTATGATCGGTTATAGATACTAATTGTGAAATATATATATATATATATATATATATATATATATATATATATAAGCATATATATATATTGATTTGAATGATTGTTATTCAAGTATCTGTCTGCGATATGCATGTGTGCATGTATTTGAGCGATAAAGCGAGAATGCATAAAAAGTAAATTGATTTGAAATGAATCATTGAATGACCGACATGGCGGGATTCTGCTAGATTCGTCATGAAGGTAGCGGAAGTATTTGTCTAATCACGAGAAATCCGTATTGCTGCTGAATGACGGACATGGCCGGGATTCACCAAGCCCGAATGCATCGTGAATGTCGACTTCTATAGTCATATGAGGCGGTAATATTGATTGTGAAACCACATTACTGCGAGACCAATGACGAAGCATGCGGGATTCACCAGCTGAATGCAATGGTGGATGTCGAATTCTATAGTTATATGTGGAATCCTAGAGCAGTGCACAACGAATCGATGTAATGCGAAATCACATTGCTGCGAATGACGGACATGGCCCGGGTTCACCAGTGAGATACATGCATTGACGTCGAATTCTATAGCCATATGTGAAATGGTAATTGTTAAATGGAAACCACATTGCTCTTAGGAATGACAAACGGGGCGGATTATGGCCCAGATGCGCATTATTGAATGTCGAATTCTATAGTCACATGTAGAGACGGTAATATTGAATGTGAAATCATTACTCTTGAATGACAAGCGGTGGGATTCACCAAGCGAGATCACGTAGTGGATGTAGAATTCTATAATATATGTGGAATCCTGAAGCCGAAAAAGGAAAAGCGATGGTATTAAAAGTGTGGTATAAGTATCTTTTACATTACGGGACATAGTAAAAATAATCTTGTGGCCCATTTTGTTGAATGTAAATGTCAAGGGTCTTTTGAAATTATAAGTGTTTATGGGATTGCCCGAAAAGAAGTGCTTTCGATTAATTAAAAAGGTCTGAAATAGAATAACATAAATAACATGTTTTGGAAAGATAATTGAAAATGTCGGAGTGTGGCTCCGGCTTGGATCATGATCGGGTGAAGTCGAGGATTCGAATTCGCGACACTTTAAAAACAAAATTTAATAAAATGAGATAAATGTTTCGATTGAAAGCGTCGAATGGCGGGCTCCGGCAGATCCCATGTCGAATTCGATTAAAGGATTCGGGTCAGCGACACTTTGAAATGAAAATTAATAAACGAAAACTAAAATGATTTAACGGGCATCCCGGATCCACGAAATGTAATTTCAAAGGGAGTTGATTAAGAGCGGTCGTGATAGTGATAAAGTCTAATACGTATTGATATTAATTAAGTTTGAACCTGTATGAAATTGATATGATTTGATTTGTTACGAATTGCCATTGTATACGTATAAGTTTACTTTGGATATGTTTGATCTATCATACACATGTAGTAGATATGAGTTACAACTGTAAAATACATGACCTGGGAAGTAATATGAACAAGAAAAAGATAAGGAATACGAAAAGGATAAAATCTATATAATATGATATAAGTTAAGTCACATAAGATTAGACTTCGTTATATGCATAAGTATTAGTAAATGTAAAAAAGATAGTGGTGATTATTGTTATTGGTGGGTCTTGTCTATATGTTCCACTAAGCGTAAGCTTAGCACGGGTGTTGATCCAGGTGTAGGTGCTTGAAGAGGAGATAAAGAGGACGGGACATTCCACACCCGTGATGCGGGCCATCTCGGAGATAGGTGCTCACCTGACCTTTGTTCCGCCAATCTCTGATTTTGTATTAGATATGTATAGGTATGTATTTGTATCGAAATGGGACTTAGTACATGTATAAATTTTAATGGATACCATTAGGTGGTAGTTCATTTGTAAATGTAAATGATTGTTAGTTACTAAAATCATATACTTACACCACGAGATATAAGTTCGGCTCTAAAAAAAAAAAAAAAAAAAGTAAGAAGTCCCCGATTATATGGTTTCGCACCCCGGCTTAGGTTCGGTCCTTGATGTCGGGTCGGATAGGGAATCGAGCGTGGCAGAATGCACCCTGGTATGCTTATATTGCTAATTATTTAGCAACAGGGAAATCCCAATTGATTGGAAAGCACAGGACAAGAAATACTTTTTCGCCAAAATTCATTCCTATTATTGGGAGGAGCCATTTTTGTTCAAATACAATACTGACAAGTCATCGAGGAAGGTGTATTGCACGAAGAGAAACAACGGGGATCTCATTACTTTGCCATGAAAATGCATGTGGAGGTCACCTTCACAAAAGACAACCATGAAGATTCCATAATCGATTTTCTTGGCCATCCACTCTTCAAAGATGCTCATGCCATGTGCGGAGCGATGTGATCAATGCGAGCTTCGGGAGCTTACTCACCGTAACATGATGCCCTTAAACCCAATTTTGCTAGTAGACATCTTCGATGTTTGGGTCATTGACTTCATGGGGTCATTCCCTACATCTTTCGGGTATTCATACATCTTGGTGGGAGTTGATTATGTGTCCAAATAGGTCGAGGCGATTCCTTGTAAAACCAATGATCACAGGGTGGTGCTTAAATTTCTAAAGGAGAATGTTTTCTCCATATTTGGAGTGCCCAAAGCCATAATCAATGATGGAGGTACCCATTTCTGCAACAAACCCTTTGAAAACCTCCTAGCCAAATATGGGGTGAAACATAAAGTGGCTACTCCTTACCATCCTCAAACCAGTGGTCAAGTGGAACTAGCTAACAAGGAGATTAAGACCATCTTGATGAAGGTGGTGAATTCAAACAGAAAAGATTGGTCGCTCAGGCTATTGGACTCACTATGGGCATATAGAACAGCTTTCAAGACCATTCTTTGGATGTCTCAGTATCGGCTGGTTTATGGAAAACATGCCACCTCCCCTTGGAAATCGAATACAAAGCTTAGTGGGCCATTAAAAAGCTCAGCATGGATCTGGAAAGAGCCGACCTAAATAGATTTATTGACCTCAATGAGTTGGAGAAAGTAAGAAATGATGCTTACCTGAACTCCAAGATTGCCAAGGATAAGTCTAAGAAATGGCATGATCAGATGGTGGCTTGGAAACATTTCGAAAAAGGAGATAAAGTTATGCTCTATGATTCCAAACTTCATATATTTCTGGGAAAACTAAAGTCCAAGTGGATTGGTCCCTTTACCATTCATCAAGCTTATCCAAACGTAGCAGTGGAACTTCTCGGCTCAGATGAGAGCTAAATCTTTAAAGTGAATGGCCACCACCTCAAACCTTATGCAATTCCCTTTGTTCCAGATAAGGAGGAGCTTACCCTCCTTGAGCCTCAAAACACCTGAAGAATGGGGTTGGGTGGACCCAGTCTCCCCTGAGATTGCAAAGTCCACTTATTTTTGTTTAATCTCTTATTTTATTTTATTTTTTATTTTTTTTCCTTTTTCTTTTGATGTATTCAAAATTTTCCTTCAATTTATTTTTCAGTTCATTTTCCTACTATTTTATGAATTTTCTATGTTGTTTTTCGAGTTGTGCTAAAATCACGACGGGGAAGTCAAAAGCAGTTTCTGGAGATTGCAACCCTGTATTGAGAGAATTTCGGGAGGTAACATTGTGAAATTTAGCAGTGCTTTCATAAGGGTTGAAAATTCGCAGCCCTGCACGATTTCTCTTGCTTCATCTCCTAACCTGCTTTCCCAGGCAGTGACTCTTCGCTTGCCCTCCGTCGCTCCGTTTTTTATCCTCCATCTTTGACCTTTCATTCCATAAAATCTCCTTTGTGAAAACCTTTCACCTCCCCTACACTTTATAAATACACATCCCTCTCCCCTCTCTCTTGAATCCCTCATCCATCAAGGTTGCATCAATGGTAAAGACACACGGAGGCCCTGACTCATCACCTCCCAGGCAGATGCAGAGCCCCTGTCTGGCTTGAGGCACCGCAGTACACCCGCCCAGTCTGTCAGTCTTCTGCAGCCCTCACGGATCTGGCGAAATCTCCCAAATTTGCTACACGCCTCTCCTGGTGCGCAGGTATGAGACCTGAGGCGGACTCGTGCCCGGATACCCCTCACACCACCGGTGCTCGAGCGCCTGCACTTGAGCGGGCGAGACCTGCGGCCGGAGAGTCTTCTCAGTCCTAACCGTCGTGCCTCCATGATCTCCTCCACCTCAGGGCCTCGCCCCGGCTCTCGATGTCACGGATCCGTACATGCGCTATGATGAGGCCGCTCTTCCCTTGTGCTCCAATAGAAGGAAACCGCGACTACCCAGAAGCAAGTTCCCGCAGCTTAATACTTTATGATATTTCGGCTTTTGCCGGTGCGCAGGAGCTTCGGGACTATTCGGGACTTGTTGAGTACTACTCTCTAGAGCCATTTATGACCTCACCGATTTCTTCTATCGGTAGTGATCGGCTTCTACCGATCCATGACGTCAGAGGTAAAGCGCAATCCTTGCTATCAGTTTCGGCATTGGCGACCATCGGGGCATCCTTCGGGCGGTGATAAAATTTTCACCTTCAAGTGATCTTGTAGTCTAGCGGACTATAGGCGGTGGTCACATCCCTTCACCCGGAATGAGTGGGATCCTCTCTGAGATACATCGGGTGCCTTATTTTGTTCCAGAGACGGCTTCCACCAAGGATGCTTTTCGTGGACCATATACTGCGGTCCAATCTATTTCCTCTTGAACATCTTGTTCAGAGGCGGGGCGCCATCCTAGAGGCCCTATACCACATTTTGAAGGGTTTTTGGTTTAGCCCCCCAAAGCTTATTATGACATCCCTCTTCCATTTCGAAGAGAAGATACACCAGAAGCACCTCAGTAGAGTCGAGACCATTCCACTATTGTTTCCTCGGTTGCTCTATCATGTATTGGAGCACCTAGGCTTTCCGACTGAGCCCCATCGAGAGTCATGTCTAGTTTGCGAGGCCACATTTACTGTCGAGAAGTGGCAGTTTGTGCCTGGGGCCCCTCCTCTCTCGTAGACCCTCTTGTTGAGCGAGATCCGGAGAGATCCTGCAGGACTAGTGGCCTCCAACAGCTACTGGAGCCCCATCCCCCTGCTCACCACCTCACGCCTCGACCCGGTGCGCTCCCACGCTGGTGCTGTGACCCACTCCTCATCTCCGGCGGCTCCTGCCTCCAGCGGCCCCCGGCTCATCTTCACCACCAGTGGCATCTATTCACATAACTGCTCAGGATTTTCTTGCCATCATGGTCGTTGTCCACGATTTTGCGGTTACATCCCAGTCCTTCACCGCTACATAAGCTACCATGGCCTAGCGGATGGCTCACATCGAAGTTGTCCTTGCTCAGAATACAACCATCCTTGCTCAGGTTCAGCTACACCTGGGCTTGCCACTTATCCCTCTCACTTCAACAGCAACAACCACAGGATTAACAATTATACCACCTACGGCCGGCGGTTATACCACCCTCTGAGTCTCGCCGGTTATCCCGGTTCCCACTGCGGCAGTAGCTCCACCAGCGCTCATCCTTAGCTGGCTAAGACATAGGAGGAGGATGAGGTTTCACCCTCCGCGACTACTTGAGGAGGTATCACTTCCTTTATTCAATTTCCGCTCCAGACCCCATTGAGGACAATGTCATATTCGGTTGGGGGGAGAGTTAATGAAGGAAGTGTCATTTATGTTTTGAGCAAGTCCGTTTTGTTTTAGTTGAATGACTTGCTAGTAGTTTGTTTTCTTTATAGTACAAGTATATGTTTTTAGTTTTCAACACATGTTTTAGTTGTTGTTTTTCATTTCTCACTTATAGAAAAATAAATTTGTAATGCTCAACTTCTATATGAGAAATTGGAGTCTTGTCTCAATGTTGTTAATGTTAGGATGGTGTTATGCTTATTTGAGTTGATGAACTATTGAAATTCTTCTTGTCTTCAACCTTATTTCTTTCACTTTGAACTAACCACACCTTGTACATTAGGTTTCAATTATAGGTGAAAAAACCTGTCTTGCCTCCTAAACCCTGCAAATGTATGGCCTAGTACTTTTGACCACCTTTAATAGGTCGAGACCCCTGAATAAAAGACCAATGAATCTTTCAAAAAAATAAAAATAAAAATAGAAAGAAAAATAAAAAGAAAAAAATTTGTGAACTTTGCCTGGAAACTCGAGCACAGTCCGAGTGGTATATGGCGAAAGTCTTTAAAGCCCGGTGCCCTAAACCAACTGGTTGGGAGTCACTGACTTTGTTGCTCGTTACAGGAGTGGATAGGTGGAGTTTAGCAAATTGTAGGTGTTGGAGTCTCGAGCTCATTAAAAGTCCGGGGTAAAACCTAAAGAGTTAGTGGTTGAGAGATCCTCATGACTTGATGCCCTAAACCTTAATTGGTTGGGAGTCATCGGTGGAACCCTCTTACATGGACAGTTGTGAGTTCGACTCCCTCAGCATTGCACCCCTACAGCACAAAAGAGTTGTAAAATAAAGCCAGGGTCCTGATCTATTGAGGTTAGTTAATTTGCTATGTATAGAAAAGAACTAGGTTGGGGGGAGAAATACAGTTTAGGGATAGTGTTGAAACAAATCTAGAGTTAAGCTGGACATGGGATGGAGGACCTGGTTCTGCAGGATGGTGCTCTTTTGATACTTGAATATGCATAACACCTCTTCTGAAACAGTCTTTGAGTAGGATGTTGGTGACTCTTATTGAAAGTTGAGCATTATCCCCTCATTTTATTTGCAAAACCATTTTTTTGTATATATATATATATATATATATATATATATATATATATATATATATATATATATATATATATATATATATATCATCTTGCTTTTAGTTTGCTATTATTTCTTTACAAATTGCTAAGGGACTAGCAATGTGTCGGTTGGGGGGAGTGATTACTACCCAAATAGTGCTATTTCATACTCTTAAAACTCAATTTTGAGGCACTTTGTAGTAATCAATAAAATTGACCCATTGCATTAATGACCTATGTGCTTCTGATCCAATTTATAGTAGTTTTGTAGTTTTCATAGGCTATAAATATTGAAGATAGGGATCTGACTCAAGCATGAAGAAATCATTTGGAACATGAGATACAAAAGAAAAACCCAAAGGTAGAGAGAAGCGGAACGAGGAGCAAGCAGAGAAGAAAGAAACCGACCTTGTCCAATTTTGCAAGAGGGTTGCAAAATTCAACGGTTAGTGAATTTTCGCGACCCACTGTGGGTACAGGCGACAATTCTTTGTTGACTTTTGTTCCTCATTTTTTTATTTCTTCCCATTTTGTCCCTGTAATAGTTTACCGCTTTTGTTTGTTTTGGTAATTTGTATTGTTTTTGGTGATATATAAGTCCCAAACAACACTTTCTAGAGATAAAGTTTTTCATTATTGAAATTGAAGGGAAGCTTGTCGAACAAGCTCCCATTTTTCTTTTTCATTTTCTCTCATTTTCTCACTAATGAAACATCCCACAGGGATGACAGCTCGAGAGGATGAAATTTGCTAAACTCCCTCCTTCCTTGAAGCAGAAGGCACTAGGCAAGGGAACTTGTGGTAAAGTAGGGGCCCTCATGTTTTCAACGTAGGTATTCTCTTTCATTGATGTTCTCTCCTTCAACTTTAGGTTTGATCCATGGACTCAGCAGATAGTTGAGTATATGTGGTAGCTTTACGTCATTGGATGCTTATTGTTAGATCTGTGATGTTGATTGGTTATCATTTATGAGCCATTGAAGGTGACTTTCGAGGAGATAGGTTTTTAAGCTGGTAGAGCATTAATGGACATTTGAATGCCATTTCAAGGATAGTTATTGAGGGTCAAGTTTTATAGCCAAACCAAAATTTTATTCAGGAGGTAACTATATGTTACTATCCCCAATGTGAGGAAAAGACCTCGAGAACCCCTCATTTGCCTTAGGAACCTAAGCCTAGTGACCTAACACTTCGAGGGAATTCTTTCTATATTTTACTTCACTTTAGTTACAATTTCAAGTACAAAAACCACTCTTATCGAATCCCAATATCTAAATTATAATCACGATTAGTAACTTGACATTAGTCATTCCACGAAGAAAACCCATCCCTATGGAATGATCCTAGAACCCTTTGTACTATAGTAGTTATGCTACGCCATTACGAGGTGTTAGGTTATAAATATTGTTGATTCAGAATACCCTACGGGCTACACATACACAAGCGAATCAATATCCTAAGGGGTTCAAACGAAAAGGTGGATGCCTTAGCAACAGTGGTCGCATCCCTACCAACCAAAGAAACATTGCTCCTCCATGTCTATTACCAACCGGAGTCATCAATTGTTTACTTGGCCGAGTTGAATGATATAGAGAACATCTTCCTGTGGATGACTCCAATAGCCCACTACCTGAGCTCGGGAGAACTCCCAGATAGCAGGATCAAAGCCCATAAGATTCAGTTTCAAGCGGCTCGATTTTCCATGGTGAACAAGCAGTTGTATAAACGTTCTCTAAACGGCCTGTATCTTAAATGTCTCACCACCTAGCAGGGGCAGTATGCATTGGCATAACTCCATGAAGGAATATGCAGAAACCATCTAGGTGGTAGAGACTTTAACTCCTGAGCCCATACCTAAGGCTACTGCGTGACTATGAAGGGGCGGATCACCGGCCGCCTCGTCGGGAAGTGTGATCCTTTGCCAACGACAAGCCCCCATTTGAGGGTTTCGACTTAGAACTTGACAACCATAACGAGCCCTTAGCCCTTCACCCAATGGGGAATTGATATAGTTGGACCATTATCTACTGCCCAGCACAAAAGAAGTTATTATTGGTAGCAACAGACTATTTTAGCAAATGGGTAGAAGTTGAAGCCTTCTCCTCCGTCAAGGATAAAGATGTCGTCTAATTTGTATGGAAGAACGTCGTTTGTCGATTTGGAATACACCAATCGATAGTAACTAACAATGGACCACAATTTGATAGCTGGGTATACAAAAACTTTTGCAACGAGCTGAAAATCAAGAACTTGTATTCAACCCCGCGGTACCCACAAAGCAACGGCTAGGCAGAATCATCAAACAAGACTCTCCTAACAACTTTGAAAAAGCGTCTACATTCGACCAAAGGGAAATGGGTAGATGAGCTACCAGGAGTTCTAGACTCTGGGACCACCCGATCGAAACCAATTAGGATGTCGCCATTCTTATACGGTGCGAATGGAGTCTTTAATCCCCAGAAATCGGGATACCTACACTTGATGATTCTAAGCGGCACATCTTAGGAAATACATTACTAAAGACCTTTTGGATATGACGAACTGAGCTCATGAGATTCTTGCAATTTGTCTGTCTCTCTTATTATACTAACAAAAGATTGGAAAACCTATAAAATAGGCGGGTAAAACCGTGAACATTCCAAGACGGAGACCTAGTCTTGAGAAGAGTCTTCGAAAACACGACTAACCCAGCAAATGGGAAGTTTCAACCAAACTAGGAAGGGTCGTATACGGTAGTCTGAGTGGGAGCAGTCAGATCGTACGCATTGAATAAGCTAGACATGACTCTAATACCTATAATATGGAATGCCACACATCTGAAGAGGTATTACTAGTAAGGTTTCCTTTAAAAAGTATTAATATCGATAAAAATTGTCTTTAGTGTTGTGAAATTTTGTAGCTGCCTATTCCAAGGCGGACGCAGCTCTTAGCCTATTGGCACTCCACAAAGTCCATATCATTGATATCCTAGTGGCACTATCAAAGACTTTATTTGTGGCTCTTAGCTTTGGCGGCATTCGCAAAAAGTCAGATATAGTGATATCCTCTACTTTCAAAGACGGGAATGTGGCTCTTAGCATTGGCACTCATAAAGTCGGTCATGGGCGATATCCTACTAGAACTTTCAAAAGACCAGAATGCGGCTCTTAGCCTGATGGCACTCACAAAAGTCCATATATGGCAGATATCTACGCTTTCAAAGGCCAGTTGTGGCTTTACCTCTGCATTCTGAAAGTCGAATATGGCTAATATCTTGCGGCACTTCGAAGACCGGTGTGGCTCTTAACTGCGGCACTCATGAGTCAGATATGGTTGATATCTGTGGCACTCACAAAAAGACCAGATTTAGGCTCCATGCTTCTTTACGGCATTGTCATAAAACTTGGGCATGGTCCTTGGCACCAGCACAGTGCGTACTAAAGCGGTCCCAGCGGAGTGGCGGTGCGTGCTGAAACGCCAAACCACGACATGGCTCGCCGCGAAGTGGAAATTTGAATAACTTGCCTTAGTGTCTCTAAAGCATCAATCCTGAGCGGTCGTTTATTCAAGGAATTACAAAAGTTATGTATCTCATAAATCATGATGGCGCGTCATTGGTTACGGTGATATGTGTCGGCGGCCATATTGGGCATGTACAAAAGTTATCTCATAAATATACCCAGGGCGACATTAGTTACATTATGATATATGTCCAGCGATCATATTTGAGCCACTACGAAAAGGAAGAAGAACAACGGCATATTGGGGCCACCACGGAAAAAAGAGGAAAAAGAAGAGCGGCCACATTGGGGCCATTATAAAAAAAAAAAAAAAAAGGTGGATTTTTGTTTAAATCCCCAAGAAGGGCACCTCTACCAGACTCCTCTGCCACTTCTCTACAATACACCCCGGCAACCACGTCTTCAAAGGACGCTGAGACAGTGGGGCACCTAAGGCTTGCAAGACACTATAGAGAAAGAAAATTCGGAGAGTCGAGCATACAATCTGGAACCTCTAGTTGGTCTCCACAGATATTGTGTTTGAACACACAACACCCACAGCCATATGTGAAAGATGGCTCCAGCCCTTTGACAATCTTCCTCCATGGCTCTCGTATCCTTGCCAATTCATAAGAATAGAGAGGAAATGAAATCGCAACAGGTGAAAGACTTTGTGGATAAGTAGCACTCGAAGTCAGACCCTTATATTTAGGGGTGAAACGTCAACATATACATCAAATTCCCTAACAAGATATCATGCATCGTAGACGCATTGGGACGCGTTGTGACCAATCACCCTTCACCTTCCGGCACGCTTTACGTGAGCATTAATTTTCTAGTCTTTCCAGATTTCTGTACTCGAGGCTTGGAAGATAGTACCATTGCGAGTCTCGTGGTTTAAACCCCACCCTCCGTGGCAGGGCCCGTTTGGCCCAAGGCCTGCACCAGCACGCCACGACTCTAAGCTGTGGCACCTCCCAAAGACTGGAATTGTGGATCTAAGCACCTTGCACTTTCAAAAACTAGACAAGGCCTCCACCTGGCGGTACATGATTAAACCCTACGATGGTACTTAGCCTAGTGACTACAATCAAGGCTCGAAGATGGTGCTGTACCTTCCGGCGTAGATAACACTGCCAGGCTCTGGCTTAGCATTAGTGCTAGGCGACCATCTAACCAAGGAATTAAGGAAGGGGTTACCTGAGGAAGAAAGGAATCGATAGCATAAACAAACTAGAAATTATAGGCGTCCAGCCCGATTATTTAGGGTGAGAAGTAAAAAATAAGCCATAGTAGAAGTAGACAAAAAGATGTATTTGATTGAAGCACCAATGGTGCCCAAAGAGTACACAAATGATGGTTGCCAGCTAAGGCCCCTTTACAAAAAGTTGTAATTAAGTAAGAATGGAGAAAGAGAGGGACTAGAGTATGCCATGGTCCTCGAGTAACATTCTCACCAGTTCAGAGCTGGTTCAGGAGGGCACGGATTATGGCTAGCTGGCAAAGCTGATGGGAGGCACTGGGTTATGAGACTCGGGAGGTGGCGGTCGGCGGAGTTAGGCATACCCTTTGGGACCTCTGGACATTCTCCACAGATGTTCTGTTTGAAAACACAACACCTGTACCCATAGGCAAAAATCACCTTTAGACTCTTATGGTATTCCTTCTCCATGGCCTCCTTATCCTTACCGGCTTGAGATTGGAGAAAAGACTCCTCATCCTTGGTCGCCCCAAGCTCTAGCAGGAGAGATGTTCGATCAACCTCTGATGACAACCTCCTTTTGGACTTACTCTAGCCTCTTACATTGCTCGCTTTGGCTTCCTACCAGTTGTGAGCATCTATGACCAGATGCCCTTGATTTGCCCTCGCGTTGCTCGGCTGCGACCAGTACTGCTAGCCGACCAACTGAGAGCTTCCTTCTAAGCCTTGTCTCTCTCTTTTTCTGCACCCGTCCTCTCGGAGCCTTCCTTAGTCTTCCATTCCTAATAACTCCTGGTTAAGCTGCGCCGGGACTCTTCGAGGCGCGGTGCTGAAGTGATCACCTTGCATAAAGCCTCAGCTGTATCTTGGCCTAAAGGCTGAAGCTCCCATGCTAGCACCCCATGTTGGGGTTCATCGCGGCCTACAAAGAGAACATTAGAAATAAATCATAACATCAAAGCAAACAATCAAACATCGAGGTTCGGCGCTTTGGGTTCGATAGTCTCGCCGAGAGTCGTAGTTACGCATATACATCGTCCTCGGCCCGCGTCGTGGGACCTCTTATCCGGAGTTGACGGGGAAGGGGATGGGTATTCCTCCTCATGAGCCATCCTATAGGCGAAGATGTGGGGTAAAGATGGGTATGTGCGTGACGAAGGGTCCCTCCATTAAAGGATAGCCAGTAGTTAATGGCGCTAGGCGGTTTCTTGATCGGGAGTGGCGCATCTTAGTAGGCTGGCCTGCTCCGACCCAGCTCAACATACTAACTTCATTCGTATCAGGGGGCCTCCCAGGGCACCATCATCGTCGTATCTGTCGCCGCGGCAGCGTCTCCAGTCGCCGACAAGTGAAACTCGACGAAGCATCGTGATCATAGAAGTGCCATTGGAATCTTATCCTCCAACGCTACAAGCCTTTTGAGGGCATCTGACTTTTGACGATAAGCGGAGCAGGATCATTATAGAGTCTCACGACATTCACCACCCAATCAGCTCTAACCTCCTCATTATATCTAGACAACCTAGAACGTTTGTCGCCCTGAACATCAAGGCAAGGTGTGGCCCTCCACGGTGTTGGCAACTGGCTTAGCGTTCGCGCCAACAAATCAGTGGTGACATTTCAACCTCTCTCTCTTGACCCATTGGCTGGCTGGATTCGTCAGTCCACAAGCCCTCTAATCCTCATTGGTAGCAATTAACAGATTTCTTTCTTCTTGTCTTGCTTAGGGTCTGCATGACCCAGGTAGATAATCTTGCTAGACAAGGGGCTTGGCTTGCCTGCTTTGGAAAACCTTGAGGGTAGCGACTTGAAGGTCCACAAGAACAAAATGCCCTTGACAGCCTCACTTGGGTGAAGGGCTGAGAAAGAATAGGCACTATGTAGGGGGAAAGACTGGCGCTCAAATCCTGCAGGTTCTTTATAGATAAAAGGAGTTCATGATGGCGCTCACTCTCTATGATCTCCAATAGCCGGCAGATGCGATCCAGCCTCACCTTCTCCACTGAGTTCACTAGCCGGCCTCGTCTGTGCCTATCTACAAATCATCAAGAAGATAGGCACATCAATACACCCACAACCAAGGGAAGTAAAAGATATACCAAAACAAAAACGGAGAAAAACTTGGGAATGTAAGGGACTGGTTTAGATTTAAAGGAAATACGGAGAGCCGAGTTTCATACCACGGGCCTGCTTCGAGGATGACCTTTCACCTCCATCTTAGAAGTCAGGAGTCCGATTACAAATTACAACCGGGGATTTGTGGACCCGACATGGACCAGGCCTAGTCCCAAGCTTCAAAGTGTAAAAAAACCATATCTCCACCGACCAAGATGTCCGGCTAGTAAATGAGAGTTCAACACCTTTTGCAACCTATCAAAATCGAAAAGCGTTTGAATGTATGGAAGTGCGGGGAGGTGCTCGGGCAAAAATAAGGCCCCATTTCACAGTGATGAAAAGGGGAGGCGAAGCCCAACAGGAAACTGCTCCCGTGTAAAATAGACGACATTATCTGCCTCCCCAAAAGTTGAGGTAGTCGCGCCGTCTGACATCTCCAGACTGATTTCAGTAGGAATTTGGCTGTATAACCTCAGTTCCTCTGCAACCATGGAAACAACTAAACTTCTTGCAATAAGCGTTTCGATTTACACTGCTATATGACCTAGCGGTGAAACCTCTTCGTGACCTCTCTTGCATTCTGGGCGGATAAAAAAAGGAGTGAAGAAGGGGGTCAACTTAAGGTCCATAAAAAAAAAATAAAAAGGAGAGGAAGAGAACCCTCGAAAGGAAAGAAATCTCCATAGAGATTTTTCGACCATAGGGATAAAACCTAAAGAAAGTAAACGAAAACCTTGTGGCTTAATAGAACACCTCCAGCCAAGGTGCTCCGAAAGCAGTGTGGAAAAGGTTTAAGTTGCAAGCACTCATCGGAAAATCAAAAGTTGTCGAAGCGTAAAGAGTCTCCAATGGCTCCTTTGGAAGGGAAGTTTGTAGAAGCGCAGAGGAGGATGAAGTACATGAGTGAAAAAAAAAAACCTTTTGAGAAAACGTAAAAGAAACCACTATTGATACCATTATCCCTAATTATAGGGGTAGGGGGTCGACAGACGCATTAAATGCGCCGCCAAAACGAGATACGTAGGCGGCCCGTCTAGAACTAAGTCTACCACCCGTATAGAATTCTATCCCTTATAGGAGGTATATTATGAATAAGCACCTAGAAGCGGAAAATGCGCGAGAAATATTACTCGCGAATTTTAAGCTTACGAATCCCTCACTCCTTGGAGAGATAATCTTGAAAGGGAAAATGATGTGATAAGGAAGAACTAGTCATTGATAAGGAAAGAAGATTTTCTCCCTTAAGCCCAGGAGGAGATAAAATCCTACCCCAAGAAGGAATGAGGGATTTCGTGAACCGAACCCTATAAGTTGGAAAGATCCCCCACTGGGGAAGGTAAGCAATTCTAATTGTGCCTAGTCTCTTCTCCCTCTCCTCATTTTTTGCTGACTTAATCATCGGAGAGGCGGCCGGCGCCCGCCCTTTGGGCCGCCCTTTTTCAGGTTCTGCTTCTTGTTGTCTAGAGTGAATTTGATCCAAGTCCCTACAATTTGACTTTTCACGGGATCAACGATCAAAGTCCCAACAACTATATCTAGGATATTTTCAAAAATTAGATTCAAACTTAAATTTGAATTGTGTCTACTTCTAATTCTAATCTATATTTTAACAATTTATGATTCATTTTCATGTGAATAGTTTATAGGGATGGCAATTTTTTTTAGTATTCGACCAGTCCGTCCCGCCCTTATTGGAACAAGTATGAGACTATCAAAATTGGGTTTTAATCAGATTCGGGAATATCTTTAAAACCTTGAACCGGGTTTAGAAGTAAGAGCCCTAATAAGTTTTCTTTCAATCCACCCGCCCCTTTGTGGTATATATTTATGAAACCGCCTCTTTCCTACTAGTTTAATTCCAAAAATATCTTTATTTTTAAACTCCTAAGTTGATGCCCTAATTATCATCGCCTACTTTTCTTCTTCTTTTTTCTTCTTTATCGCTCATGATGAGGTATTGATATCAGTTGGGGTGACATCGAAGTTTTGCCCTCTTTTGATGGCTTAGTTAGGGTTTTTTTATTTGTGCGATATGGAGCGCTCCACGATTATGTGTGAGACCTCAAAGCCATATACTTTTATTGTTCAAGAGAATACTCTCCCAGTGGTAGAATTGTAGAGGCACCAAGCCATTGCCAATGCTATTGCATGGGTGTCTAATATCTCCCTTTTGTTTCTGTTCTAACCCACATCTCCCTCGTTTCTGTTCTTGCCATATCTCCCTCTCAATTGATCGTATTTTATTGATTTAAGGCTATGCAATGGAAGATCAATTTAAGGTTAGAGTTTAAACACTTTCAGTGCGGGGCGGATGAGGATAGGGTTAGTAGTCCATTTGTTAAATGAAAATATGAACACATGACTCCATTGTATCACAAGTTTGGAAAGGGAATGAGAAACAATTGAATTTGTTTGGACGGGAATGGGATAGAGGTGACCCGTCCCAAACCCGCCTCGTTGCCACCCCTACTTGTTTACCACAATGATAAATTTAATCTTCTTAGACTTGAATCTACCTCTTGATTGCCTAAAAGGTCATTTGTTTCTTCCACCTTTGCTCTTCATAATGAAGTGTCGTGTCATTGCCTTAAAAGTCCCTATTTCAAATTTCTTCAATTGAATAAGCCATTCCTAACAATACCTAGTGTGTTTTTTCACTCTAAAACTAAATTTCCTAGAGATATATCAAATTATTCCATTATAAGGTAATGAATCAAGTAACATACATTATTATGTCTCATTGTTAGGAGAGAACTACAATAGATCAGATTGAGACATTATTCCTTCAAAATCATTTAAAATGTTCATCATCTTAATTTATAAGGTCAAGACATCTGAATACCAAATCCTTTTGGTTTGAACTATAGTGCCTTAATTAGCCCTCAAGGAGTCCATTTATTCTCTCCATATCCTTTAGAAAGTAAACCTTCCCTCAAAGCAGCTTGACCTGAAAGTTCTCAAATAGGCTAGTTTTAGTCCAATCAAATTCATTAGCTTCCGTATTAAGACAATGTTTTTTTGTGTGTTCTTTGGCTTGTACATGGTTTCCTAATTCTTAGGCTCCGTTTGGAATTGAAAAGTACTAAAGCAAGAAAATAGTGAGAAAAATAGTAAGGAAAAGTGAAAGGAATAAGTAGAAGGAAAATAAAAATATGTTTTACATTTAATAAATTAATTCTATATGTTTATTTTAGACTCATTTATTTGTTTATATATATATAATACAAGGACTGAAATTTAAAATATGTAAATTTTGAGAAATTTTGATTATAATTTATTTTCTTTTATATTTTCTCTTCAGAAACCAAGCATAAGAAAATCATTTTTTCTTTTCCAAGTACTTTTCAAGTTCCAAGTGAGCATTAGGGACAACATGGTTGTAGAAACTAATATATACCTATTGGCAATTAGCGTTCTATGTTTTTTCTTCTTTAATTTCTTGAATCAACATCAACGCACATCACTTGTTATCTCACATACGGGATCATATCCTTGCAATTGAAGAGACCCTCAATCATAGATTTCCATAATAAATTATTTGTCATCATTAATTTAATCATGGGACTGAATGATTTTTGAGCAAGATTTCTACCTAACTCAAACTATTAACCACTCTTATACCACTTATTAGAAATGCGAGTAACCTGTTGAATATTACGAGTAATATTTAGGTGGCTTGATAATCTATAGTAATATCAATGCACAGTTGAGCGTAATGTCAATCCACAAAAAAATTAAATTAATGGTTGTATGACAAATCAATACACAAAAATTTAAATATGGGAAATCGATTGTGAAAACATAATAGGATGAGAAGAATGATTTATATTTCATTATGTCATCAAGGGTATATTTGTACAAATCATCCTTGGATGTTATTATGAAAGGAAATACAATTAGTAAATATACAAACTATTCATATACAATGAGAAAGAATTAAGCAATATAAAATGAATCGAATGAATTAGGGAGAGCTTCATGGAGAGAAATTATTCTCTGCCGATTGACTTTTCTTTATCATGAGAGATAATCAATAAGATGAGGTTGATGGAGAAGAAGTATCTCCTGATATTGACTTTCCGTCATCATGCCCCTCGAGAGATGGGCTCAGGAGGAGGTTGATCTTGTCATGAAGAAGTTGAAAGCGAGTGTAAGGAAGAGACTTAGTAAGTGCATTGGCGAGTTGATCAATAGGGGATATGTGAGCTACCCGAAGGAGTCCACTCTGAACTTGTTCATGAATGAAGTGATATTCAAGAGCAACATGCTTCGTACAGGAGTGAAATACTAGATTAGCGCAAAGGTTCATCACACCAATATTATCACAATAGATTACCAGTTGTTGCTAGAGAGATATATGAAGCTTGGTTAGCAAAGAGCATACCACCTAACTTCGACAGCATTAGTGGTAATTGATCTATATTCTACTTCTGTAGAAGAACAAGCAATACTGAGTTGTTTCTTAGAGCTCCAAACGGATCATACTCGCATAAAACAATGAATGCACTGGTAAAGGTGAAATCATCTTCACCACTTGCTTAATCGGCATCAGAGAATGCATGAAGCATGAGTGGAGAGTGAGGATAAAGAACAATATCATGGTCTAACGTACCACCGAGATAGCGGAGCAACCTCTTAACAACACCCCAATGCTCAGTGGTTAGCTGGTGCATAACCTGCATTAACCTACGATCATTTAAACTACCGTTCGCGAGTAAGAGGCAAGTACTGAAGACGTCCCACCACAGTGCAATATTCCGAAGGATAAGAGAGGATTGAGCCAACATTAAGTGTGAGAACATGAGAGATGGCTAGCGGAGTAGCAATTGGATTAGCACTAGTCATTCGGTCTCTAGTCAAGAGATCTCGAACGTACGGACGCTGTGACAAGAAGAGTCTGGTGTTAGTGAGGTAATGTTCCTCAACGTCGAGGAAATAGTGTAAAGAACCAAGGTCCTTGATGGAGAATCGATGAGACAGATGATGATGAAGTCTTGAGTGGCTGAGTCAATATTGCCAATAATGATGATATCATCAACATAGACTAGAAGATAGATGGTGCAACCGCCATTATCATATATGAATAGAGGTTCCATCGGGCGAGTCGGAAAACCCATTAGAAAGTAGGTACTAAGTAAATCCAATGTACCAAGCAATCGGGCTCATTTGAGGCTTTTCATAAATGGCCCACGGAGCTTTACATACAGTTCAAGGAGTCCCAATCACAAAGCCAAGAGGTCGAGACATATATCCTTAGATAAGGTACCCTACAAAAATGCATTATTGACATAAAGCTAACAGCGCCTAACCTAGCTTGTAGTAAGACTAAGAATGAGGTACAAAGGTGGGATTAATAACCTGACTAAAGGTGCTCGCGTGATATCCATGCTAGAAGTTGATGAAACTTTTGCAATAAGACGAGCTTTATATTTGTCAACGTGAGCCATCGATAAATCGCTAGTGAAAAACACCCACTTCAGAATCAATGAGATGATAAGAAGAATCCAAAGGAACAAGTTCTCGTGTTCCATTCTTAATTAGGGTATCATACTTAGCTGACATGGCCTAACACCACTTAGGATCTTTGAGAGCTTGGGTGATGTGCAGAGTTCAAGTCGATGGATTGAATAGTTAGTTTAAGGTTGCTTTAGATAATGAATATTTTGTTTAAGGGAGTAGGGACAAATGACACGAGATGAGGGGGACAAACAGGTTTTCAAAGAACCGAAAGTGGGTTGAAATGGTGGGTTGTGGGCATCGAACGCTGAAGCAAAAGGCCAGATCACCGATTATGATAGAGTGAAGAAGGAGGGTTCATTAGTCGTTATTATCACGATGGGAGGACCGAGAGAAAAGACAATCGTATTAACCGACAAGACATAGCTCCTTTCGAGGATGGACGATCAAGAGACAAATGGAGATACTCAAAATGAAATATGGACTCAATCAATTTAACATGTCACGATGTGTAGATATGACCAAACAGGGTTTAAGATAAATAGGCACCTTGTAGGTATCTAAGGAAACACACGTGAGGAGCTTAGGCCACTTAATATATAAGGTCGAAGTCATGGATTGCAAAGACACCTAAAGCTTTGGAGTTTACCATAGTTGTGAGGTTGACCAAAGAGTTTAACATATGGAGAGATTAGTTTAAGTGTAGGAGTGAGAGACAATTGATAAGGTAAACATTCATTTGAAATGCATAGGACCAGTACATGCGAAAGAAAATAAAGGCATGTTTCCACAATGTGATGATGGCGACGTCTGCACAGCCATCGTGCTCAAAGTGTGGGCGTGGAGGAGTAGTAAAGAGAGAAATGCCATGAAGTACTAGTATTTTATACGCACATCGACCCCGTCAAAGTATAGTGTGACAATTTTTTCTTTGAAATAATTTTCAACCAAAGCCTTGAAATGAACAAAAATGTCACGAACATTGGATTTTTGTTTGAGTGGATAAAACCATATATACTTTGTAAAATGATCCATGAAAATAACATAGTATTTAAATCCATCAACAGAGTAGATAGAGAGGTCCAACATCCGAGAGAAGATAATTTTTGGAAGTGGGAGTGAGACAAGAGATGAAGTAGAAAATTTTAATTTATGATTTTTATTGCACTCGCAAGAGTTACAAATAAAGTTGAAATTGGAAAGACTTTGACAATTTAAGATCAAAAGTAGAAACAATATGCTTATAGATAGATGATGACGGATATGCAAAATTTTCAAGAGTTACAAACTACTAAGAGATAACACTATGAAATTTTCACAATAACAAAGCATCGTTAAAATTGCACGAAAGACAAAAAAAAAGAAACAAAACCAAGCCAAATTCCATGGAGTAGCGATTTTAGAAGATCTCAAATAAGAAAGGGGGCACATGTTTGGGGAGATTCCTGGAGGCTCAGATTTGGTTCTTTAGAAGGAGAGTGGGGCCGAGAACAAGGAGGATTGGAAAAATTGATGTGGCAAGGAAATTCAAAGAAGAGGTGCAAGATTTGAAGAGATTTATTAAAGGAATTCTTCTGTAATTCCATATTCTTCTTCTTATGTCCTCTTTTGTTTTTTTCTTTTGAACCTTCTCCAATTATGTTTAAGTTTTCTTTGTCTAGGGCTACAATGTAAAAATTTCGAGGCATGAAATAATGTTTTTAGGGTTTTGATTTAATCTTTTCAAAGAAGATTTTGTCTTAAACCGAAGCTTATTCCATTCTTAATGTGTGGGAATAGTTTGGCCAATGTTTATATGATTTTGCAATCAATTGAGACTGTAGAGGAGATATGGGATAATGAGATTAGGAAGAGAACTAAGGGATGATCATAGCCTAGAGATACGCATGACTCCCACGTGGTCCTGAGATTAGCTAATGATAATGCTTCCATAGATTGGGGCTCAAGCAGAGGTGCACTAACCTGGGCCTATGTGGATAGATGTTGAGACATCGACAGAGATAAACACTATTAGAGGACTAATCAACCTCAATATAGCGAAATTGTTGCTTTAAGAGTTTATCATACCTTGCTATCGATTAACTTCTGAACAAACCCTAGATGCTTCATAATTTGATATTTTCATAAATAATTAGGTTAAGTCACACCATCCTTAATTGACATCCAAACAAAAACTAGGATTGGATTATATTATAGTTAGTGTTAGTCCCTAGCGGGGTTTGACATCCGAACTTAATTAGTCCACTTTATTACTTGCACGATCTGTACACTTGCGATGAGTAATTGCTTGTAAAAAAATCTCACATGTTTTTAGCGCTAGTGCTTGTGTGGATATGGAAGGCCCCAGTGGAAAATGAGGCCTTTGATGATGAGGACCATGATAGCCCCAGTGGAATTGACCATGGTAGGAACTTCAAAGGAATGTGAATGTTGTTGTTGAAGTGTTATTTCCTTATTGATTCGTTTCTCATGTAATTCGTCAAAGGAAATTAGAGTATCACGACCATTAACTATATCAATAACATATTGATATCACTTCCAAGGCCATCAAGAATCTTCTCCAAAAGATCTTCATGATCCATGGGTTGTTAAGAGCCATTTGTTCATCTAAGACAGCTTTGATGAACTCAGATGTATTCGAGATAGTCTTTGTGTTATTTGTTGCATGCCGATTTATTCTTTAATTCTTTGATATGCCTCGAGATGGTCCGCATAGATAAAGTCAGGCGACATCCCACGCATTCTTTAACGTGTGTGATTGAGAGATAAGAGGAATAAGAGATGGGGTGAGAGAAGCAACAAGTGCACCAAAAATAAGCTTGTATTGACAAAGCCATGATTGAAATTTCATATTTGATGATTTAACATCGTTGGTCGTGATAATGGAGGGAGAGGAAGGATTTAACCCATCTATGAATTTGTAGAGATCATAGCCAATAAGGGAGTGCTTTTAACTTGAAGTTTCATGATAAATAATTGTAGAGTGTGAATTTGACTATGTTGTTAGTATTGATGATAAATAAGGGCTTTTGTGTGTTGGTGATTTTTCTAGTGAATCTACCATAACATACAAAAACACGGAAATTTGTGAATATGTGGTAAAAGTACAAATTATAGTATTTTCAAACTGAAATTGTATCAAATCTAACTGGCCATATTAAAAATGGATTCCTTAGTTCCCTTGACAGTTTCCTAGATTCTAAGCGAAAAATATCTTGCAAATTAGATTGCATAGACTTAATTGAAAGCTAAGAGAAAAACTTAACGGCCTCCCTTGAAAAATAGAAGATTTCATTATAGAATTGGATTGAAAATCAAATGTTGAAGCAAGAAAGCTTTAAAGTAACAAATGCCTCAAAGAAAACATGTAAACTGTTAAGAATTTAGAAAAGACGGCTAATGAACTTGTAGAAAAATAAAAGAAATACCGAAATGCTCTTGCTCGATTTTGAGTATTGGTTGATGATAAGTCGGATCTTTACTTTGATGCTTTGATTCCCTTTTATAGGCATTTCTGAGTAACTACACCAGCCCACTTTCTCACTAGGGCCAACTGCTTCAATTAACTCCTTCCCTAGAGAAACTGCTTTTCCCCACTTTCTCATTAGAGAAACCACACCAGCCCACTATCCCAATAGTTGTCCATGTCTTCAATAAGGAGTTTTGCTTCTCAAATAATTTTCCATAACTTTAAGTAATTGCCTATGTCCTCTTTCATGTCCTGACTTGGAGAAAAAGTCCTCTCCATGTTCTACCTTTGAGAAAAAGTCTCAATATTCTCTACTAGCATCTTTGAAAATTTTAAAACTTCTAGAAATATCCCTGGACTTTTTCATGGGTTGATCCTTATGAGCTTGAGCTTTATCGGGTGGGTTGGGCTGCCATACGGTTTGAACTGACATATCTATTCGGCTCATTCATTATCATTTGGTAAAAAAATTATTTAAATACCATTTGGGCCCAAAAAAATATTTTTAGTGTCAACAATTCCCCCCACATACAATATGGCCCATGGGCCATGTTTGTATGTATTAAAAGCCTCAAAAATATTCTTCTGGAGCTTATTAGCAATCATGTAACCCAAATCATTTTAGCCCATGATGTGGAGTTCGAATGATAAGAGCAGAACCAAGTCAGATGAAATGAAGAGGCAATTATTGATTCCCCGGGGAAATGTTCCCTCCATTTTCAACTTCAAATATCTAACTTTCGTCTTTCCTCCAACAAAAAATACTGCTTCTGCTCACCACAATATTGCCCTTTCATTTTCTTCTTCAAGCTCTTAGGATTTCCTCATTTCATTCCCAAAAAGAATTTATTTTCTTTTTCTAAATCCAACATTAGGAAAGAGACTTTTCATTTGCAACATCTTCTTCTTCCTCCTCTATCAAACAACCTTTGCATTGCTACCCCCATTGTTGTTGCTATAACATCACTACCACGGCCGCCCAGTCATCATCGACCATGTGCCAGAAGCGAAGCGGTCTTGCCCCTTTTCCTTTTTCCGTCAAACAAACATCAAGTTTTGCGGGGCAAAGATTGGCTCGCCCCCAAACATCTTTAGGGATGTGCAACAACCCCATCCACCAAACATAAGTTGCTAATCTTCATTTGGTCCCAGAGTTATGGTCACCACGTTTTTGAAGAGATAAGCACGACCGAAGCAACCTTGAAATCCTTGGAAATTATGTCATCGTGAAAAGCATAATCAACCTTGCAGCACTAGCATTTGAAGATCTTAAGGCCATTCAGAGACTTTATGAACAAGCGACCCATCAAATTCTACACAATCCTTGTCACCTGTAATTTAAATCAAATATATAAAGAAAATTTACGTAATTAGGGTGAGATTTTCTTGAAAAAGCTTTATTTTGGATGCAATTTTGAGAGTTTCTTTGATGACAAAAAATTGACTTTTCCTTGAGGTTTGTTGAAACTTTCACATTATTGCAAATTTTTCGAATGATCATCTTAAATGCATTCTTGAAAAATTCTTTGAAGCTTTCGACTTATTTTGAACATTTATGAGCAGAACTTTAAAAGATCCATGATAACACCTTAGAAAAAAATTTATGAAGCCATATGGCTGTTTTGAACACTTCAGTGTATATTTTTAAAATAATCATAGTACACTCTTTGAAAATATTCACTAAAGCTTTAGGCTTGTGCAAGCGTTTTCTTATGTGCAGACTCTTGAAATGAGTCGAGAATACACCTTCGAAAATTTTCTGAAGTCATTTGGCTATTTTGAACGTTTTTTGGGGTGCAGAATTTGAAAATAATTCATGAATACACCTTCGAAAAACTCCCTTTAAGCTTTTCGGCTTATTTACGAAAGTTTTCTTAAGTGCGAACTCTGAAAATAGTCTAAAATACACCTTCGAAAAATTTTATGAAGCCGTTTGGTTGTTTCAAATTTTTCTTGAGTGCATATTGAATGATTTCCAGCAACATCAGGTTCAGTGGCCTTTCACCTGAACTTTATTTTTTTCTTTGGCTAGTTATAAGTCATGCATTGCTAAAGAATTTTGATTTGTCTACTGACTAAAACGAATTAGAGGTAACTTTCTAAGCCATTGCCAGATAGAGGAGAATTGAAATGTATTCTCGAGATGTCGTGACTATTGTTGGAGATTCATTGAGCAACTGCCTTGCCTGGGCCTTCTAACCATGACATTGCATTAGTGGATCAAGGTGGCTCTAGGCGGCTCTAGGCCTACATTTTGATGTGTGTGCTTGACGAACATTTGCCCAAGCACACTTCTTGCATATGGATGAACTAGTGGACCAAGGTGGCACTAGGCCTACCTTTGGATATTTATTGAAAATTTATGTTGAATAATGTTTAATGATTGTTGTTGTTGGGACATGTACATTTTTTAGGATGCTATATTCCCTCAGTTTGGTGGCCATAGGCCTACTTTATTTATTTATTGAGATTGGGACGGGCTTGATAAAAACCAAAACCCCTTTTCCCAAATCGTGCCCAAAGACCTACTTTACCTGACTCCTCTCAGCTCTTAGATCCCCTTCCAACCTTAGAATAGCTACATAACCTAATTTGTCCTTTATGCATATTGTATTGTCCTTAGGAACTATATGCACCTAGGACACCATTAGCTAAAAGCCTAATATGTTCATCCAACTAGTATATTTGTACCAACTTCAGAGTAGTTATGAGGTTTACCTATCACTTGGTGCAATGATGTAACATGTCCAATTTCTTTCGAGAAATTTTGGTGGTCTCGACCACACTGCAAGATTCATCACTCAAGGTGCCATGGTCGCAACCATGGAATATTGTGATTGCGACTACGCTACAAGATTCATCACTCAGGGTGCCATGGTCGCGACCACACTACAAGATACTGCCACAGTCTTTATCCATCTCTTAGGTCATAGTCGCGACCATGAAGTATTATGGTCAGGATCATGATTGCAGCTTGAATAACTTCTTCATTCTCTTCCAAATTGCTTGATTTTTGTCTTGTTTTCTTCATTTCTAACACTTGTATTTGGATGCGTAGTGGTTACAAAGCCCACTTTTCTTAATCTTAGAGTGACTCTTGGACCTTTCCAGTCATCTATCATTTCATTCCCCAATCTAAAGTGATCATGATACCCTCTCATGAACTTGTCTAGGTGCTCTATTTGGGGAAATATGTGTATCTAGTAGTCTAGAGGCCTACCTTATTCACTCAGATATTTCCACCCTTATTTCCCCAATCTTTATGTGGTCAAGAAGTCTTATTTGGGAAATCAGTAGGGAATCTTAAAAGTTGTGTTTTTTTAGGTGAAGTGGCAAAGGCAATTTCTTGCCTCAAATCCTATCTTGGAAATGGTCTCATACCTACGGTGGTGGATGAAACTTTGGGAGTGAGGCAAGGTAGACTTTATGGAGAAAAACATGAATGTGAAACCGTGACAAGTCTATTGGCTTTGTTTCTTCCTTACCCAAATAGTCTTGGGATCTACTTATGAGATTTTTAGAAATTCGAAGAAGCAACAAGAACACCCTAAGAGAAATTAGTGTGTTGAGGAATGCAATGGCCAAGAAGCAACTTTATCACTAGGTCATCCCATATTTCTCTAGTCCTAAAATGGTCATGGAACCTACTTTTGAAGATTTTATAACACAAACAAACCCATTATTAGGGAAAATCCATTATTTAGGATCAATAGGGTCCCAAAGCCTACTTTAACCTTCACATCAAAGATCTATATCTACTTCCCCAGGATTAAAGAGGTGGAGACCGACTTTATTTCTTCATAAAACATTGAAGGTATAACAAGTATGACATTGAGGAATAAAAAAGGTTTGAGCAGTGAGTGACAAAAACAACCTACTTTATCACTCAAAGTAACTATTAGGAATAATTTCCCCAATCCAAAAATGGTCAATGGGACCTATTTTGCTTGTTATTCCCTTATTCCCTACCTTAGTTTTTCTTGGCAGTATCCAACATTTCTCACATTGTGGGAAAGTATTTCTTAAGCTACTTTCCATTTATGAACCTTTTGTATGGCTCCCCTTCAAGGCTTGATAGCCAATAGGCATTTCCGAGCAGTACTTGGTGAACCTTGAATGGTCCCTTCAAATTAGAGACCATTTCCCCCAATTCTCTGTCTTTAAAACCGATGGGCAGTACCACTTTTTAATGAGTGTGGCTTGATCTATTTTTTAAGTCCATTTTTCATGCATATTTGAGGCTTAAAAGTTCAATTTAATGTGAAATTATGGAATCTTCACCCATATTTGTGTTTTGCAGGAATTTAGAGAAAATAAGTAAAAATCGGCAAGAAAAGCAACAAAAATGGCTAAGGCAGAAAAATGGAGAATGTCGTGACATTTCTGAATTAGGTCGCGACAAAAGTTCAAGATAGCCAAGAGAAGTTTGTCGCACTAATCAAATCTCTGTCACAACAAAGAGCAAGAAGAGTTTCCAAAAGCACAGTTGCAAAATGTCATGACAATTCACAGCTATGTTGTGACATAAATTGTGAAGAAGGTAGAGAGGGTTTGTCATGACATTCTAAAGCTATGTCGCAACCCAGTTAAAGAAGAAGAATGCCCAAGAGAACAGTTGAAAGAATGTCACAACATTCCATAGCTTTGTCGAGACATAATTTGTGAAGAAAGCAGAAAGAGTTTGTCACGACAATCTACAACTCTATCACGACATAGTTAAAGCAGAAGATAGTAAAGAATGTCGTGACACTTGATAGCTCTGTCGCGACAAAGAACAAAGAAAATGGTAGAAAAACATTATCGTAACAATGAAAAGATGTCGCGATAGAAGATAAGAAAAAATCATGAAGAAACACTTACTAATATCACAACATACAGATTCTTGTCACGACACAACAAAGGGTAGATTGAAGGATGAATTTCGCGATATATCAAAGATTGTTATGACACAAGCAGACTAGAGTTCACTAAGAGTTTGTTACGACAAAGGATTCCATGTCGCAACAACACTTCCAAAGATCAACAATGAAAGGCAAGGAAATAATGTTGCTACTTAGAAAACCTTGTTGTGACAATTATGAGAAGGAGTCAACTGAACTTTGTCGCGGAATTTCCAAAGTATGTCATGACACAATTTGAGAAGGCAAAGAACATTGTCACAACATTCCTTTCATTGTCACGACAATTATAGAGAAGAGACTTCACGCATATATTGAAACTTTGTCGTGACAATCACTCAAGAAAATTGTGACGCCCCAATCAGGGTTCCGTGACAACCGTCAACTGAATACTGTATCTCATATTATGAGACACATACATAGTAAAAATATGACCACTTGGGCGTACATGATACTCACCAAAATACATCAACTATATAACAATATTTCAAGAGTTATTACATTACTCTTAATACAAACATATATTAAGATTTAAAATTTTAATACATGTTATACCAAATAAATACCAAAGCCACATGTCGACTTTCTTCTCAAAGTGGCCTCTAATGAGCACCGATCATAAATGCGCTCCTGTTGCCTAAAATAATGATCCCTCGGCGGGGGTAGGCAAAGCCAAGTAGTGATAATCCTACCATGGGTTGCTCCCCACCTAAGTGCATATGTCATGGCAACCAAATACCACTCAAGCAAATATACCAGTCCTACTTGAATGTCTACATGCCCGATCCCGTGTCTCGAGTCCTCAGGCGCCCTCCTGCATGCCTAAGCGAATGAGAAACTTGTCGTTTTCAAAACAAAAGATTTTTGTTCTCGAAAACGTACTACCGAGTTTCGGTAAATATATTGGACTACCCTCCGAAGCGAATTGCTGGATCATTTTTCCGAAATAGTCATGGGTCAGCCTCGAGATGGTGTTGGACATTCTCAGCCCGATTCTTGGAAAATCTTCCTTGAAATTCCTTTCTGCAGTTTAATTTTTCTTTCGTTTTTCTTTCGTATCATTGCACTCACACCTACCATCTAGGGTGCCCCAGTGCATATGGAATGCATTATTCCATTTCTAAACAATTCATGCTAATATATTTTACATGCATATATTAACAAAATTAACTCACATAAATCATGTTATTCAATTCACAACAATAACACCAAATTAGTGCATGGGCTAATAAACCATTCAAGCAATTCATTTTGAATTGCAGACAACACACAAATCAAGTGAGCGGTGAAACCCATGCTCGGCGTGATACTGACCACCTGATAGAGATTTTCTTCGCTCGGTTCCAATTATTTTGGGGCAGAAAACACGGCCATCAGGCCTCAACAAATCCCCATCCATTAAAATGGCTCTTATCCAAGAATAAACCAAGTAGGAAAGATCCTACCTCTTGGAGTTTTGAAACTCCACAAAATTGAATAATCGCGCGTAGCCCTTGTAAGCGTAGATCCTTTGCTTCTTGGCGAAACGAGGCAGAAGCGGTCAGAAAGCGGAAATCTAGAGATAAGTCACATTTTCTCTCTCTAAAGACTGGTTCTCCCCCTCACTGTCCGTTCCCAGCAAAAAATGGAGAAGAAGATGGTGTTTTGTCTTATTTATTTAATCTTTTCACTTAATTCCCTTTGTGTCCTTTAGTTTGATTTTAAAAGCTTTTTGACACATGGCTTAATCTAAGCCATCCATCTCCATCCTCTCTCTAATCATGCAACATGTGTCACATGGGTACATGTAGTAGGTGACTTTTGTTACATCACATGTCTCTCACAAGATTTGTCTGACACGGACACTCGGTGCCTCGAGAAGCGATGAGAGTTCATTGTCTCGGGTCGGCTGAAATTCGGCGTGGTAGTTAGATTTCGTGAGGCGATTCCATGATGAAGTCCGTTTGTCATCAGGATCTAGAAAAATTTTGGATTTTGACCGAAATTACCATTTTAGCCTTTTTCAGAAAATTAGAATTTTTCCGAGTTTTACAAAAATGCTAGTTGGTATTGTTGCGACAAACTCACAACAAAGAATGGAAACATAAAAGCTGCATAGATGTCACGACATTTCATAACTTTGTCGCAACAATGAAGTATCAAAGGCTAAAAAGCTGTATAGACAAAGCCAATGTCACGACAAGGCCATGACAAAGCCTGAAGACACACAAGAAAGCGATAATGTCACGACATAGAACAACTTTGTCGCGACAAAGACATCAGATGCGTTGGAATCCATGATTTCGATGCAGAATAGCCTAGCATTTATGAGTCCTATAAATAAAAGCATTAGGGCATAAAAGATATCTTCAGATCAAGAGTCTTTTGGAAACTTTCATCCAACTTTGAGCTTTTGGGAGGAGTCGAAGTCTCTTTTGTATATATATATTTTCTTTTTCTTTTTATTCTATTTTAGGATTAGAGTAATTGATTTGAGATGCGCTTTAAAGCTAAAACAATTATATATCCAATTTCATTTATGCATTTAATTGGCTTTTGAAAATTTTTCTAGAAACCATTTCCTTTAGTTTTGATTACAGTTTCAATGAATTTGTTTGATCAACTAGTCATTTAACTTGTGATCCATATATGAAAGACTAAGCTCTCTCTGGGAAGGGATTGATGTTTGGTTATCAAATCTTTGTAATATTTAAATGAATGTTGTGGTTCTAATTTTGGATTGATTTAATTGGTGTTGTTCCTGTAGTGAAATGTTCTTGATAACAGTATAATATACCCAGAATAGAGTTGCTATGTGTTCTAATTTCTAGGAAGCCCTCTAAGTGACACAGAGATGGAGAGTCCTGAGAACATAAAGTAGTAGCAGGGTATCTTGCAG
The DNA here is from genome assembly GCA_016808115.1 of Tetrastigma voinierianum. Lineage (NCBI taxonomy): Eukaryota > Viridiplantae > Streptophyta > Magnoliopsida > Vitales > Vitaceae > Tetrastigma > Tetrastigma voinierianum. The sequence goes on from JAEQBH010001691.1 coordinate 70,288, forward strand.
TTGATGTTTCGAACTAATAAACTTTGAATATCACTCAGATAAATCACTAGTGTTTGTTATAACCTCTGACTTCAAAGTTCCCTTCTGGGTGATAGTAGAAGTGTGTTCTCGAGGTATAAGGACATCCTACTGAATTATCAGTTTAATGTTTAAAGGTTTCATCTCAATTTGATAGAATAAGCAGTTGATCCCATGTTGTAGATCTAATCAAGGGGAGATAGATTATTTTAAGAATTGCGGTGAGTGCCAATGAAATTGAAGGAGGATTATGTTACCTTGTCTATGGGGACAAGCAATTTTCATTCCTAAGAGAAGGTTGTGAAGTACTGGTTTAGGAAAAATAGCTAGATCTTAAAGAGGATCAAATCCTAAAAGTAGCCATTTGTCCCATTGACCTGGTTTAGGAATATGGTGTTCTAAATGGTGAAATGTGTAGTGTCAGTAGGTATTCCAAGGCTATACTACTTTGCTATTGGACAAGTAAAAAATTCAAACTCATGGCTGGATTATTTCAAAACTTGATGCAAGGATTGATAGTCATAACACTAATCCCAGTTCTAGTGTTATTGTAACTTTCGATGGACTCTACAATCTTCTTATTTTATTTCCTTTTCATTCTGAGAATATCATATTATAAATTCTTTTATTCCATTTATGCTAGTTAGTTAAATCTATTATGGAAATTAGTGGTTCAAATATTGAATTTCTTGAGTAGTAGGGGTAGTTGATCTTTAAATTTCTCACTCCAATCCTTATAGAGCGATATCTAGACTATAATTCATTTATTACTTGTATGACCTGTGTACTTGCAATGACCAAATTGAATTTTTAGTATATTATCTAAACCAAAAAGCTGAAAATGGGTTCCAATAAGTTTTTGGCATTGCTATTGGGGATTCTAAGTCACTTCTGGTAGATGTGTTAGAAATTTTGTATGAATTTGGTCTATATACAAAAATCAGTCAATCAAGTTTATGAATGCTAGTTCTTAGGGGTTGAAGTAGAGTTCCCAGGATCGATATTCAACGAAAAAGAATTTGATAGTCACTTAGGATTGTTGGTAAAAAATAGTCATGTCTCCTAATCAACCATCACATTTTTATCTCGACTTGATAGGCTCCACAAACCCTTCATGAACTTGCTTCATCACTTCCATGTTGTCTGGGAAGGATAGACATCTGAGTAGTAACCCATCATGTCCCTTTCTGTACAATTCCCCTTACTTCAACATTATTTTTGCCTTAGACTTGTTGAGCCTTTATAAGTCGTAGGATTGGCCTAATCCTTTGGGTGATGCCTAACCTCTCTCACATGGTAGAGAAATAATGTTTAAGGTATTTCCCATTGATGAACCTTCGGTGTGACTCCCCTTGTAGATTTGACATTGAATGTGTTTTTATCATTTCCACAATAGGTTTTTCAAGTATCACCTTTTGGGGCCTACTTTATTTAGAGGGTTCAATGGTAATCCCCTTGTAAATGCAGCCTTCATCTATTGTAGGTTGTTTTTGTTTCACTTCTATTAGTCTTTCCTCCATTTCCTTTTATTTGAAGAAAATTTGTGAGTTAGAAAACTAGTAGAATAATTGAGGAAATAAGATTGTACCTATTAGAATAGTTTCCAAATATTTTCTTTGTTTGAACAATAGTAGCTCAAGCATTCTCATTATCTTTTCCTCCATATTTAGTTTTTCTCTAGACTAGGCATCACCTTTTCCTTAAGATTCTTTACCTCCTTTGGCTTTCCCTCGAAGCATTTCTCTAGGAAGTTGCCTTTTCTCCATGTCTCTTTGTCTTTGCATTCTCCTTTTTTGAGTTATGGTGAGCTTTTGGGGAAATTTATTATGTTGCACCACATGTCATTCTTGTACATGTGAGATAGTTGGAGGAACTATAAACCTTTAGGGTATTTTCCTTCTTTAATGGTCATTCATCATGTCTCTCTTTTCGAGAAACATTCTTTTCCTTAGAGAACTTCTTGTTCTTTGCCTCTTGTTGCCAAGTCATTTTTATAAATCAAGTATTGCTTAGGAATCCATACCTTTCTTACCCTAGCAATTGGTGAAAATATCTCAACCTTCTTTGCATTTAGCATGGCCCTTGAATCAGTAGCAGCTATGTTGATTGAAGCTGCTGGTGGAAATGGATATTCATAAATCACCATGGCTTCTTTTCCTCAAGGGGGCTTCATGATAAGAGCAAGCGTGTATATAAAATAGTACGCCTATGTACGCAAATTACTTTGTCGCCTCAAGTAATATAGTGTGTGAAAAGTAAAGTCACAGATTCCCCCGCAAAGATTGGGTTACTAAGTACTGAAATTGGGTAATCCTAACTTTATTTGGATAATGGAAGATATAAGAATGAAAAGGAAAACAAACTAATCTACTAAAATCCTAAACTAAGGTCTCTAACATGCAAATAGAAAATGTAATTACAAGAAAGCCTAGGGTTTTGATTTCATCTAACAAATTCATATGGTGAGATTCAAAATGGTCCCAATGATGCCCAAATCATATACTAATGGCGAATTTAACCTAATCACATGTTATTCTTTCTCAAGCAATAGCAATCTACCCTTGGAAAAGGTTCTAATAGCACTACCTCAAACCATCATAACCAATGATGCATTAAGCATTAAATCCATAAAGCCATGTAACCACAAATATCTCTCTATTCTATGGTGAAACATGACATTCTATTCATGGTCTAACCTAATTATCACTTCTCAATCTCAAATTAGGTCACAAATCATGTTAATGGAGATCAATCATCAACAAGCATGGAGACTAGAATAAAACATTTAATATAATGAGATTCAAGGTTCAAAGATTTAAATATTAAAAGCCACAAACACCATAGTTCATTGTCAAACTACATCAAAAGCTTGTAGAAAATGAATTAGCTCGTGGAGGGAGAATCTGACCAAAGAAAAGAAAACATAAAGGAAGAAATGGCCTATGGAAGATAGAAATGCTCAATCTTCTCTCCAAATCTTCCTCTTCATCTTCAATCTTCTCTAAATCTTCCTGCCTTCTTCAATCTTCCTCCTTTAAAGAGAGTTGTTCGCTAGAGTTTAGAAACCTGAGGGCTTCCTCTTTGTAGCCAAGAACCCCTCTCTTTGCCTCCACCAGACTCCTCCTCAAAAGCCATGTTGTTCTATTTAAAGGCCAAAACCAAAAGAGCCTCGACATCCACACTGTGTGGCATGAATGTTCGACAGCGTGGCGGAAAATGGATAACACTGGGGTTATCTAAGCTAAATCACGTTGCGGCTTGAAGGTGCTCATCTTTGCGCGTGAAGGCACTCACGCCTCAGTGGGAAGGCACTCACGTCTCCGCATAAGAATTCCACGTTGCACCGTGAATTTCAACCTCTTTTTGATGATTATCTAAGCAACCTGTCAACCTTTTGAGCAATCGGTCAACTGGTTGCTCTTTCTTGTGCGTCCCGACTACGAGGCCATAACTTCTTCATCCAGACTTCGAATTACGCAATCTTAGTGTCTACGGAAAGCTCTTGAAGTCTAAAAGGCGTCCATACCAACAAGGGAGCCATGTAAATACATTATGTAGATGAAAAGATCAAATGTTTTCTGCAGCTGGATGAACACTTTGTTGAATTTTCTTGATTTAAACACTTAAGCTCAATGAGGCGGTTCTTTAATCACATAATTGAGAAAATAAAGCATTTAGACTCTTATTTATCTCATAAAACTACTAAAATCTAAGCAAAATATGGGAATAAAATGAGTATTTAAGATACTCATCACTTCACCATGACTTCCTTTTCTTCAAGGAACTTCATTGTGACTTCTTTTTCTACAGGGAAATTTACTATGACTTCCTTTTCTCTAGAGAACTTCACTATAACTTCCTTTTTTTCCAAAGAACTTCACCGTGACTTCCTTTTCTCCAAGGAAATTCACCGTGACTTCCTTGTTAACCCTACATTGGATAACATTCCTGAAACTCCAACAAGAATTAAAACTATGATTCCAGGAGTTGTGATACTTATAGTAGACTTTTCCTCTAAGCTCATCTTTGCTAGGGAGCTGGTGATCCTAAGGAAAAGTAATGAATTTCTCCTTCTGACAAGTTATATTCTCTGAGCATCGGATGTATATTGGGCCCGTGCATTAGAGGCTTATGACTTCTTTCCTAGGTCAGGTGGTGGAGGTGGTTGCATAACAAGTTGGAGAATTTGTTGTCCCCTATTTCCATTCTCTCCTGCAGGATGCTACATGATGCCCCTTGAGCCTCCATTGAAAGAAAAGCCCCCTTCATATGCTTTAGGTTGTGTAAGTGGATTAGTTTGAGCAAAAATCCTTTAAGGGGCTGTGGCCCTAGCTACATTAGGTCTTTCCCTTGCTACGTTCTCCATAGTACCACCCTCTCTCCTATAGGGAAGAAGGTATCTAACCCCTGCCTGCATAGGTGAGTGGTGAAATTCACCAGCTTCTCGTAGGTTCTCAGAATGCTACCCCTTGAGGTTGTTAGAAAATTGCATTTGAAGCTTAAAAGAAACTTCCTGCCTTGGTTGCCCCCTTTCTATAAGGTTCTCTATGATGGATTGAAACCTGCTATTCTTCCCGTAGCCCGATTTTAATCATTTGTTGGCTCTTTATTTCTTGCATGAGAGCATGAAATTCATTAAAATTATTAGAGAAAAGAATAGGCACATCCACATTACCTGCACCCCTTCCTTCCACTTGTTCAATAGGGCTGTTAGATGGATTCCTTTGTTGTCGTACTAGAGAATTCATCAGGTTTTCTATTTGTTCCACCAGGGCTAGAACTCTTCCTTCATGTGCTACTTCTGCAGCATCAGATCCTAACTCTAGAAGAATCTAGTTAATACGTATGACACACCCAAATCCAGGGTCCCGTTGACAACCCGTCAACCCACGGAATTCCTATGGATTTTGGGTGACCCGATACCACACTGTTGTGTCCCATTTATCGGGGTCCATATTTTCACAAAAATCGGGCAAAGTCTCCTTTGTTCGAGGAGCTCTACCCACCATACAACCTGTATAACAGCATAATCATAACCCATCCAGGGTCTCAACAGAAGTAGTATTAACCACACAGGGTCCATTTGTCCATATCCCCAATATACATCCCTTTATCGGGATCCATTCATTCACATTTAATTCTAAAATATGATAATAAAACATAATTACGATGCAGCAGAGTCCGATCCACGACCCTCTTACCATAGTATACCAGGACTATTTAGACAATAGTCCCAAAAGAATTTAGTTACAATTCTTTTATACAAAATACTTTTTACAAATGAAATATCAAGGCCACACATCGTCCTCCTTCATAATCACGGCCTCGTCAAAGCGCCGTCTCCCTGTACACCCCTTGTACCTGAAAGGGGGTCCCACGACGGGGTGAGCAATGCCCAATAGAAAAATTCTTCTACAAGGGCTACTCCCCACCTAAAATGCACATGCAATGCTGTAATATGAAAACGTCAATCACATTCCATATAAATAATGCAATTCTATATGGAATATTCGTGTCATGCATGAGATGAGACTCTCCTCATGCCCATAAACTAGAGTCCTATGAAGCTCACACATATGCGAATGCGAGTGTAGAAAACCCGGTCATTGATATCTCGCAGTGAGCTTCAGCCCATTTGACAACCCTCAATGTTTATTCAATTTTACCAAATCGTGTGTTTTATTTGGGTTGCAAATTTCGGGAGTCTCACCATGACCATGTTCCGACACTTTCGCGAACTTTCATCGCTAGATACATATGTATGACCAAGAATAAAATTTGAGTCTTTCACCTTGGGGGGGAATCTGCCCCATCTTGCTTCACCCAAACATACAAAATTATTATTATTATTTTATACACCTGTGAATCTCAATTTTGGACGTTGTCCCAATTTTCGAGCTCACTACACATTCACCAAGAATGGTGAATAACCAATGCCATGCACCAACACCCAACTCGATGCGATGTGACCATACATATAAAATGCAATCATGTCATTTCATGTTATGTCATGCTACATGCAACATTATAAATTCCGGATAATTATATTTCCTACATATGTTCCATTCATCTAATTTCCATGTTAATACATGCGCGAAGCACATATTAACATGATTTTTACACACAATCGCATATTATTTATTTTTCCAACAATACACACAAAATGGCCCAAATCTCTGACCAATATGAAACAGGGCACCTCTTGGTCCCTTCACGGTTCATCCTGGAAGTGCGTGATACAAACACACCACAAAACACACGAAGACATCAGTCCAGAGATGCTCAAACCTCAGCCAGCCTAGGACTACCCAAAACCAGTCCCAAAAATTTCCAATATTCAATCACAAAATCTTGGGACTAAATCACACGGCATATCATGGCCCTGAAGACAACCTATGCCATTACATGGCTTTTAGGCTAAAAATATTCCAAGTAGGAAAATCTCCTACCTCATGGAGTTTGACGAAACTCCAAAATTTTGGTACCCACGCGTAGCTTGCAATGCGTGGATCAACTTTTCTTCTCGCTCCGACGAAAACAGACCGCTCGATTTCCGTAGATCTTATAGAGAAGCGAAAAACCCCTTTTCCCCTTTCTCTCTCTCTCTCTTCTCCTCCCTCACGCTCACTCACTGCCCGTTTGTGCCAAAAATGGCCCTTTTCCCTTTTTGACTTTTCTTAATTTCTTTTCTTTTCTTTTCTTTTTCTTTTCCTTATTTTCTTGTTTTATCTTTCCCATTATTTTTTTTCACTTGACACTTGGTTCAATGTGAGCCATTCACATAAGTGCACCACATGTCATGCCATGTGTCACTCCCCTAAGGTGCCATGTGGCATCCACAGGATCATGCCATGTGTCACCCGACACTCGATGCCTCAAAAAATATGAAATTCCAACTGTCTCGGAATCCGACGAAATTCAACGGGGTAACTAGATTTTGCGAGACGAATTCAACGATGAAGTCCGTTTTGTCATCGAAGATCTATAAAATTTTCAGTTTTCACTTAAAGTACCATTTTCTGACTTTTTCAAAAAATTGAATTTTCGGGTTTCTGATCCTAACTTCTCAATTTGGTGCCATTCTTCAGTAAAAATGGGTCCTACCATGGAATATGCACAACTATATAAAAAAACAAAAAGATGTGTGGATTTTCACAAAGATGTGTCCCACCTGGCATGCCAAAAATATGTTGGTGATTTTTCTAGTGGAATTCACCAAAACATACAAAAAAGCACGGAAATTGGTGAATGCACACGGGTGTCAACATGGCAAGCCATGTGTCAACATGCTAGGGGTTTGAAGTGTGTATAAATAGGGGGGGTTCACAACCAGTTGAGATTAGAGAATGAAAAGAAAAGAAAGAGAAAAAGGAAAGGGAGAGAAAGGAAGGAAAGAGAAGAAAGAAAGTGAGAGGGAAAGAAGAAAGGAGAGAGAAAAGAGGGAAAAAGGAAATTCGTTCCGATAGCTATTGGAACTCATTGGACCAGGAGTAAAGTCCAGATATTCGACGAGGGGCTACACTTAAAGAGGTAGGGATTCTTCCTACTTTGGTTTACTTCTAGCCTTTGGGCTAATTTTTTTGGGTTGATTTTGGAACCGTGTTATGCCATGTTAATGGTATGGGATAGGTTTGTATCCAGTTTAAAGGGCTGCTACCAGAGCGAATTTGGGTTGAAAATTGCATTTAAGGGAGTTTCCAAAATGCTCCACACAAACTACTCGGGCACCTTATTGCATGGATTGGTGCAATAGTGTGGCTCTACAATTATGCCCCAGCCGAATGACCATATATTTCTCATTCGAACTCCGATTCACGCGTTTTTGGACTCTATGAAAACAACGAGTCTAGAATCTAGCCATATTCCATTTATTTGCATTTGGTGCTTGCATCATTTCCGAAATTTTGATCCATAACACCAAGTATACTAATTGCATGTGACATGCTTGTGATGAAATGTTGATATTGTAATAATATATTGACATGTGATGAATTGTATGTGTATACATGGCCATTACATGGCATGTTGTAGGCTATTTTGTGGACATGTTATGTCGTAATTTAGCCTAGAGGATAAAGTGCTTCATTACTTGACTAAGTAATGATTTGTATGTGATGTTGATATATGCTTGTGTGATACATTGACATGAATGAGTTAATGTAGGGAAATTATATGCATGTTTGATACAATTGCCCAAGATGCATTGGTGATATGCATGTTTGATAAAATTGTCCATATAGCATTCATCAATAGGACATGGTCAAATAGGCAATGGCATAGTGCATTGCATATGCACGGGGACATCGCATTAAATGGGTGTGAGTGCATGATTAATGAATTGGCACTGCATTGGTGTTTGATTGGGTGGGCTCGGTTAAATGGGACAATGTTCAACAGAGATGCACGATTTTATACATGAGAATGAAAATATGTGTCGAGTATTAGCAAGAAGGGATAGATCCCCCCTCAGGTTAAAACCCCACCAATTATGGTTAGACATAGTCCCCAGTGGTGAATGACCATAAAAGTGTTTAGAGATTTGCGAGCCATTGGTGAGACACCAAAATCGCTACCTGGCGCATGGATTTTGAATATAAAATGATCATTGTGATGAATCATCCAAGATTTTAGGTTTATAAACCAGCAAAATGGGGGTGGTTTTGAAAATGATCATTGGATGTCATCCAGAATGAAGGTTTTTCACACTTGGCATAAGCATGTGTGAGGAAGTCGGTGAGGACTCGGGACATGGGGCATGATGAGTCTCATCTCATTTCATGGCATGTAGAATTTGCATATTCTTCAGTGGAATGTTGATGTGTGTATTATTGTGAACGTGGCATTGCATGTGCACTTAGATGGGGAGTAGCCCTTTAACAAGAGATTATCACTGTGGGCATTGCTACTTCCCGTCGTCAGCAGTGCGAGTTATGTCTGTGACTAACCCTCATTTGGGACCGCATGTGTGAAGTAAGTCAAACTGAGACTTTTAGAAAAAAATTTGTAAAAAAAACTAGATTTTACATGTAATATAAGAGAATTGTAACTTGAACTCTTATGAACTGTTTTGATAAATTTGTATATTTTTTCTAAAATATATAGGCATGAATAGATCCTAGTGAATGGGATGCGATATGGTGGTATCACGATATGTGATACCTAGGTATTCCGTGCGTTAATGGGTTGTCAACGGGACCCTCGAGATTTTCGGGTGTCACAAAATCATCGATGGTGTACAAAATTGTAAAACCCCGAAAAAATCCTAATTTTCTGAAAAAAGGTAAAATGGTAATTTTGGTCAAAATCCGGAATTTTTCTAGATCTCGGATGACGAAACGAACTTCACCGTTGGAATCGTCTCGTGAAATCTAGCTAGCACGTCGAATTCTGAGACCTCGGAATTTTCATGTTTTTCGAGGCAACGAGGGTAGTGCGAGACACTTGACACATTTTGAGTGGATCAAGAGATGTCATGTGTCATGTGCAGAATTAGTCAACTTGAGCTGAAGTGTGGGGCCCACATGGAAATATGGCACCCCCTAATTGGATTGAAATCAAAAGTAGATGGATAAAGAGGATAAGGAAATCGTATCAACCAATTATAGGCTGACATGTGGCAAGAGGAGTACTCTCCCACTTGACCAATTCTCCCAACCGGATTTGGAGAAGGAAAAAGAGAGGGAAAAAGAAAAAAAACATTTTTAGAGAGTGTCAATACTCTCTAGATTTCCAACAATTGGGCCAAGTCGGTTTACATTGGTAACAAAGTTGCTCCCCTACGGGGACTCTGGCGTGGACACCGGTTTTGTGGAGTTTCGATAACTCCAAGAGGTAGGGGTTTTCTCCTACTTGATTTAATCCTTGTTTAAGAGCTTTGTTAATGATTTGGATTGTATGAAGCCATGAGTGGCCGTTTGGTTAGTCCCAAAACTTGGGACTTAAATGCTGAAATTTTTGGGACCTGTTTTGGACAGTCCCGGACTGATCTTGGGTTGAAAATGGTCCCCGTGTGTGTTAATTGTGATTTGGGTGTTGTGAGGCCGGAAATGGCCATGGGTTCTCGGTTCCTAAAAGTGGAGCAGGTGCTAGTGAGGAGAACACTTGACGACCTTGCTTTCGGTTAGGTTTGTTAAAAGCGGTCGATTTGCGTGTTTGTAGAAAATGTCCATGAATTTTCTTAAAATAAGATAAACTGAATTGTGTGGAAAATAATATGTTAATGCATGGAATTTAATGTGTTAACATGATGTTTTGAATTATATGAAATATGAATGTTGTGTGTGAGCCATTGGAATTGAATTGTTAGTAGTCCATAATGAGCTAATTTTGATGTTATTGCCATGAATAAATAACATGTGGTATGTATGTGAATTTTGTCGATATATGTATGATTGATATATTGGCATGTGTTGTATGAAAATGGCATAATGCATTTCATATGCACCGAGGTAACCTAGAACAATAGGTGTGAGTGCATGACATGAAAGAAAAATGAAAATGGTTGTGAAAGGAATTTCAAAGGAAGATTTTCCGAAGAATATGCCTTGGAGAGTTGTCCAACAATTCACGTCGGAGGGGCCCATGAATTGTTTCAGAGAATTACCTAGCAAATTCACCACGGAGGGTTGTCCAATAGATTTTACCGAAACTCGGTAGTATGTTTTCAAGAAAAAAAAACCTTTTGTTTTGAAAGCAATGTTTTCTCACACTTGGCTTAGGCATGCGTGAGGGAGTCAGTGAGGGCTTGAGAAGTGGGAAAGGGTGAGTCACATTCTCATCCATATCATGTAGACATTCAAGTAGGATCATGTATTTGCTTGAATGTGTTTGATTGCCATTCCATGTACACTTAGGTGGGGAGTAATCCATGTAGGATAATTCCACTACTGGGCATTGCTCACCTTATCGAGGGAAAAATTATTTTCGAATGCGAGAAGGTTCCTGGGGATGGGATCCGAGGTGTAGAAGACGAAGAAATGGTCATATATGGCCTTGTTATGTATTTTGTAAAAATCTGGGTAAAAGACCCAGTTTTGGATAATTGTAAATTAACTCCTTTTCGTATAAAATATACATTTTTGTGAGTATGGATGTATAGGCCAATGTGACCATTTTACTCATGTATGGGTCTCATGATATGAGACCACAAGTATTCCGCAGGTTGACGGTGGTCAGCGGGACACCGGGTTTTAGGGCATCACAGCATGGTATTAGATCCTAGGTTTATAAATACCTAGAGCTCGATGTAGGATACTAGAGTATAGCTTAGTATCAATAAGTTAGGTATACGATTACCTAGGAGTTGATGGGCATGGGTTAGATTATGCATTCATTGTGCATTCTGATGATTGTTGCATGATTTTGTGTTGTGTGCCTGTATGCTTGGTAAATAGCACATAGAAAAAATGTTGAACACTAGGGTTGAGAAAACATAAACCCTAGGTTGAAGTTTAAGGTTTGTTTGGGGAAATTTGGGCAGAATGGTCCATAAATAAACCAAAAAAAATCTGGACAGTTGCTCCAATTTTTTAATATGAACAAATTGGGTTTTATGAAATTTTGGAAAATTATTCCAGTTTTTGGACAAGAAAAAGGGTTGTGATTAAACCCTTAAAATTTTTAAACTGTATCAATTGTAGTTGTCTAGGCTACTGCATCTTAGGAGTAGTAGGGAGGCTATTGGAGGAATAAAAAAGAATTGTTGAGGAAATTTTTTTTGAGGTTTTACAGTATGTAAAACAGGAAAAATAAATAAATAAATAAATTTATGAGGTTCTACTGGAAAGTGAATTTTATTTTTTTTATTTTTTTGTGGTCTTCTAGTAGATTGAACAAAAAAAAAAAAAAAAAGGGTTGCAGTGGAGCTAGAATGGGCTACTACCCATTTTGGTGGCCGGATCACGATCACGTGGTGTATCATGACCGCCGGCGGGGCACGGCGCGCGCCGGGGGCCTTGGCGGGCCGGGGCCCGTGCGAGGCGCGCGTGAGGCGCTGCGACACGGCGTATGTCCGCGGCCCCGGTGCGGCTGCGACACGGCTGGCTGCTTGTGAGGTGGCCAGCGTATGTGCGAGACTGCTTGACCCGGGGTGTGTGTGATACAATTTTGTATCGTGAAGAGCGCGACAAGGCCAGACGCGGCTGCGTCACGACATAGGAGCGCTGCGACACGTGAAGCGATCTGGCGTGGCATGAGCCTGGCGTCGCGATCGCAGTTTTGAATTGCGGCGGGGAGCTGCGACCGCGGCGACGGCCGCAGCGTGTCGCAGCGTGGTGACGACTGGAGGCGCTCGTGCGTAGGAGGGGGTCTACGTCTGGCGCCCGGTGCGCCTAACATGGCGCCAACCGCGGCGTCTGTTGCGCACGAAGTAGTGCGCGCGGCTGAACATGGGTGTGCGCCTTGTACTAACCAGTTTTGACTCAGTGCCGCTTGTCTATAATCCTTTGTTTGGATCCTTGTTCATGGACCTTTATTCTGGGGTTTTCAAAAATAAAATAAAATAAAATTTTTGTTTGTGTATAATTTAATATATGGAATTATTGTCTTGCATTACCTATGAATGCATTGACATTATGTATGAAAATTTTCGATATGTGAATAGTGTCTCGGGGCTGTATTTACACCCTTAGAATCTTCATTAAAACTCAACACCATTTAACATGTGTAGATGGCTGATCGCGGGAGAGGAGTAAGATTAGATCCCGCAGGTACTAGTCAAGCACCACTATATTTGACCCAGCGAGGCCTTTGTTGGCGTAGGATTGCAACCGCCCATTATCACAGGCATGTGCAATAGTGAACGGGGCGAGGTCAAGCGACCTCCAACGTTTAAAGCACATCATCCTCCAATGGCCATGGGGAGGAGTAGATGACGAGCGTCGAGATATGGGTGCTGGTACTAAGAAGAAGGAAGATCCATCTTCTTCGGCCGGAAGAAGCGGAAGACCACATTTACCGCAGTTTCAAGGACGGGGCTGGGTTATCAAGACCAAGGCCAAGATGGGGCATTTAGTCAGGCAGGGTAGATGATGTGTTATTTACGCGGCCAGACGAGACGCACAGCGGGATTGCCGCGGAGGCGGGAATCGAGTTATGGGACACCTCAGCCCCAATTGTCAGTGGGATGAGCTAGGATTGCCAATCAAGCAGGGTAGATGGTGTGCTTCCACTGCCAACAGCCCGGACATATGAGGAGGGATTGCCCTCGAAGGAGAGGATCCCCAGTTTAGGGACAGTGCAGTCTAGTCAACTATAGAATGAAGCGGATACCAATTGTTTCTCCTTTTTAGTATGGAGTCGATGGAACCAATGTCTCAGTCGAGTGTCGCACCAACACCTAGTACTTCACAGACGAGTCACATAGGTCAGGGCTAGAGTGTAGGTCAAGGTCGAGCACAGGGTTTGCAAGCCGAGAGTTCGGGTCAGGCTGGGCAGATGACGTGTTACCATTGCCGCCAGCCTGGGAATATGAAACGGATTGTCTAGGAGGCGGAGGTCTCGTAGTGCTGCGGGATGAGCATCAAGCGGAGTTGGACATACGGGTGCGTTTATGCATTTGTTTTATGATGCATCATGTTCATTAATGCATCTTGTGTGATAGGTTTGGGCTTGGAGGTTGAGGCCTCTGGAAAAGTCATTGTATTGGAAAATTCTTCCCTCGGATCTAGGGTGAGAGTTGGTCAAATGTGTCAAGATTATGAGTCAGAGATCACAGTGATCCTGCTCATGGTGGACCTTCGGGTGGTAGACATATCGAGTTTTGATGTCATTCTTGATAGGGATGCATTGATAGCCATCGGGTTGTCAGTAATTGTGACCTTAGGCGAGTTATCATACCCGACACAGTCTTGGAGTTGTGTAGGGTTACGTATACACGTGGTTGGATGCGTATGTGTGTAGAATTTCGGGCAAGTTCTTGCAAGAGGAGGAGAATGTAAAACCCGAGAAAATCCTAATTTTTTGAAAAAGGGTAAAATGGTAATTTCAATCAAAATCCGGAATTTTTCTAGATCTCGGATGATGAAACGGACTTCACCATTGGAATCGTCTCGCAAAATCTAGCTACCACGTCAAATTCAGAGACAGTAGGAATTTTCACGTTTTTCGAGGCAACGAGGGTAGTGCGGGACACTTGGCACATTTTGAGTGGATCAAGAGGTGCCATATGTCATGTGCAGAATTAGTCAACTTGAGCTCAAGTGTGGGGCCCACATGGACATGTGGCATCCCCTAATTGGATGGAAATCCAAAGTAGATGGATAAAGAGGATAAGAAAATCCTATCAACCAATTGTAGGCTGACATGTGGCAAGAGGAGTACTCTCCCACTTGACCAATTCTCCCAACCGGATTTGGAGAAGGAAAAAGAGAGGGAAAAAGAAAAAAAAAATTTAGAGAGAGAGTGTCCAACTTCTCTCTAGATTTCCAACAGACCGTCGGTTTCAGGTGAGTAAACAAAGTTGCTCCCCCACGGCAAGAGCTACGCGTGTGGAATTTTGTGGAGTTTCCAACAACTCCGAGAGGTAGGGAGTTTTCTCCTGCCAGTTTAATCCTTGTTTAATAGCTTTGTTAATTATTTGGATTGTATGAAGCCGTGAGTGGCCGTTTAGTCAGTCCCAAAACTTAGGACTGAAATGCTGAAATTTTTGGGACCTATTTTGGACAGTCGGGGGCCCGATCTCGAAATTTGAAAATAGTCCCGATGTGTGAGTGTGATTTGGGTGTTGTGAGGCGGAAATGGCCATGGGTTCGGTTCCACAAAAAGTGGAACGATGCTTGAGTGAAGGGCGCACGGACTGACCTTTGCTCGGTTTGGAGTTTGTTAAGCAGTCTGATTTGCGTGTTTGACCGAGAAGAAAATGTCCATGAATTTGCTTAAAATGAATGGCTTAGAATTATGTGGAAAATAATGTTAATGCATGGAATTTAATGTGTTAACATGATGTTTAGATATATGAAATATAATTGTGTGTGAGCCATTGGAATTGAATTGTTAATTAGCCCATGTGAGCTAATTTTGATGTTATTGCCATGAATAAAATAACGCATGTAGTATGTATGTGAATTTGTCGATATATGCATGATTGATATATTGGCATGTGTTGTATGAAAATGGCATAATGCATTTCATATGCACCGGGGTAACCTAGAATAATAGGTGTGAGTGCATGACATGAAAGAAAAATGAAAATGGTTGTGAAAGGAATTTTAAAGGAAGATTTTCCGAAGAATTTTCCTTGGAGAGTTGTCCAACAATTCACGTTAGAGGGGCCCATGAATTGTTTCGGAGAATTACCCAGCAAATTCACCTCGGAGGGTTGTCCAATAGATTTTACCGAAACTCGATAGTATGTTTTTGAGAACAAAAACTTTTTGTTTTGAAAGTAGTGTTTTCTCACACTTGGCTTAAGCATGCGTGAGGGAGTCAGTGAGGGCTCGAAAAGTGGGAAAGGGTGAGTCATATTTTCATCCATATCATGTAGACATTCAAGTAGGATCATGTATTTGCTTGAATGTGTTGGTTGCCATTCCATGTGCACTTAGGTGGGGAGTAACCCATGTAGGATAATTCCACTACTGGGCATTGCTCACCCTGTAAAAGGAAAATTATTTCAAGTACCAAAGGTTCATCTAGGGATGGGACACATCCGAGGTCTTAGAGACGAAGAAATGGCCATATATGGCCTTGTTATGTATTTTGTAAAAATCTAGGTAAAAGACCTGATTTTGGATAATTGTAAATTAACTCCTTTTTATATAAAATATACATTTTTGTGAGTATGGATATATGGGCGATGTAGCGTTTTACTCATGTATGGGTCTGTGATATATGAGACACGAGGTATTCCTTCGAGTTGACGATGGTCAACGGGACACCTACAGGTTTTGAGGCGTCCACCACGAATGCTGAATCTAAAAATTCCTATATTGAAAATAGTTTGTTTTGTGGGATATAGGTCCATAAATGTTGCTACAACAGCAGCAGTTCCATAAGGAGAAATGTTCTTCACGTTGCCACCACGTCGCCTATTTCATGTTCGTGTGGATGAGAATTGGCCTTTGTTCCAGCCAAATAAAATTGATTTCCATTTCAATCAATGAAATTCATCCAATGATCAAACCTTTACCTATAAATAGGCTTCGAGGAACATAATCAAATGGAAATTCCAAGAGATTAGAAAGAATTTCAGAGATTATTCTTTCAATCATAGAGAGTTGAAAGAATAGGTGTGAAACAGTCGGGGTTATCACACCGGGGAGAGTGGTAAGAATCATAGTACTCAACGGATAAGTCTTGAAGAGGAAGAAAAACAGAGGGTTACGAGCATATCCACGGGTCCTATGACACATCTTATGTAGTTTTATCTCATGATGGATTATTTTCTTAGATTTGCCCTGTTGAGGTTTCCCTCATTTAGAAGGTTTTACCACATTATATCGAGTGTCATTATTATCTTACCATCTTATTCTCTGCAAATTGGCTTAGTCATCTATCTACACTTTCATTTCCCGAAGGTTGGCATAGCCATTCATCTGTTGCTTTTATTATATGGATTGCCTCAGCCTCCCAAACTACTTATTTACATTTCCATAGATTGGCACAAGCACCCAACCGTTGATTAATTTCTTAAAGGTTTGGCATTGCCACTCTATTGTTGTTTTATTCAGTGGATTAGCCTTGCCTCCAAATTGTTGGGAACTTTTCGAAAAATGATAAGAAAATTAAATAAATCTTAAAAAATGCAATTTTGAAAATAATTCTACATATAATGAAGTTTTCTCCACATCGTAGCCCGTATCATGTGAAGCTTGAAAATTTCAACAATTATGAAGGTGTCTCTTTAAAAGACAATTTGATTGTAAATTAAAAATTTTCAAAAAATATGAAGTTGTCTCTTCAAAGACACTTTCAACGAAATAGTGTAAGGTGTCTCTTCAAGACGCTCATTTTCATGGCCCCTAAATACAAAAAATATCCAGCTAAAGCATGAAAAAATCAAATGCCTAATAATCCACCCTAAGCCCCTACACTCTGAGTATAATTGAAAATTTTCAAAATTATGAATGTCTCTTCAAAAGACCTTTTGAAAAGCTGTACAAAAGTGTCTCTTCAAAGACACTTTCAATGTAAGTGAAAATTTTCAAAATTATCAAATGTCTATTCAAAAATACATTTTCAGAAATAATTAAATGTGTCTCTTCAAAATACACTTTCAGTGTAAATTGAAAATTTTCAAAATTATGAAGATGTCTCTTCAAAAGACACTTTCAAAGAAATTGTGCAAAGTGTCTCTTTAAAAGACACTTTCAGTGTAAATTCAAAATTTTCAGAATTATGAAGGTGTCTATTCAAAAGACACTTTCAGTGTAAAT
This sequence comes from Tetrastigma voinierianum, assembly GCA_016808115.1. Taxonomy (NCBI): domain Eukaryota; kingdom Viridiplantae; phylum Streptophyta; class Magnoliopsida; order Vitales; family Vitaceae; genus Tetrastigma; species Tetrastigma voinierianum. The sequence goes on from JAEQBH010001691.1 coordinate 87,678, forward strand.
TAGAAATTTCAAAATTTTAGAAAGTGTCTCTTCAAGAGACACTTTCACCGAAATAGTGCAAATGTGACTCTTCAAAAGACACTTTCAGTGTAAATTCAAAATTTTCAGAATTATGAAGGTGTTTATTCAAAAGACACATTCAATGAAATAGTAGAAATGTGTCTCTTCAAAAGTAACTTTCAGTGTAAATTAGAGATTTCAAAATTTTAGAAAATGTCTTTTGAAGAGACATTTTTTAAAAGTGTCTCTTCAAGAGACACTTTTCAGATGGCACAAACTACACTAGATTTAGGAATATTTTTAAACCTATTGTATTTGAAGAATTTTTTATTTTTTTAAACTAAATGTCTAAAAATGTAAAACCCGAGAAAATTCTAATTTTCTGGAAAATGGTAAAATGGTAATTTCGGTCAAAATCCGAAATATTTCTAGATCTCGGATGACGAAACGGATTTCACTATTGGAATCGTCTCGCAAAATCTAGCTACCACGTCGAATTCCAAGACAGTCGGAATTTCACGTTTTCGAGAAACATAGGGTGTGTCTGGTGCCATATATTGGCTTGTGAAAAGACATGTGATGTGACAAAAGTCACTACTACATGTACCCACATGTGACATGTTGCATGATTAGTGAGATAATGAAGATAAATTGCTTCGATTAAACCATGTGTCAAAAATCAAAACTAAAGGATAAAATGGGGATTTAGTAAAAAGATCAAGTGAATAAGATAAAAGAAGAAAAGTCTTCTTCTTCTCCAAATTGGGCTTAAAACGTGCAGTAGGTGTGGGGAGACTAGTTTTAGAGAGAGTGAGTATTTAGATTTCGGCGTTCGGACCGTCGGTTCGTGCGGAGCGAAAGCGAGAAGTTGTTCACAGCGGCCCAAGGGCTATGTGTAGGCCAACGATTTTGTGAGTTCCGACAACTTCCAAGAGGCGGATCTTTTCCTACTTAGTTATTCTTTGGCTAGAGCCATTTAATGGATGGGATTTGTTGAGGCCTAGATGGCCGGGTTTTCGGTCTCAAAATAGTTGAATCAGTGAAGGAAATCGCTAAGTGTGGCCGTGAATAGTGCCGAGCTTAGGGTTTCACTGTTCACATGATATGTTGTGTGATTTTTGTGTGGTTTGGGTGATTCAAAATGAATTACTTGATTTGTTGATTAGCCCATGTGAGCTAATTTTGATGTTATTATTGTGAATTGAATAACATGAGGTATGTGAATCAATTTTTGTTAATATATGCATGTAAAATATATTAACATGAATTGTTTGGAAATGGCATAATGCATTCCATATGCACCGGGGCACCCTATAACGATAGGTGTGAGTGCATGACATGAAAATGAAAGAAAGTGAAAATGGTTGTGAGGAATTTCAAGGAAGATCTTAGAAGAATATCCTTGGAGGATTATCAACCGGTTCATCTCGGAGGCGGACCCGTAGCATTTGAGGTATGGCCAATTCACCTCGGGTGTCAATATATTTACCCGAAACTTCGGTAGTAAGTTTCCAGCAAGCTTTTTTTTGTTTTAGCAGTATTTTTCTCACATTTAGCTTAGGCATGTGTGAAATTAAGTGAGGACTTGAGACATGTCATTGGGCATGTAGACATTCAAGTAGGATCATATATTTGCTTGAGTGTGGTTGGTTGCATGACATGTGCACTTAGGTGGGAATGCTTGTGTAGGAGATTATAAAATCTTTGGGCATTCTTCGCCATATCCAGAGGATCGTTATTTCGAATACGAAGTGTACAGGAGGATGACGCTCACTAGAGGCTGCGTTTAGAAGAAAGCCGAATTATGTCTTTGATATTCATTTTGTATAACATGTATTAAAACTTTAAATTTTGATATATGTTTTGGTTAAGAGTATTGTAATAACTCTTGAACTATTTAATATAGTTGATGTATTTGGTGAGTATTGATGTATGGACTCAAGTGACCATTTTTACTCATGTATAAGTCTCATAATATGAGACACGGGTATTTCGCAGGTTGACAGGTGGTCAACGAGACACCCCGGGATTTTGGGGCATCACAAAAAACCCCCAAATTATTACTAAATTTACATTGGATTGGCAAATCCGCCTAAATATTACTTGTTATAGATTCCACGGGTTATTCACAATCTCAACATTGCCTTCCTATTTTCATTGAATATTTGAAATTGAAAAGATTTTCAATATCAATATTGAGCTTTTCTTAAATATATTGAATTCTAGTGGCTGCTGGAGTTGAATTTAAGAATGGGAAAACGATTAAAAAGATTAATATTTTGTAAGATTTTTAAATGGTTATCATATTTGTTGGTAACTCATGCGTTGATACCATATTTTATATTTAATTCTTACAAACTTTATTTTATTTTAAGAATAAATTTCTCTTTCAAAACTAAAAAACGAGGAGAAGAAATGCGGAGAGGAAGGAAGGTTTATGAGTAAACATTCGTGTCAACTTTCAAGACTAATGCAATACCCTCCTAATCTATGATGCTGAGCAATGGGTACATAAATTTACCGCTTTCTCCGAATCCATTTTGGTATGATTTTTTTGTTGTTACCCACAATTGAAAATTCTTCAAGATTCACACTGTTAGTTGATTTAGGAATGCTAACAACGAATCTTAACCGCTGCTTATGGATGATACATATTTAATTTTAACTTTGATAAAATTTTTTTAGGGAAAATAGCAATTTAAATCATGAACTTTTAGGACTTTATCATATATATCCTAAACTAAAAAATTTTCTTTTAAATATATGTACTTTCATTTTAATGACACTTCTATTCTATGATATCCCTAACCACAACAAAAACTTTCAGAATTGAAAAAATAAATTTGTGTTATGAATAGAAAATAAATTTGAATTTGTGGGTTTAGAAAATGAATTTTAATTTAAAATTAAAAATAATTGTCAAGTTTTTTAAAAATTGAATTAAAATTGTATAAATTCTGCATTTATATTCCTAAAATTAAAATGACTTATGTAATAAAATAAAAACATGTGAATTTAAGTATAAAAAATTGCATTGAATTATTAGTTTTTGAAAGAGAATTTTGATTTTATGAATTAAAAAATAAATTATAATTAAAATCAGTAATCTCAAAATTCATAATTTAAACACATTTCTAAAATTTGTAATAAAAAAAACTAAATAACATTTTTTTTAATATTCGAATTGAAATTTTTTTTTCCAAATTCTTGATTCAAGATTTTCATTTTAAAGTTTTTTTTTAATACATATTTAGTTACAAGGTAGTAAACATATTTAAAGTCATTTTAAAATTAATAAGTCAAATTTTCTAAAAATCCAAATTCAATTCTTTCAAATCACAATTAAAATTTACTTTTTAATTCACAAAATCAAATTAATTATTTAATTAAAATTAAATTTTAATTTTGATTTAAAATAATTAAATTTGGATTTTAGAAAATGTGAGATATTAACTTTGACAATTTTGGACAAAATTTTAGAAAATTTGAATATTAAAAAAATAGTCTTTAATTTTTCTATTACAAATTTTATTAATCTATTTAAATTAAGAATTTTAAGATTATTCATATTTAAATTTAAAATTTTAATTAAAATTTATTTTTAATTCATAAAATCCAATTTGTTTTTAAAATGAATAATTCGATTCAATTTTTCTAAACCTAAATTTTACTTTTGTTAATTAAATAATTAATTTTAAATTTAGTATATTCAAATTTTATAAGATTTTAATTCAATTTAAAACAAAAAACTTGTGATTATTATTTTAATTTTAAATTAAAATTTATTTTTTCTAAACTAAAAATTAAAATTTATTTTTATTCACCTTGAATTTATTTTCTCATTTAATAAGATTAGTATTATGGTTAAGGATATCTTAGAGTAAGTATCATTAAAATAAAAGTACATATATTAAAAAAAAAACTTTTTTAGTTTAGGATATAAATGACAAAGTCTTGAAAGTTAAGGATTTAAATTGGTATATTCCCTTTTTTTCATTATTCTTTTCGCTGGATGGGGAGAAAAGTATTAGTTGGAGCTAAGTAGAGCTAGTAAACGGGTCAATCCAATCCATTTCGGGCCAGGTAAGTCCATTCAAGCTATGGGCAAAAACAGGATGGATTAATTTGGCCCATTTATATTTGGGCTATCTTTCAACAAACCCAACCAATACGGGTTGTGGGCCAAAATGTTATAAATGCTAAAAAAATAATTTCACAAATTATACCAATGTTCAAATAAAAATAAATAATATATAATAATAATTTATGTATAAAATGATTGAGTCTAAACAATATAATAATAATAAACAAACATAAATAAATAAATAATGGTAGAATCTTTGTTATAACATATTTTATCTAAATTATCAAATTTTAGAATGCTAACCATAAATTTTGCTAAAAATACATCAACTATATAATATATAAATATCTATTTATTTTGAAAATTCAAAATCATATGAAAGAAATAAGTGTATAATTATTTTACCCCACTTTACTAAGCGAGTGTGTCGGCCACTATGAAATCGGTAACCTCTAGCATTTAGAAATTTACGTGAGAGCGAAGCCGTATTGCTTGCTGAATACTCGTATACAAAATTTTCTTTTTCTAACTTGTGATATGCTAAAATCTCGGTAGCATATCGAATTGCATAAGGATATCTAATTCCTGTTTACCTGATTTACACTTTTCAAATATGGCAGCCAAACAACTTTCTTCCAAAAGAGCCTCAGGCTCAACACATTTTCACAAAACTATACTATGTACATACATATACTTCCACTATACAAATTAAAAGTATTTCCTTACAAAATATTGTTAACACAGCACTAATACAAAGTCGGGAGAATCTAATAATATGCTCCGGATTCGGCGTACTGTACTGGAAAATAGTTTTAAAAACGGGAAAATAATAAGGCTAAACGAGCTCAACAGTGTATGCTTTATAAAATGTTTGTTTTTAAAATATCTCAAAAGCGCCAAAACTATCATTTTTCAAGACATTTTCAGAAATCTTGCTTCACTTTGCTCAAATTCTAAAACTTTTCACACTTGCTTGCTTTCTTTACTTTGCTTTTCTTTAAAAGTTTCTAAAACTTTTCATACTTGCTTGCTCGCTTTGCTTTGCTTTTCTTTAAAAGTTTCTACAACTTTTAATGCATGGCGGGAGCCTAAAAAGCGACCGCTTGCTTTCAACATTTCATAACCACGGGGCTGAACTCAGAGCTTCTGGTTTCTTTTAGTGCATAAGTACTTTTTCATAACGGGAGCACAGGCTCGGCTAGTTTTGCTTTTAAAAGTTATAAAACATTTCATAACACGGGAGCCTGGGCTCGACCGTGCACCAGTGGTTGATTTTTCAAAACTGTATGGAAAATGTGGTAAATCAAGATCAACCATTGGAGGCCTTTCTTGCTTGTTGTGCCCTAGTGAACACGGGAGCCTGGGCATCGGCCGTCTTAGGTGGGGTTTGGAGTCCACATCACCTAGGTGGAAGAGCCTTGGCTCAATTCCCCTTTTTCCGGTAAATATGGTGGAATTGACCTTGGTCTCCGTCACCATAATCTAGCTAGCGCGCTAACCCTATATACTCCAGTACGTGCCACGGTCTCCTTTAAATGCCATGATGCATGAACTAAGTTTGCCGACCAGGAAAATCTAAAATGCATGAATGATATCCTAACACCACCGTGCACGTACGAAATACCTCTAACCGGTATGCTTGCTTAAAACTAGGGATTTTCGTTAGGCTTGTTTTATTAAATATACTTTTGTTTGCTTGCTTGCTTGCTCTTTGAAATATGGTTTCTGACTCAAAACCATTGCTTGCTAGCACAAAGTATGGTTGAATACATCAAAACCATTACTTATTAACTTTTCACATATGGTTTAAATCAAAACCATTGTTTGCTTAGCAACTCCTTATACTTTAAAATATGGTTTGCAATCAACCATTAAATACCAGCGTAAAACAGTTTATAATAATACAGTATTTGAAAAATAGGTTTCGAAACGCTCGCGTTTTGTTTACCGACACTTGAGCACGACTCCACGGCTCCGCCTTTGCTTTTAGCACGCCAACGAATACGGCGAAAGCATTAATCGCCTGCGTAATCGCATAATCTTAACGTACTTAATAGGCAAGTCACTTTAGTAACTAGCTTATTCACTCAACGAAGCTTCGCCGCTCGAGTGCGGTGCATTTTCATGGAGTTTCATTCTTCTTTGAACCTCTCTTAATCATTTATTAAGGTTCCTATATTATCGGTGTATGAATTTGGACGTAATTATGGAAATTACAAAAATTTGGGCTTTTGGACACTGTGGTACCAGTACCACTATGTTTGGTACCGGTACCAAACACAGTGCGTATGGTGTCTGTGCCACTTGTCTTGAATGCTAGGTATCAAATGGGTTCTGTTGGGTGGTACCAGTACCACCCTGTTTTGGCTCTTAGAGTGCTGCCTTGTGGACTGCCAATGCTGCTCTTTGCCCTCTTTTGGTACCAATTTCTTCATACAACTTACATCTATCATATGCCTCAAAAGCCAACACCGATTCATTTCAAAACCACACCATAACACTTGTATTGGTGGTTTGGAACTCATACGATAAATACTAGTGAAAATCCTAAGATTCAACCCAGGGTCCACCAATTCTTACAAACTATATAATTTTGATGGATTCCATGTTTATTTTATACCAACTAGGGTTTTTCCCACAAAACTTGAAGAATTCTAGGGTTAATGTGATCTCTCCACAAAACCCTAGAACAAGGAGCAACTAATCTCCATGGAAAATTCCTTTTGAAAACCTAGACATCCAAAGACACATGATTCAATACAAAAACATACTTTTATTTCTCTTCTCCCTCTTCTTCTCATACATTTATTCCTTCTTTCTTTCCTTCTTCTCCCTTTCTTCAACTAAGCGTGGAGCCACTGGCAAGTGAGACCAAATGTGATATTTTGTTTGTCTCCCCTCCTTTTATAGTCTCATATTTACCTTAATTGCAATTAGGTCCTAAATCACTTTAATATTGCAAATCAACATATGTTATTTCATTTTGGCATACCATCTTCTCAAATTATGGCTTTCATATCATTTTTGGCAATTACAACTTTACCCTTCTTCTAGTACCAAATTCCGGGTTCACTAAATTTATCATTTCATATATAACTTCCGAAAATACTACAATGGCACTTGGTGCTCATATGTGCCCCTACAGTTACACGTATTGTACACCTTCTCGGGACGGGGTGTTACAATAATTTTTGTTAATTATTTTAAAAATAACAATATTTTGTTATTAACACAAATCTAAGTAATAAATTATTTGAAATGTTGTGGACCTCGCATTTTTTGTTCTTATGTGTTTTCCACTTAAAAGGCGAGACTTGTTTTTATTATGAAAAAAAAACATTTAAAAAAATGGTTTGGAGTCACCACTTATTTTTGTTTTGTTTTAAAAGGGAAAACAAAATAAGAAAAAAACCCTAATGTTATTCTAATAGAAAAGCGGTTATGGGAAAAGAGCAGAGTCTAAAGATCAGAGGTCAAATGTCACTTGTAGATGCGATGGAAGCGTATCACCCCTCTAAGATTTAAATCGGGTCTCTACTAAAATCGTAAGGAAAATATGGTTTGGTATCGACTAATGATCTCCCGAGAGTGGCAATAATAAAAAAACACATCTGGAAGTGTAGACCCCCAAAATTTGAATGCTTATCAGGTTTATTCCTTTGTGGGAGGCAATCCCACTTTCGAAATTGATAAGGGAGAAAGGCATCCCTTTCCCTATAAAAGGGGGCCTCTCCCCCTTGATTTGGGAGAGGAAAAAAAGGGAAACCTTGGGCCTCCCACTCTTTATGGGCCTCCCCCACCAAAGAGTGGGAGGCCCCAATGACCCTTAATTAAATACTTTTTGGGGGAATAAATTAGGGCATGGGCCTATATAATTTAGGCTCTATTAGTCCCTTACGTTTATTTTTTTAAGGATACTATGGGTCTTCCCCCACATTGAATGGGAGGTTCTAAGTGGTCTCAAAGTTTAAGGGTTTTATTTAAAATAAGATGGCATTGGGACAATCTTGGCACGGGGAATGATTTTAGGAGACGATCAGGAACTTGAGGCAATTTCGACTTAGGCGACTCGGTGGGAGGCATTTGCACGATCTACTGAGTAGAGTTTTCTTGACTTTCTTTTATTCTTCTTTTATATAGTTATTTTTTTAATTAATTGTCTTATATATATATTTAATTTATTGTTATATTTAATTAGTCATTTAATTTATAGATGTATATTTTATTTTCCTTGTAAGAGTATATTGTTTGCTTTTTGTTTATTTAATTAAATTGGTTGTTAATGTTTTTTAATAATTCAATTTATTTTCCTTAACATATGAACTCTCCACCCACCCTTAATTTAATACAATTCCCAAATTTCAAAAATTCAAGTTCTAAATTTTCATTTCTCAATTTTTAAAATTCAAATGTCCAAATTTCAAACTTCAAATTCTCAATTTCTTATTTTCTAAAATTCAAATTTTCAATTTTAAAATTCAAGTCCTCCAAACCTCAAATTTCAAATTTTCAATTTTCCAATTTCAAAATTGTAAATTCCTAATTTCTAAAATTCAAGTCCCCAAATATCTCAAATCTCAAATTTCAACTTCAAACTTCCAATTTTCAAAACTTCAATTTCAAACCGGTCTTCAAAAATTTCAAACACATGGTTAATTCTACAATTCCTATAAAATGGAATCTTAGGGAGTTAATTTATGTAACATATAAATGGGCTTGGGTAGGGCTCGACATTCCATGTATCATTTTAATAAATAATTGGACATATGATTATAACCAATTTTTAATTGAATGTGATTAGTTTGTATTTTGTAATTGCACTAACATTGTTTCCTAATTAGTAGCGCTTCTAACATGCAGTCCAGGTACACATTTTTCTCATCCGACTTTGCTTAATTATTTATTTATATATGTCTCGCATGCTTTTGTATTGTTATTGTTTATCTTCGGTATTTATTAGTTGATTAGTCAAAAGCCATATTTTCTTAATTTGTTTAGTAGAGCCGACTTAGAGCAGGGGTGCTACGACACTAAGTACCTTCAGATCGTAACTTGACCCTCGGACCTATAGTCGGTTTTCCTAGACTTGCCTTTTCTTATCGGAGTCGATTTAGGTTTTCACTCTTATTTTGTTTTCCTATTAAAATAAAAACAAAAATAGGTAATTGACTCCCAAAACCATTTTTTTAGAATGGTTTCAAAATAATAAAGCGAGTCGCCTTTTTTAATGGGAAACGCATAATAGCAAAAAAAAATTATGGGGTCCACAAAATGGCGACTCTACTAGGGACAGTGGGGTCAAGCTTGAATACAAATTGGGGAAAATGTGGAGTTTGATTGGTTGATTGATAGATACTTCTTTTTGTGCTTTTTATTGTATTTATGGCATTGAGGTGATAGGCGGTGCATCTTATGTGTTCACAATTGTTGTATCAGTAGTATTGGTTGGTTGACTTCATCAGTCGATTCTTCTATTCATCTTGTTATGTCACTTGTTTCTCATTGTTTGTTATACACACATCATGTTCATCTTATACTCCTACTTAGATTATGTGTAGATGTGGATGATATAGCAACGCTTTGCATATTTGTCACGTTTGCATGACTACCTTTCTCTGCATGATTGCTTGTCGCATGTCTATGTGGGGTGCACATGTATCCCCTTATCTCCAAACCTCTAGTCTCGATCGACTTTGTGTCTCTTGGTTTTGTGTTTGCAGTTGGAGACTTGTTACTCCTTGCTTGCTTTTCGACCGAGCTAGTTGACTAGGAGTAAGGTCTAGTTATGGGCTATATCCATGTTTGTGAGCATTTTGGAGGTGAATTGAACATATTGATCTTTGAAGTTTGATCTTTAAAGACTTGTATAGCCTAGGCTATATTTTTAGTATACTTTGTGACAGGTGTGCCTTTTACGGTTTAGATGTCATTTAGGTTTTGAATAGCACCCACACATACCTTTGTACATAGTTTGTGCTTAGCGTTGGGAAGTAGTAGAGCCTTTACCATAAGTTGCCCCCTAGGATGTTGAGGAACTGCATGTGTGGAGGTGATGACCACCTTTCATGGAAGCGCCCCGTCACTTTGGAGGCGTTTAGGAGGTTGTGTACCACTAGAGGGTACGATCGCTCCTACTAGGGACCCCTTTAAAAGACCTACCTACCCTTGTCTTCTTAGAACCACCATTGACCTTCTAGGTTGAGTTTAGATCCTACTGATTAAACTCCCATCCTACACGTGGGTGCATCTATGAGCCTTTAAGGTTAGTTTAGTTATGATATGGATCCAGATTTCTCCGTTTTGGTTTCCTTTTAAGGGTATACAGAGATTGATCAGAGTTTGGGTTTCAGTGGAACAACTTTCTACATAGTGTTGGCTTATCTATTTCGGTTTTATTTCAGTATTCACTTATTGATTGTGTTTAGCTTGGGTAGTATCTTTGCCAATTATGCTATATTTTCAGGGCTTATTCGGTTATACTTTTTGAGAACACCTTCATGGATTAGGGTTCGGGGCAGACTAGTTCCCACAACAAATCATATGGTTATGGATTTGTAGTTGGTTATAGTTGATCAGTTTGCCTCAGCGATTTCCTCAATTGACAGGCCATACACAGGTTAGCAAAGAGAGGATAGATCAGGCGGCGGGCCCGCATGACCCAGTTAGTGAGACTTATCACGATTCTATAACTACCTCCTATTCATTTGATAGTTTTTCATGAGCCATTAGTTCTTCACGAATAGAGGTGGCCTGCCCACCAGCTACAGTGCTTGTTTCAGCCACTGATGATACACGTGCATGTATGGATAGGTTGGAGCAGCGCTTTCGACATATGAGGATCTTTGATGGAGTTACCAGTTGTGATGATATTGATGTATGTGCACCTCATTCACCCATAGCATAGATTCATGATATTGATGTTTGATGACAATGATTTGGATGAGAGATGCCAATCGATATGATCATAAGTATCACTTATGAGAGAGTTTTGCATGCTTATGATGATCTGAGACAATGGAGCCTTGAATGCGGTGATTGGTCTAGAGATTTAGTTTGTTTGCATTATCTACATATGAGAGGCAGGCGCTACTTGCTTTCGGATTATACTTGGATGTTTTTGCATGATCTTGTGGAGAAATGCTAGACCTCTCCTTTATTGCTCATTATATGTTGTCGGTGCCACATGCTAGACCACTACAGCGAGACGATTTGGTTTTAAGAGTCCTTAGAGGATTGAGTAGTGACCTTAGGGAAGTTCAGACCCACCTAAAACAAATTTTACATTATCAGAGAGTTGACCCCAGAGGGAGCTGCATGGTTGATGGACTTAGATGGAAACCAATTCTCAAAACCAACCAATGTAGATCAACTGAAAAAGTTTTATGTTTGAGACCATGGTCGTAGGATGGGTGGCCATCATTTCGGTTAGCCATATACCTTACCACTTGTTACTCACATTTTTTACCGTTGCTAGCCCATTGGGCCTTGCGCATTTTGGCTATCTTTCTCTCTTAGCCCTGCTTACCTTTTCATACCTAGGATATGGGCCCTTTGGTGTGTGGATGCCTTAGTTTAGGGATCTTATGAGTTATGGACACATTGACATACTCTTTACATTGCCTTACCACATTCACTTCATTGTGTCAAGCTCCATGTCATAGTTTCTATGTTTTGCACTTTCTTTCTATCTAACTTCTTGTTACATCTCATTTCCTTTTCCACGCCCGTTGGTGATCTATTCATCTTACTACATAGGGGTTTGTCGTGTCGTCCCTCCACTCATTCCATCGACGTTTATTCAGAGACCTTTAGTTTGAGAGGCTTATGTCATTTCATTAGAGTTGTTTTATTATACCTTCGCTCTTGGAGATATGTTCGTTTATTGCCATATTGGTTTGTTTCTCATTGTTTTATTCAGTCTATGAGCAAAAAAAAAAAAAAGGAAAAAAAATGAAAAAATATAAATAAATGCACATGTTGTATATAATGAAATGTCATTATAAGTATTCCTTGAGTATGTATATGGATTTATGAGGATCATTGGTTTGAGAGTAGGTATTACTTATGGGAGGTTCGTATGTGAACTTCTCGAGATCCTAGTATCATGTGCTTACTTTGAGATTTTACTAGTGGTATGTGAGATGACTGATCCTCTCCTCGGGGCTCCGAGTCAATGTCATATTCATCATATCATTTGTCGACGACATGTCTTCCCCATGCAATGATTTGGGTAGATGCTTCGTCTATTTCGTGTGCTGAACTTATTCCCAAGCGTAGGAACTAATGTCGTCAAGCATTATAATACTGTGGGAGTCCACATGTCATTACCACAGGGAGTGGTCTCCTAGGTGATCCTTAGGGATTGCTTTCCAATGAATGTGCAATTAAAGTAAACTCTAGGGGGTTGTGATTGAATGATTTATTAATCGATTGACTTAAACTATTGTAAAACTAGAAGGGCGAATGATAGGATCCTTAGGTTTCCGCTCACCACCAACTAGGTAACACCCACCTCTCAGCACAATCTCATCTTGGAGCCATTGATGAATGGTCTTCGATGGGGGATATAACTTTAAAAGCTTTTGTAAGACAAAAGTAATTGAGCGATTTCAAGCGCTTGCTCGAATGATTTGTTTGAACTCTTAGTTTGCATGTGAATCAAGCACAACGTGTACCGAGAATCTCTCGTTCACACGTTGTCAAGAAAGATGCCAAACTAGGTTTTAGAAGAATTTTCACAAGTGTTACGATATCATTCTGCAAATCCATTGAAGCACAAAGAGGTTGAGGTCTATTACCTTGAAGGGTGGTTTCCATCGATTTAGAACCCTATCATGGAGGTTTAGAACTCCATTAAAGCTGAGAAATTGATTCATAATTCTTTGGAGACACTACTAGTAATTGAGGGTGAAAATAACACTTCAATGGCAAGGTTGAGATATAAAAAACGCAGAGTCTCTCAATAAACACCAAGTTATATAACCAACTGAAAGATTACAAATGCTTAAAAACTCAAAATCAGAAGAAAACTAAGTACTCTACTCTATTAAAACCCTAGAAAAATATGAGAAAACACTCCAAAGGTTAGAGCCAAAACCCTAGAATCCAAACTCTTTGTTCTGCCTAAAGTGAACTAAATACAATCCTCATTAGTGATCTCGAGTGGTGATCAAAGACGAGCGTGCCCTTGCACGGGTGAAATTAGCTCAAGTCACATGCAGAAATCATGTTAAATGCAATTTTGAGTCAAATAATTAGGTACCAAGAGTGCACTGGTACTCAAACAGCCTTGGGGTACTGGTACCACTATACTTGGTAACGGTACCATTGCTCCACTGCATGTGGGTACCGGTACCAGTAAGTGTGGTACGTTACCACTGCCTCCACAGCTGGTCTCCTTCACTTTAGAACTACCCAGGGCCTCCCGACAGCGGCTGTAATCGACAACGATGATCTACAGTTGTTCTCTGGAACCAAACCGCTATGAAAATGTGCACGGGACATCGAAAAACCTGCACACGCATAAAAACGGTAGAAAATGTCAAAAGCACCTATTCTACACAAAATGAAAGCAAAACATGATCTGAGGGGCTTAAAACCCTATATAAATGTCGTACATTATGTATCCAACACACCCCCTAACCTACATCTTGTTAGTCCCTAGCAAGATTTGAACTAATGCCTTCAGGCTATAAGGCTCAACAAGGTGCGCTCGGGGGTAGTCAAGCATTGAAAGATTCCCGAGAACAATTATGAACATAGTCTTTAGAGCCAAGCCAATTATCTACAGCCACTTGGACTTATATGAGCACTAACAGTCCCAAGTGTAATGCACAAAAATAAGCGGTTGCAAAACAAAGATTCTCATATAAGGGACCCTGTGTGAATGTAAATAAAGTGCAATGAAATCCTTAAACTGAAGTGAACTTCATTAGAACTATAAACATTTCACCATAACCAAGCAAGCGCTTATGCATAGAAATTGATAAGGAACACCTACGTAACTTCGTCAAAAGATTTTAGGCTTGCCATTGACCATGGATTACATAAATAGGGTTTACAGAAACAAAATGGGTGTTGGCATGACATGGCTGAGGTCTCTACCCAATTGCCAACACCACCCTATTCTAACCTAAAATACGGCTACTCTTCGTCCTCCTCCTCTCGGTAGGGAGAATGTGTCCTTCATCTACAACGTCATCCGACGTGATCCCCTTCCAAATCGGGAGGGAGGGTCACCTGACGAGCTCTCCTCGTGGGATCTTGACTCTCAAGCCTAGAGTGCAGCTGATCAATTCTTCTACTTCCCGGGATGCATTTAAACCATCCTTGATTCTCGCTCCATCCTCTTTTGGGGATGTACTCGATGGACAGGCGAAACGACTGATGAAGCCCGAGGGAAATAGGTGGGTATGGCGTGAGCCTTATGGGGCGGCTCGGCTTTCAATACATCTTGTTTGTGATGGGTCCCGGCCCTAGGAAGAACTCTTTTTCTCTGAGCCTGAAAATCGGCTTCCACTAGATTTGTAACTAGGGTCGGGAAAGGGATGTGCCTATTCTCAATTGAGGACCTCGAAAAGTCCCTCATTATACACCATATTACCAAAGCATAGTCAATAATTTTCCAAGTCATTACCTCATATAGGAACTGGATTTCTTCCTTGCTTGGTAACTTCTCCTTTCCCTTCAGCCTAATCATATTGTGAATGACCTTATTCATAAACGCATACTCGGGCTTTAATTTCCCCGGGATGAACTCCTTGCGCCCAAAAGCCCCCATGGGTACCGGGTTGGTGCACATGGTATTTGCAAACAGATTAGCATCAAACTCTGTAATAGCCCTGAGTGGGTAAGGTTGGTCATGTGTGGTAGGGCGAACATAATTCAGCGATCTAGCAATCGAGTTAGGCTAACCATTAATTGCTTCCCCGAAATTATAGTCTTCAATAGGGTGTCCACATTCAAATTCTCTCTCAAGTTGGAATAAAATTCCCTGACAATGGATGGCAGATAGCCTTTTACTTCCTCCATGACAAATTGCAGATTCTGATCCTGAATAACAGCACAAATGAGGTGAGTAAACATAAAGTTTCAATTTTCATTCCCCTCTCACAATGGAACCCCCGCTTTTCAACTGACTAGACCCACCTTTCTCGCTCGGATTTCGATGATTCAACAAACATAGCCTCAATTTCTTCATCTTCGCTCTCATTTTCTTCTTCACTCTCTGATGAGGAACCTTTTTGTTTTCCTTTTCCCTTTTTCACACTCTGCAAAGTATCAGCCTTTCGTTTTTTTACGGCTCGCTCCATAGAAGAGCTAGTGGCCTTTTCTTTCCCAGTGTTCTTCAATCTTGCCATAGATATGGCCAAAATGGCGAATATTGCGAGAATAGCCCATACACACAAAAAAGTTTCCCAACAACCCATCTCCAGCAATATCGGACTCACCCTTTCCAGATCATTCAGAACCTTCCTCCTCATACCGCTAGTCTTGGATGCCACAACCAACCCGAGAGCATAGAGCTAGTGGCTTAAGCCACCCTGACACAATCCATACTAACACAGTAAAAAATCATTCAGATTGCTCTTAAGAAGATGAAGAGCACTTACCACCGCAGTCTAACCTTGCCGGGCTCCTACGTGGGAATAGCGTGGATGCCAAGTCGGAGTGATGAAGAAGACCTTGAAACCATTTGACCTAGGGTTGCTTTGGTGTGAGAAGTTAGGTTAGGGTTTCTTTTATGGGAGTTGGGGGAGAGAAGTGTAACACGAAAGGATTCAAAAATTTGGAGAAAAGGCTCTTCAAATAGCCCATTCACGCACGACGGTACCGGTACCAGTAAGTGCGGTACCGGTACCAAAAGTGTACTGCCGTTTTTTTCAAGGTTGGTACCGATACCAATAAGTGTGGTACCGGTACCACTTTGCTACTGCCTTGTTTTTTAGCCTTGGTACTAGTACGATTTTTAAGTGAATGCCAGGTGCCACTTTACAAAAATTTCAAATTCTCTACACCCAGTTCCTTTGTATGCTTGCTTCTTTCAACGCTTCCTGCCTCAGACGACGTGTTTGTTCAGGCTGTACTAAACTCTCTCGGCACCTTCACGCTTACCTTGGAGTCATCCGTACTCCACGTGATCAAGAATCCTTAGGTTAGAACAAAACTGGAAACTCAAGGCTTAAGAAGGGTGCAAAGGGTTGACTCAGTATGATTTAGAAGTTTAACAGAGAAAATATGGCCTAAAATCATCTTTCAACTACGTATGGATGTTCCTCAAAGAATAAGATGTATGTAGTTGACAGGGAATCACTAAAGCCCGATACACAGTGAAGCAATAGCAAGAAAGCAAAAAATGAGCTTAGGGCAGGAAATCAATGACTTGTGTAGTTTATGAATGAGAGTGATACAAGTCAAGATTGACTCTGGAGAATAGAAAGAATTTGGGTCAATATGGTCCCAAATATGAAAAAAAGTTTGTGCATGCACAGTATTGTGTGTGGTGAAATTATATGGGTGCATACATAGGTCCTTGTGTTTGCATCATCCACCAGTCGAAGTACCATACGCGGCTGCATGCCAATTAACCCCCTAAGAGCACGGCTTAAACGAATAGCATGCACTTAAATGGCTCCAACTAGTGTATGCCCACCCCCACCATGGAAATAGGCATTGCCCTCAAAGTACTGACGATACACCCCACAGACTATAAGAGAGGGTCAAAAATACTGGGTACATCAGGGTTGGACTCTCCTTTATTAAAAACAAAAATACATACTAAATGAATGAAGCATAAAGAAATGCAAGAAAAGGAAAAACAAAACTATACAAAAGAGCGGAGATGAAATTGTGAGGAACATCCCGATGGGCGGATCTGCAGTTCCTCACTACTCTCTGGCGGTGTTCTCATAAATGGCTTTAAGCGCTGACCATTGACTTTAAAGATTTTCCCATTGTCCGGGTTCTCAATCTCCACTGTGCCATATGGGTGAACTACCTTGACGATGAAAGGTCCAGTCCACCTAGAACGGAGTTTACATAGAAAGAGGTGTAAGCGAGAGCTGTACATCAATACCTTTTGGTGAGGTTCAAAGGTCTTCCTTACAATGTTCTTGTCATGGAATAGCTTGAGCCTCTCTTTGTAGATTTGTGAGCTCTCATACGATTCGCGCTACAATTCATCAAGCTCTTTCATCTGCAGCAGTCTCTATTTACCTACCTTAGCCAAATCAAAATTAAGAGTTTTAATGGCCCAATATGCCCTGTGTTCCATTTCCACCGGCAGATGACAGGCCTTGCCATCAACTATCCTATAGGGAACTATACCAGAGCCAGTCTTAAAGCGATGGTAAGCGAAAGGCGTCAGTTAGTCGAAGTGACCAATCCTTGCGATTTGGAGTAACCGTTTTTTCCAAAATGTGTTTGATCTCCCTATTAGCTAATTCGGCTTGATCATTGGTCTGTGGGTGGTAAGCCGTGGAAATTTTGTGGGTGACTCCATAATTTTTCAACAAATTTTCAAAGGAATTAGGTGCAAAAATGGAATACACGTCATCACTAATGATTATGCGAGGCATTCCAAAGCGAGAAAAATATGTTCCTTCAAAATTTCAAAACAACCTTGTGGCCATTAGTTCTCGTTGGAATGGCCTGCAATAGAAACATAATCAACTTCTGATAATATGTAAGGTGCCCATGAGGGGAAAAGGCCCTATGAAGTCCTAAGCCCGGTAATCAAGTCTCATTAGTTAAAATAGGAGTAAAGAGCATCATGTTCCTTTTGTGACCCCTCTGGTGTTGGCAGCAAACACCGAGGTTACGCAAAAATCAAAGCGATCTTTAAAAAGTGTGGGCCCGATAAAAGCGGCTTGTAAGTTTTGTCGCCGTTTTTCTGGTGGAGAAATGCCCTCCATAAGCTTCAGAGTGACTGAAAGTGAGTACCCCAATTTGATCGTCATTGGATACACACCTTATTTCCTCTTTTGCTGAGAGGTCCATTGGGATGGAATTTGTCTTGTCACTAGATAGTTCACTATGTCCGCATACCATGGGCAGTGGACAAGAACAAAAAGTTGCTCATTAGGGAAAGTGTCGCCTATGGGTAGGCCTTTAGAAGTTGTCTCCGGAACTAATCGAGATAGGTGGTCAGCTACCACATTCTCAACTCCCTTCTTATCCTTAATGGTTAAGTTAAATTCTTGACATAGTAGGATCCACCTAGTCAAATGAGGCTTAGTATCCTGCTTAGAGGCAATGCTAGCGTTGTGATCGAAGTAAGCTGATTCTGGGAGACCCCACAATGTAAGACCTGAACTTTTATAGGGCAAAGACCACAGCCAAGAACTCTTTTTCCGTAGTTGTGTAATTGGATTGAGCGGAATCTAGAGTCTTGCTGGCATAATGAATCCATAAGCTTTTTATCTTCCCTTTGCCCCAATGCAGCCCCTATGGCACAATCACTAGCGTCACACATGATCTCAAAAGGAGGTCAATTAGGAATCGCATGATAGGAGGTAAACACTAACATAGTTCGGTTTATCAAAGGCCATCGACATGCTTATGACCATTCAAGGTGACATCCTTGGCGAGCCAGGTGCACAAGGGCCAGGGCATGGCACTAAAATCTTTTATGAATCTTCTATAAAATCCTGCATGACCTAAGAATGACCGTATATCCTTGACACACTTAGGGGTGGGTAAGTTTGAGATCAACTCAACTTTTGCTTTATCTACTTCTATTTCTTCTCTCGAGACTATGTGTCCTAACACAATTCCTTGTGTGTCACCATCGTGACACTTTACCCCAGTCGGCTTCTTTTTCTCCTGACACCTCTCCATTACCCTCCTTAAATTCTCCAAGCATCCCTCATAAGAATCTCTAAAAACAGAGAAATCGTCCATGAAAATCTCCAAAATGTGTTCTATCATATCACTAAAAATCCCCATCATGCACCGCTGGAAGGTTCCTAGTGCATTACATAATCCGAAGGGCATTTTCCTAAAGGTAAATGTGTCGAAAGGGCAGGTGAACGTGGTTTTCTCTTAATCTTCTAAGGCTATCTCAATTTAATTGTATCCTGAGTACCCATCTAGGAAACAATAGAATTCATGCCTTGCGACTCTCTCTAACATTTGATCCACAAAAGGTAAAGGGAAGTGATATTTCCTAGTGCCAGCATTGAGTTTCCTATAGTCTATGCACACCCTCCAACATGTGGTGACACGAGTGGGAATTAGCTCATTGTGTTCATTTGCTACCACAGTGACCCCAAATTTCTTAAGAACTACTTGGGTTGGACTAACCCACTTGCTATCTGCGATGGAGTAAATAACACCTACATCCAGCAGTTTTAAGACCTCTTTCTTGACAACTTTTTTCATGACTGGGTTCAGTCGTCGTTATGGTTGTCTAGAGGGTTTGACATCCTATTCCAAGTGAATCCTGTGTGTGCAAATCAAGTGGCTAATTCCCTTAATGTCTGCAATTGTCCATCCGATGGCAGTTTTATGGGTTCTCAATATCTCCAAAATTTTATTCTCTTGATCTAACTCTAAAGAGGAGGATACAATTACCGGGAACATTTCTTCCACCCCTAGGAAAGCATACTTGAGATGCGATGGTAGAGGTTTCAATTCAAGCTTAGGTGGTTTCTCTTCAGAGGGTAGTACTACGCCCTCCAATTGGTGAAATTTTGAATACGGAACACCATTTGCTTCCGATACCTCACTGTGCTCAATTATGGAATACGAAACTCCACTTCGATGTGGTTAACTCTTCCTCAAAACTTGGGCTTACTAGACAAGAATTAGAGAGGGTCATCATATGGTATGATCTGCGTAGTTTTGAACAACATATTCTATCATATTCACACTCCACAGGCGATCCTCGTCATCCCCTGCCTTGATAACATTGAAGATATTCAGATTAACAGTCATGTTACCAAAATATAATGTCATTAGTCCCCCTACAGTGTATGATGGCATTGGAAGTGCCCAGAATGGCTTTATCGAATCCCAGGCCGAGTCCCTTGATTCTACAGGTTGATGTCAGGCAACAAAGTCCACAGGAAGAGTAGAGACTTGCCTACTTGCACCAATACATCCTTCACTATCCCTCTAGGAATTTTCACACTACAGTCAACTAGCTGGAGGGTGATATTGGTCGGTTCTAACTCTCACAACCACAGCTTAACATATCACAAGTATGACGACAAATTAACACTGGCTCCCAAAGTCCACTAGGCATGTCCCAATTTGAATTTCGCCACTATGGAAATAGTAGGGCTTCTGGGTCTTTGTATTTTGGGGCAAGTTGTTCTGATCGAGAGGTGGGTATTGAGTCATGGAAATGCATCCTTGTTGACACCTAATTTTCTTTTCTGACGCCATGAGTCTTTAAAGCTTGGCATATGACGGAATTTGCTTAATGGCATCCAATAAGGGAATGTTCACCTTAACCTGTTTGAACAACTCATAGATTTCAGAATGATTGTTCACTTTCTTAGGGGCTCTCAACCTATGAGGGTATGGAGAAGGAGGGACGTGGGAAGTTTTATCTTTTTGACTCAACATCAACATCTGTTCTAGGAACGCAGGGCTTGTCGGACACCTCATCATCCCTTAGTGGTTCATTTTGCACATCTTTTATTATTTCCACAGGGTTGAATGGTTTGTCGATTGTTTTCCACTTTGAAGAGTGGTGGCTGACCTTCCTGATATTCAAGGTGACATCGCTTGGTTTGAGACTCCAACAACTATTTTGACCACAGGGGTTTTGGATAGTTTGAGAGAAGAGAGTTTCCTTTTTCTTGTTGAAATTCACGTATAAGAGGTCAACTTAGTGATTTGGGATCTCACATCATTTAGTGGTTCTAATTCGATGTTGGTGGATTGTTAGTCTCGACAAGCGTGTCATAATGTCTCATCAAACTTCTCTTATGTGGAGGTTGGTACAGCTGTTGATTTGGATTTCCTTGAGAAGAGGGGTGAAAACCTTGGTGAGAATTTGCAGGAAATCCTTGAGGACCTTGATTTTGAAACTGGGGGGCTTGATTTGAAAACCCTTGGTTTTGGAAGTTTTGGCCTTGGTTAATTGGAAAATGGTGTTAGCCTCCCTCATTCTTCTAGCTAAAATTCAGGTGCTTCCCCCACCCTGGATTATAAGTTTCAGAGTATGGCGAATTGAAGGGCTTCCTTTGGTAATTAAGAGCATTGGCTTGCTCTATTTGGATTGTTCCCTTGACTTGAGGAAGGTTAGGGCAGTTAATGGTTGAATGAGCGGGGTTATCGCAAATGATGCATAAACTCCCTCCCTCCCGAATCCCATAGGCACCGATGGTACTGGAGGTACATGATTACCTCATTCACATTTTTTCAATTCTATGGCCTCAGCTTCTAGTTAAGTTGGCTATTTTAAGCTTACGGTCATCATTCTCTCTTAAGTGATGTATTCCTCCCCACGCCCAGGTGTCTTATGCACTTTAACGATATCCTAAGTATTAGTCCTCGAAGTTGAGCATTTTCTCTTTATTGTATCAAAAATTGAACCACCTCCCTGGCGCTTTTCTCATTGAACTCCCCTTTTACATCATTTGGATGTATTGTTTGTTATTCAAGGACAGTCCTTGAGTATCATACTTGTCCAACATCAAACCATGATGAGGAGCGTGAGAGGTCCTTATATCTTTCCCATACAACAGCAAAATGTTCACCCGGTTTTTCAGAAAAGTTTTGGATTGCTCACATGAGTGCATTAGTACGTGTAGGAGGGAAGAATTTATTCAGGAATTCATTTTGCATGTCTTCCCAAGTAAAAATTGAATTGGGCGCAAGCAAGTGAAATATTTTGGCCTTTTCCTTCAGAGAGAATGGGAATAAAACCATACAAATTATGGAGGGCGATCACGTAGAAAGGAAAGGGCTATGAAACATCCTCGAATCTCGTAGATGATGAGGGGTTCTCATAATCGACCATAATACATAGGGAGAAGCGAGATCATCTCGACTTCATAAGGGTGGTTAGCCTTTTCAGGTAGGCTTGAATACATGAATTTGTTGTGGTTCTTTAGAGTATAAAGGAATCTGAGGTTCTTGCATTAGATAAGATGATGATATTATTTATAATGCCTTCCCCTCCATGTAGAGGTTATAGATGATTACATTTTATCTCTCACATCGTGATTCAACGATCTATGATCTACCAAGTATCTGAGATTGAGTTAAGGTTGGTAATTCAGATCATTGATCAGGGTTCTCTTGAAACAAATTTCTTACTATGGATTCTTCAGAATGTCTTGGAGGTATAATTCTTACAAGTCGGCATTAACAGTTGAGCGAACCTAAATGCACCAATCTTACTGACTAGACAGATATCCACTTATATTATTTATGAAAACAAATTAAAGAAAAGGTAGAGAACGTCTTTAGGATTTGCGAAATCTGTTCTGGAAATTACCACTAGCTCTCTCTAGATCTGACTAGATTTATCGCCATTTCCCGCGGGAGTGGTTTCCTAGGTGGTGCTTAGGGATTCTTTCCAGTGAATGTACGATTAAAGTAAACTGCAGGGGTTGTGATTGAATGATTTATTAACCGATTGACTTAAACTATTATAAAACTAGAAGGGCGAATGATAGGATCCTTAGGTTTCCGCTCACCACCAACTAGGTAACACCCACCTCTCACTTACAATCTCATCTTGGAGCCATTGATGAATGATCTTCAATGGGGGATTTAACTTTAAAAGAGTTTGTAAGACAAAGAGTAATTGAACGATTTCAAATGCTTGCTCAGTCGATTTGTTTGGACTCTTAGTTTGCATGTGAGATCAAGCACAACGTGTACCAAGAATCTCTCGTTCACACGTTGTCAAGAAGATGCCAAACTAAGGTTTTAGAAGAATTTTCACAAGTGTTCGAATGCCGTGCAAATCCGTGAAGCAAGAGGATTGAGGGTTGTTGTTACCTTAAGGGTGAGTTTCCACCATTGAACCTATCATGGAGGTTCAAAACTCCCATTAAAAGGCCCGGGGTGATTCATAATTCTTTGGAGCACTACTAGTAATTGAGAATTGAAAAATAGCACTTCAATGG
>JAEQBH010001692.1:0-207500 GCA_016808115.1 Tetrastigma voinierianum
TTTTATTTATTTGTTTGCTTTCTTCTAATTTTATTATTTTCATACCAGCTACATCAATTTGGTATCACAACATAACTTCGATCCGAGATCAAGTTATTATTTTTGTCCTGCATCAATTTGGTATCATAGCATAACTCGATCCCAGACGTTATTATTCTTTCAGACGGCTGGGTCACCAAAGCTCTCGACTGCGCCTCTAATCTCGCTCGTCACCGTGGCGTAGCTTCCCAAAAGCCGCGCCACGCTTCATGCCTTCAATTTGCCATGTGTTCGCCCTATCTCGAATGTGAGGGCTTCCGGAGAAAGCATCCTAGGCTTTATATTAGCAACCTACCGCCAGCCTTTCCCTCGCCTCACGCACCAATCTACTATCCCGAGCTGCCATTGTCTGTCTTCATCGTTACTGCACAGAACTTTTGATTGCTATGATTATTGTGCCACATTTACTGCTAGAATTGCACACTTTCTTTAATTCCCTTGCAACCTCGCTAAGGAATTTTAGGCATCCTAATGGTTCTTCAACGGGTACATTTTCTTTTACTTTGAAAACTCAGTTAATATTCGTGATATTTAAGCATATTTTGTTTGATTGTTTTAGGTTCTAGTTTATTTGATAGAGCATAAAGCCATTAAAAAAATATTACTTTGTTTTTTTTGTGACGCCTTCAAATTTCGGGGTCATTTTTTTTTTCATACAAGAGCCGATGTGCAACTTTACGTACTCAAAATATATAAATCGCATTGCTCTAATATATTTTACAAAAATGTTTTCACAACCCAGCCTTTCTTCGCATTCTCACTGTACTAAGGAGTTCCATCTTCAGGTACCCAAACGGGTCCCACGATCGCCAGCCAGTTCTCGCAGAAATGATAATCTCCTACGTTACTTCCCACCTAAGCGCACATGCAATGGTCGCACAACAAACACACATTCAAGTAAAATGTCTACATAAATGTCATATGTCATGCATGAAATGTCATCATGCCCATATCCCAAGTCACTAATCGAATTTCACACATGCGCAATGGCAGAATAACCAAATCACATTTTGTTCCATCAATGACCATTTTTCAAAACAAAAGTTTTTGTTTTTAAAAACTTGTAACCCATTGGAAAAACTTCCAATGTTCATTTGATTTGATCAAATCTCGTGTGTTTATGCATTGGGCCACGGATTTTCGGGATTACACCGCCGATGTCGCACCTTCTCGACACTTTTGAAGAAACTCACCGCCTGATCATGTCTAACCTCAATAAATCTGGGTCTTTCACCCTGGGGGGGATCTACCCCGTCTTGTTACGCCCAACACACGTATATTTATTTTCATTTCTATCAAAACTGTGCGACTCATTTTGGACGTTGTCCCATGTTACCGAGTCCACCATCGGACACCAAACCTAGTGTCGATCAACCATGTACTTACAACATACCATCGAACACCAAACACAGCGTCGATCTCTAACATGCACTACACCCATGTCATGTGATGTCCTAGTGCATAATGCAATGCAATCATGCCATTGCAGTTCTCATGTTACATGTATAATGCACACTATATGAACCATTCACATACCACATAATTATAATTCGGAGACATATAAATAAATATCCATTTATAACCCATGTTAATACATCATACAAGATACATTAACATGTCATATTCACATTACATGTTATTCATACAATTAATAACACACAACCAGGTCACAATCTTGGGCCCATCAAACAGGGTACCTCACGGCCCCTTCACAATCATGAACTAGTTTGGTTCTAATCATCCATACAACATCAAACAACCATAAAACCTAGAAACTTTTAGTTTCCAGTTCAAACCCCAACCCACCACAGTCTTGGACTATGTGGAACCGGTCATAGAAATCCTCTATCCTTTAATCCCAAGTTTTTGGAACTAAACCTGTAACGCCCGAATATACCCCTAAATAAGTTTACATGTTTAGAGTATTAGAGGCATACTTGAATGTTTCGTGATTTAAATGCTTAAACATGGAAATCGGGAAAACTGAAAGTTTACAAGATACAAGGGCAAACTTGTAATTTTTCAAAAAGGATATGAAAATCATAAGAGAAGAAGAGTGTGGGCTAAATTAGAATATAGCATAACTTGATTTGCAAAAAGAGAGGAATTGAATGACTAAAGTGAAATAATTAAAACTTAACCCAAAAAAATGGGTTTTTGGGAGCCAAACATGGCCTAAGGAGATATTGTTGATTTAAGACCAAAACTGGTCTCATTTTGTAGGGGAACAAATCGTGAAGGGGAAAAGAGAGAAGAAGAGAAGAGGAAGAGGACGAAGAAGAAGAGGAAGAAGGAGTCAAGCAAAGGTATGGATTTCTATGATTTTTGGTATGGAACTCTATGGAATTCTAAAGTTTGTATGAAGTTCCATGCAATTGTATGGGTAATAGCTTGTCCTCAAACCTAGGTTTTGTTAGGATTTCATCCCAACCCTAGATTTCTTGAAAATAAAGTAAAACCCTAAATGGAATTTAAGAGATAGAATCCTCCCTTTGATGTTGGATTCATTGTTAAATGGAAAGAAATTGAGTTAGGGTTTGGAACAAACCCTTACAAATCTTTGTGCTTGGTTTGTGTATGGGTTATGACCCATATTAGAGTTTTTTGGGAGTATTCATGAAAGGCTTTTGAAGAAACATATGTATTGAAAGATGATTTTAGTAAAATAGAAGTTACAAGATGAATATGAAGTTCTAAACCACCATTTCAAGATGAATTTGGAGTGGTTTTGATGTGTATATGGAGTATTGAGTTGATTTGGGTATCAACATATGGAAAAATGGAAGAAAAACACACATTCTGGGCAAAATTCGAGGGGCTATACCGGCACGAACGTAGATGTACTGCACATTAGTGACTGCTTTTTATTTCAGACCAAGTTCGTATTGGCCATAACTTGGTCATTTCTTATCCGATTTGAGTGCTTCAAGTTGCTGGTTAAAATAGAATTCAAGGAAAACCAAACATCCATAAATATGCACCTTCAAATTCTGATCCTATGTGGCCCAAAAATTCACTCAAAGTAGGGCTATGATCAAGCCAATTTCTCGCTTCTCGCTTTTACCATAGAGTGGGCCCCTTGTTTAGACATAACTGGAAGTTCCTAAGTTCGATTTGGGTGATTCCAGTTGGAGGAGAACCCATAGAACCTTAGCTTGAAAGGAGTACAAAGAACCAGTGTCAAAAATGGAATCAATACACTAGAAAATGAGTATTACAAACTGTCCCTAGTGTAATATCGGTAAACGGACTAGTTTGTCATGAAAATGCCATAACTTTAGTTTGGATGATCCAATTGGAATGATTCCAATTTCTAAGTAAAATAGATTCATAGAGGGACAAGAATACATGAATGATGTGTGAATACATAGGCACCATATTGTACAAGTATACGAAATGCCATATGTAATAGGCATGAAACAAGGAAAATATAGAAAATGAAAAATGTATAGATGTGTTCATGAAACATGAATATGATATGAAAATATGAAATTAATCGAAACATGAACATGAACATGAAAAGAAATATGTCATAAACACGTAATGTGATTAAGATACATTAAGAGTCTCCTGGAAGACATATGATCATATGACTACCTGTGACCAAAGAATGAATGAGCGGATCGCTCTGACCTATGCTTCGACACTCCCCGCTGCAGTTATCAAGACTCTATTACGTGCAAAGTAACGTCTGCTTAGCAATTTCTAAGACTTTATTAGTGCTACCGACACTACATTCAGCACTTCTGGCACTCCCGATTAGTGCTACTAAGACTCCCCGCTCGTTTCACTCCCTTTGTGCCACAAGACCTCAATAATCAGACAGACCTCGAGTACTTATTATGTCAGCCCCACTCATTTATGATTGGCCTGGTAGTCAAATAGTTATATGATAAGACTCTGAATAAAGAATAAGAGTAAAGAATGAATATGGTAAAGAT
This sequence comes from Tetrastigma voinierianum, assembly GCA_016808115.1. Lineage (NCBI taxonomy): Eukaryota > Viridiplantae > Streptophyta > Magnoliopsida > Vitales > Vitaceae > Tetrastigma > Tetrastigma voinierianum. Next base: position 3,981 of record JAEQBH010001692.1, read on the forward strand.
CTGAATGTACCCCACAGCCATTCCCGTATCCGCTTCCGTAGTACCTACGGCACTTTTGCACAAGCACAACTGCAAGACTCCACTGGTACCTCCGCATCTGGCAAAAATATACGTCTGTATCACCCACTCAGTACCTCCGTGACGGGGTAATATAAGCATACCCCCGCAGCACCTACCGGTACTCCGCATCGGCAGTCATACAAGTTCCAGAATACCACTCCAGTACCGCATCTGGGTAATATAAGTATAAGTTCAGAAGTACCTACGAGCACTTCTCGTATCGCGCAATATAAGTATAAGTTCGCAGCACCTACTTCGTACCTCCGTATAATGAATCATAGTACCCACGGTACTTTTGTACAAGAATAAGCCCGTATAAGATCCGGCACAAGAATAAGCCTGCACACAAGGATAAGTTCCGTAGTACCCATGGGCAAATTCTCCGCATCTGAGAAAATTATGTTATACCTACGGGTACCTCTGTATAAGTATAGGTTAAGTAGTACTTACGAGTACTTCTGTATCTGATTAATTTTTGTAGTACCTACGGGTACTTCTATATCTTATTCATTTCTATAGTACCTTACCCGCACCAGATGGTCTCCGTGATAAGGATAAACCTTTTCGCAAGAGTACCTACGCACTTCCATATAAGGATAGTTTTTGCAATACCTGATATGTTCCTGGTATCATCTCCCAGAGTACCTAAGGGTACCTCCAAACAAGCATATACTGTGAGTATAAGTATAAGCCTTGTAGTACCTAAGGGCACCTCCAGATACATAAGTTTTGTAAACTCCTACCGAGATCCGAGATAGATATAAGTACCAATACGTGTATAAGCATTCCGTATAAGAATAAGTTCTCAGAATCCGACGGGAGATCCGACAAGTGGCAAGTCTATAAGCATAAGTAATTTGTATAAGTTCAATATATGAAATGCATGAAAATTCGACATCCGTTATCGTTTTATGCGTCTTAAATGTGTATATGCATAAGACATATGTTTCCCACTTCAAGCTAAAGCTTAGCACGGCTTTAATCCGTAGGTACAGAGATGAAATCCCAAAGCTTCCGCATACTTACAGCCAACACACTAGTAGGGTTCATCACAAGATGTTCCGTGCTCGACAAATGTAAAGGACATTTTTTCAGGAGTATGTAAATGGGACTCAGATATGGGTGTAGCAGATTTTTATGACACCACCCTGGTGGTAGTTCTTTGACATGTATATGATATTTGATTCTGTTATATATATAAAAAAAAAACAAGTATAGAGTCCCAATATACGGTTCAAGACTCGAACTCTGCCGGATCCGCCTAATCGCCCGACCGAATCAGGCGTGACAAAACCATATGGCCTCTCATGGCCTCCCATAGTCAGCCCATACCATACCCAATACAATAGCCTACAACATGTCATGCAATGGTCATGTCAAAACCTGGCTATTTACATCGACACAACCAAACAACCTGCACACTTGGTGCAAAATAGGTTTTAAGTAAGGTTCTGATCACCTAATTCCCTCAACAGGAATATGAATGGAATCTGGACTCAATGAGCTTTCCATAGAGTTCTAAGAACACCGAAACGGTTCGAACGAAGAAGTTATGATTCCACCGGTCAGGTCACGTATCAAACCTACTGAGCCGACCGACTCGCTGAGCTGACCCTGACCTGCCCGAGCTAGGCCTGACATCCACTGTCCTCCATTACGAATGAGAATGGAATCTGACTCAATGGGCTTTTCATAGAGTCCAAGAACAACTCAAAACGTAGTTCGATCTAAGAAGTTATGACCTTCCGGGTTGGGGTCACACCGTAGTCAAACCCAGCCGAGCCGACCGACTTGCCGAGACGACTCGACCGCCTGAGCTCTGCCTCACACCCACTATCTCCACGGATATTAATGGAATCTTTGACCAAATGGCCTAGAGTCCAAGAACACCAACTGAGCCCATCAACAAAGCCATGACCTTCCGGTCAGAGGTCAACACAGTCAACCTCACCAGCTCACCTCTACTCTGTCATCCCATCTCTTAACTGCCCAGATTCACCACATCCACCTATTCTTCCATAATAACACTTTTTAAACCCCAACCCACAATCCCATTAGTCCATGAATTCAAACGGAAGCTCTAAATCAAGAGCATAGACTTAAGTGGGTGGCTCACACAGTCAAAGCCCAACCTGCTCCGCCCAGTTTCTGTCCCATCCCTGCTCCAGTCTGCCAACACCCATCATCTCTAATAAATACAGATGTAATCTTGACTCAGCCAGGTTTTCCACAGATTCAAGCAGCCACAAACCAAGCTCCACAAAAGCCGCAACAGGTTACCCTTTCCTGTTTGAGGTCACACTTAGGTCAAATCCCAGCGAGTCACTGACGGCCGAGGGCTGACCGACCAGGGCAGCTTCAAAGACATTCCCTATCCTCCATATACTATGACAATGTTGATTTCAATGGGGCTTTCCATAGAGTCAAGAACATCCGGGTCCGATGACAGAGCGATGATTCACTCGGCGTCGCCATCGCACAAACCCGCACCGGTACTCGACCGACTCGCCGAGCCGACCGACCGGGCCAGCCTGACCTCTGGGCAGCCTAACCTCTAGCACCACCTCACTACGCCGACCTCACAGCCTGGACCCCACATGCTGACCCTCACTGCCACCACACCGACAGACTGATTTAGAGGTAAAGACGATAACTTGTCTATGAGGCTCGATTTGAGGCCTCAGTGAGCCTAACATCAAGTTCACTGATGTGGCTACAATTTTTTAGAAGGACTCACTGCCAAATTCCCTTTATTCCCTACCCAAAAACCAGTTCTAAGGTCCGGTTAATGCGTACCATCACAATATGGCAGCTTCCTATGGTTCAAAACGCAGCCAAACATTCCCCTGAGGGCAATACAACCACCACACAACCTTTAAAGTAGAAAGTAACCAGTAGAGAAGACCGTATCATTCAAATTATACCCTAATGCAGCTTTTATAACATGTTTTCTCAGCATCAACGTGAAGGTATATTTATTCTAATAAAATAAAGATAAAAACAAAAGTAGGAATATGCATAAGTTAAATTACACAAATAATAAAGAAGATTTGAGGCTATTGTAAAATATTATAAATTGATTTGCAAATATTATAAGAGTTGGAGGACCAAAGTAAAATAAAAAGGATAAGATCAATAAGGATACACTGGGGTTAAATATCTATTTTTGGGTCTTCGAGAAAGGGAGAGCAAATACGACAAGAGAGAAGAGAGAAGAGAGAACAAAGGAAATAGTTAAGAAGAAGAATGGTAAGATCACAGTACCTGACACATGTTCCCAAGTTGTATGGAACTATGAGTATGTTTGCGGTAAGTTATCATGCATTTTAAATCTACGGCTTCAACGTTTAGATGGTTTGGAACCCTTTGTTTGTGTATGGCTCGGGCTTGGAAAACTCCCAAACCCATTCGTGTAGGTCGAGCCGAGGAGAGCTCTAAGGCTCCTAGATACAGGTTTCATAGCTGGCCTACTTGTAAGTCAAACCGTAAAATTCCCTATTTTTGATCGCACATAAAGTAGTCTACCTTAGCACGGTTTTTTTGTCAGAAATACAAGAAATTCAGAAGTGAGTCCTTCTAGTAATTGTAGCCACATCAATGAACTTGATGTTAGGCTTTCGACTTCGACTGGGACCTCTCGTGAGACTGCTAGGTCCTTTTACCGAGATCACCATTTAGATCCGCTCCGTCGGCTTCGCCACCCGGTCAATCAGCCGGACCCTTAGAACGAGTTTTTGAATCATAAATAAAAGAGAATTTACAGTAAGTCCTCTAGAAATTGTAGCCACATCAATGAACTTGATGTTAAAGCCAATTTCAATTCGACCCTATAGACCAAGTTATGGTCTTTTACTCAATGTACCAAAGGTGAGTGATCGCCAAACGCTGGTCGTCCAACAAGCAGTCGCCCAATCGCGGTTGCCCATCGCCGTTGCCAACGCTTGTCGCCCAATGCTGGTCGCCCAATACGTCAAGCAACAAATGTCGCCCAACAACGCGGTCGCCAACAAATAAGTCGCCCAACTATGGTCGCCAAACGCTGGGTCGCCAAACAAGCATCGCCCATCGCTGGTCGCCCAATAACGCTGGTCGCCAAACAAAGGGTCGCCCAACGCGGGTCGCCCAACAGCCGTCGCCCAAATAAACGGGTCGCCAAACAACGCCGTCGCCGCTGCTACTTCGCATGCTTTGTCACCTTCGTCAAGATTGATCGCGCATGATCTCCAACTTTGAAGGTCATATTCCTTCTCGCTTGAACTCCGATTGCGTTCTCGACTTCATGGAAAGCCCATTGAGTCGTTATTAATACATTCATACGCCTGGCAAGATATTAGATGTCGCATCAGTGCGCAGACTGAGCTCGTCACTTCAGCGCAGCTCGTCACCTGTGTCGCCGTCAAGATTCGATCACAAGATGACCTCCAACTTCTAAGGTCATATACCTCCTTCGCTTGAACTCCGATTTGTGTTCTCGGACTCTGGGAAAGCCCACGAAATAAGAATACATTCATATGTCTGAGGAAGATATTAGATGTCAGGACGAGGTGTTGGACTGAGCTCATCACTTCAGTGCACTGCCGCTTCAGGTCGCCTGTCAAGATCGATCGCGCATGACCTCCAATTTCTAAGGTCATAACTTCGTCTCGAACTCCGATTCATGTTCTGACTCTATGGAAAGCCCATTGTCGCTAATTCATCAGATAGCATGATAAGATCGGGACTCATATTAGTCCCGGAAAACATGAAAACAGTAGGCTCACAGAGGTAACTATAGTTATTCATATTATACCCACAACAACTCATAAGCATACAGGTAAGCATAGTTATTTATGCATACAATGAGACATGAAAAATGCAAAGTTATGAATAAATGATTGTATTTATATATCCCATATGAATACCGAATGGCAATAATTATTTGGGAATATGAGATATATACTGAACATAAAATACACATTGATTTGCCTCAAGAACCCGTAGGGATAGACGTGGCATGCCTATTGCGAAAAATGTTCAAAGATAAGTTTTGATATTCCTACTTCGCTGTCGATGACATGATCCGTTGATCACTGGGTAGAGTCTCAAAGGGTCACCACGCTGCCTCTGTGCCCTCATGGAATAGTCAAGGTCTTCGCACGTTGATGATACCTTCGTATAATATATTACAAGACCTTCGCCCTCACGACCATTGTTTCATATAGTGAATATACTACTCCTGCCCTCATGGACCACTATTTCATACAAAGGAATATAGCGCCTCGCCCTCATGGATTATAGTATTCCCGCATCCACTTCTAAGGTTTATGCATGAAAAACATGTTAAAAATGACAGTATATGCAAAGGAAGTGTAGAGAATACACGACATGAGTTATGAGTAGTTATTAGCACTGCTTATGCGATGATAGTATACAGTTACAAGAACAAGAAGTAAAAGTACAAGATTACATGAAAAGTATATGGAAGATGATAAGAAATGAAACTGGTTATGAAAAGTATATATATATATGAGAAATGATAAGAGTCTGTAAATGTTATATGTGTTATATGCATTTGTATAAAAGTGTGGTGACTCTTAATAGAAGTCATATTCCCACTAAGCGTAAAGCTTAGCACGGGTGTTCAATCCGTGTTTTGCAAGAAACGTATAACAGCATAATCCATTATCAAAGCAAATGTACTACCACACATCAATAAAGCTCACCGGGAAGACCTTTAGGTCTATTTTGTGATACGAAATTCAGAAACCAACGAAATATCAGAATGCTGAACATTTCCATATCTTTATTGTGATATATATTTTGTAATCCGCTGCTACAAAATGTAATACAAGTTAATTGTTTAACATTATATGAATATGTAAGTGTAAAGGTTATAAGTTTAAAATAAAAAAAAAAAAAAAAAATGACCCCTCACTTGACACCCTATGCCTAGTCAAAGGTCATTAATGAAGTTTAGTCAATAGTGCTGTTTCACTACCTGACTCATATTGTTGGCCAGATCGCCGCTTTTCCAGAGAAATGACGCTTGTACCAGTTATCACCACTACCAACCTGAAATCAGTACTCATCGAGAATTTTCGCCGCTGTCACTTAGGTACCTAAGCTCATGGCCCGTGTTCGGTCCTCAGCATCGACTGACACCCACGGAGGCGGGAAAGAAATGTTCTCGAGCAAACAGATATTCCGTGAGTCATGTAGTGCTCCCGTGACCGTGGGGCCTTGACACAAGGCTTTATGGCAATGAGGCATTCAGAATTTCTCCCGTCTAAAATGAAGCACCTCTACCCTCGTACTCACGTGTTACATCGGACTCCGCCTCTCTACCCCGGTGGGGTTTAACCATATTCCGAACAGCCGAGACTCTCAAATTTTTCCGAGGAGGACCCAGTTTTCTCTAGAAACCCTTCTTTGAAATTTTTCGTCGCTTTCTAGTCTCTCTACTTTCATTATAGCTTGTACCAACTGATAGAAATCCACTGGTTTGAGAGAGAAGTCAAAGGTGCCAAATACCTTGATGGAATCATGCAGCCTCCATCCTCAAATTGCTCACACATCGAAATGCCTCTGAGGACCACTCCCGCATACCTTACTAAGATGACTAAATTCTTTTTCTCATATTCAGCCACTCGACAAGTTCCTGCTTCAAATTTAAACTCCGTTTCCACTTGAATCCCTATACATCTCAGAATATTACTGGGCCTGAACTTCTTGGACAAAGAATTCCCATGTCGATTTCGAATCCTCGACTTTTAGCACTACTTTCACCTCAATCATATGCCTCAATTTGTAATAGCAGATCGCACATGATACCGACGGAGTGACATCTAACCTCTTTCTAATACTCTTCTAACTCTTTTCTAAATCAGACTTGGCTTTCTTCTCGATTCTTCCATGCTCGACCCATTAAATTCCTCCTTCCATGTCTTCATCAGGTCTACTGAGCTTTAGAGCCTGGCCAATCTATCTAAACCCGAGCCATGTCTTGCGATATTCTCAAGAAGGCTTCGTGGGCTCATTAGGTACATTACTTCCTCGAAGGTTCGTAAGCCGATAACTCTTGTTCTCTCGGGTTAACACTCTTAGCAGCCTTCTTCGATCATCCATCTATACAAACACAAGGACATCTACATCAAATTTCACACATTACCACATCACGCCTTTTCTCTATCATATACCTCTATTCCGCAGCCGCCAAACCTGTGACTTTTCCGTAAACACCCCAAACCCAGGCTCCCGACACCACTAAACTCGCAACGCCCAACCCCAAGACGTCGGGCTTATGTGGTCATTTTTTATCGTTGCGTCAGAGTCTCGACCACGCATATTCCGCCATTGCATCGCGCTTCGGCAGTGAACGTCGACGCAGACGGATCACAGTACCTGCGACACCACCCCACTACCAATCGAGCTTTTTCTTTACTAGCTCACTTGGTAGTGGGGTGGTGTCATCAAGTACCTAAGCTCATGGTCCTGTGCTCGATCCCTAGCATCGACTGACACCACGAAGTGGTAAAAGAATCGCTTCGAGCAAACAGATATCCTCGCGAGTCAAGGTAGCCAAGCCCTACGACTGTGGGGGTGCCATCTTGACAAGACCTACCCTGAGTTTGTCAAACTCCCCGATTTCGCTCTCTACGCCGGGCTTCCCCGCCGTGAGGATGAATCCTTCCTCTGCTTCCGCTTGAAAACCGCGATCCGATCGCGAAATTTAGGAGAGAAGGTGGAGCCCTCTCTAAAACTCTCTCTTTCAACCGGGGTTTCGTCTTTCCTCCCTCTCTCCCAACCTGGCTGAGAGAATATGTAAGCCGCTTACGCGTCCTCTCACTTGCCACTTGTCCAATTCTATGTGGCTTCTTTGATTACCCTTATCACCTTATCCATCTACCTTGGATTTCCCTCCAATCATGTGTTGCCACATGTCTCATTAGGGTCCCACTTGATCTATTTGTTTAACCAGATCTCCACTTGACACGTGTCTCATCTTGAGCCACTCAAATGCGTCAAGTGTCCCGCACTACCCTCGGTGCCTCGAAAAACGTGAAATTCTGACTGTCTCAAAATTAGACGAAATTCGACGTGGTAACTAGATTTCGCGAGACGAATCCAACGGTGAAGTCCGTTTCATTGTCCAAGATCTAGAAAAATTCAGGATTTATGACCGAAATTACCGTTTTACCCTTTATTCGAAAATTTGGATTTTCCGGGGTTTCACATTTTTAGTTATTCTTTCGTGACTCATGCAATTTGTGATATATAATCGCATTACATTTTTTAGATTTGTGTTTGTTGCATTAGCATATAGTTTTATAAATTTCCTACTGAAATTTAGATTCTATCTCAAAGATGTCGCCACCAAAAGTGATATTATTGCATCTTCATCTTCACCTAACACAAATGATCAAACTGAGAGACTTCATAATTTCAACTTAAGACTATAAGCTTTATCTCAAGATCTAAATAATAGTCTAGTCTATATTACCCATCACCATGATGCAAATAAAGCCCAATTTGATTCAATCATTGCATCAGTAGGTAATTTAAATTCGATATGTGGTCAATTGACTCAATGTCAATCTGTCATCGAACAACAAACTCATGCAATAAAAAAATGTACCGCTTAAACATCTCGTAACATGAGATAGGTGAATATGTTGATGAAACCGTTAATGGCATACATTAGGTCACCACACATTAGGTTCAAGTCCTTCCGCGCTTCACATCAATCTAATGACCTCACAAATGGTTTCAGATGACACCCAGTCAAATGCACTTGGGTAATAATTCAGTTGCTCAACCTCACACGAGGTTACCTACGACAGGAGACCTTCAGTTCAACCTAGGTGATCTGTTTCAACCTACTAATGTCAATTTCTCATTAGATTACCAACCACCAAGACACAATTACCCACCAAATCAAGTGAGAGAAGATGTTGCTCCTCAACGATACCAGCCTAGGGTTAATGGTAATTGGGATCGAGATCGGGATAGAGAGATTAGACAACCTCAAAGGGACATCATAAAAAAAGTCAACGTTGCTCAATTTGATGGTAGAATGGATCCTAATGCTTTCTAATCGTTAGTTTCTATCGAGAATATTTGATTGCATATGAAATGATTGATAATGAAAGGGTTCGGTTTGCTAAAATGAAATTAACTAATTCAGTCAAGATGCATTGGCATAATGTGTTGCAAGACATGCTTCGTCTAGGTGAACCACCCATCACCCAATGGGCTGGTATGAAAGCAAAGTTGTAAGAAAAGTACATTCCTCCATCATATAAGAGTCAATTGTTCTTCACCATGATTAATCTAAAACAAATGACTCTTAGTGTAATTAAATATTCTGCTAAATTTGAGGAAGCTAGACTTAGGTGTAGTGAGTTCCATGTTGAGGATCAATTTGCTATCTGCACTCATTTTGTTAATGGTCTCAAGTTCGACATTCAAAGGATGGTTAAATTGCAAGCTCCACACACCGTAGGATGCACATCAAAAGCCTAAGTCGAAAGGAAGCTCAATAGACTCCTCCACTTTGCACACACAAGTCGCCAAGTCACAACCATGTCATCAAACAGTAATAATAATAGCCCACAACATTGTGAGCCAAGAGTCTACTTGTGTAACTCTCTTCCTATCGCTTTCCCATTTGAAATCTAAGGCTAGTAATTCATTCGATTGTCTATCATAAGTGTCATCACAAGGCCATATTGCATCTCGTTATCCTCAACGTGCATTGGCATTAGATGTTGAACATAATACTTTGGAGGATGAGGAAGACCAAATTGTTGATCCTTTAGATTATTCTAATAGTGAAGACGATCTTCATAAAGATTTCAGATGTCAAGGATGTCGGGTGTGGTTGATGTGTGCTATCCACAATTATAGATAATGATAATTGGAAGCGTACTAGTATTTTTTACACAATCATATAGAGTGGAGATAAGAAATGTAAGTTAGTGATTGATGGGGGTAGTTCAATGAATGTGGTTTCTAAGGATGCTATTAAATTGTTAAACTCGAAACTAGAACCATATCCAAATCCTTTAGAGTAGCTTCAGAATGACCATACCTCGTCTGTCGCTTCAAAGGTGTCTAGTCTCTATTCAAATGGGGATTATAAAGATGAAATCTATCACAAAAGCTGCCCATGGATGTTACTCATATTCTTTTAGGTCGCCCTTGGCTTTATGATCTTAATGTTACCAATTTTAGTAAAGATAACATTTATTCATTTAAGTATAAGGGTAAGAAAATTATTTTGAGACCTACTAAGCCTAAAGGTTGCAATGGTAAACGTGACATCTCTAAACTTCCTGAACGAAATTTGCAGATTTTAAAATGTAAGAAGTTTGAGCAAGAGGAAATTGGGACTAGTATGTACTTAGCATTAGTGGCAATAGAAGTTCCATTTGATTCTTCGATTGTCAATGTTTCTTTACCACCTCACATGTGTGTGTCTCGAACTCCGTTGTAAGACTTTTGCAAAATACATCCACGACTTACATGCCAGACAGCGAAGATTTCTCTAAGTAAACGAAGAGAGAACCGGTCGCCGATGTGCATCAGAGATATAAGGAATTTAATGTTGGTGAATATGTCATGGTTCGCATTCATCCCGAAGAATTCTAAAACATTTTCAAAAAAACTTTTCAAAGAGCCATAGCCATTATTCATCATTCAGAAACTGTAATCTCATGCATATCTTCGATTTGCCTAATGACATGGATATTAGTCCTGTACTTTTCAATGTAGAGGATTTGCTACCCAACATACACTTTGAGCCTTCTACTTCGTTTCTCTCTTGCCTCCGCAGCGAAACTAGCAGGCGCACACCCACCATTCATTCATTACAAAGATTCTACAGATCACATATTACCCTCGATTTATTTAGCCTAAGTGACTTCTAGATATTATGGTTTTCATCGTTTTCTTGTCAAATGGTACTGATGTCCTGATTTTGATGCTACTTTGATACAAAGATGATTTCCATCTTCACACTGGATCCTTCAAGACGATTGTTACCTTCTCACTCTTCGTAAAGTTTCTAGCTCTTTCAACTCAAGTAACGACGAGGTATGCAGCAGTTCACATTCAGCCTAAACGAGATAAGTAAGCCCAAGTCACGAATTTTATTACTATTAATTATTTATTTAATTATTTTTGATTATCTATTAGATTTTTAATTTATCCATTAATTTTATTTATCCACAGATTTTGCTCGCGCTATAACAAAGACCTTATGCTATCGTTTTTTTGCAGATTCTATATAATATCAAAAAATCGAGAATTTTTGCTTATTTATTTGTTGTTTTCTTCTTAATTTTATTATTTTTCGTAAATGCCTACATCAATTTTTGAGACACAAAGATAACTTCGATCCGAGATCAAGTTGTTATTTTTGTCTTGCATCAAAAAGATTACACATCATAGCTTATTTCGATCCACTTTTTATTAAAATATCAAAATCCCCTTTTTATCCTTCTTTCCCTATGTATATAAAAGATTGTTCACCTGCATTATGTCTATATAAGTAAAGTAACTTTCAATCAGCTACTTCTAATCAACATTTTACTAAGCAATAATTTATAATCAGCTATCAGGAGCTCAACTGAACCAAATAGACACTAAGAATTGATTGTTTTACATCCAAACAATTTCTTTCTTAGTATAATCTTGGAAAATGATTTACTCATCTTATGTGAAAATCAATTAATGCTCGTATTTCATATCATACCTTGTGGGTCTATTCTAAGAGTCATTATTAATGTGAATCATCCAATGGGAATGCTACATAAAATAAAAATAAAATAAAAAACCATTAATTAAAATTGTGTTCACATGAAACATTTTTAAATAAGATTTAATGTGAAACATTTTTTAAATAAAATTTCAAAACAATATTTCAAAAAACAAACAAGCAAACATGGGCTTCCACCACGTCAAAATGACATACACGATAAGTCGAGAAGACTTACTCATTATTTTTTTATACTCTGAATAATTATTTTAATGTCATATTTATTAGGTTTGCTAGTTATTCTTTCATTAACTTAGTGTTTTATTTTTAAGTTTAGTTGATTGACCTATTTTTTATATTGGTGATTTAGCAATTGTTAATTTATTTTATATTTAAATATTTTAAAGTTAATAAAAAGAAAGAAGAAAAAAAGGAATTCAAAATTTGGTGGTTGACTCTCATCGGAGACACGTCAAAATGTGTGAAGTATTTATGATATGTGGAAATTTAAGAGTTGTGGAAATTTTGAGGACATGCGAGTAGTAGATGTGATTGGGCTTTAAATTAAATGAAACGCGCTGATAGAGAGACATCCAAGACTTCGTAGAATTGTTCACGTCCACGGATTTTCAAAAGTAGAAAAAAAAAATTAATAAATAAGGAATTGTTTTTTAAAGAAGATAATTTCATTTCCCAATAAAATCTGGTTGGGTAAATGAGTTGGACAAGACATAGAAAAAAAAATCAGATTTAGTTTCTAATTATTATAATTTTGAATTTTGTAACGTAGTGAATGGATGAAAAATAATAATAATAGATTTTATTTATGGTTTCAGAAATTATTTTGGAAAACAGTTAAATTTCAAATTCATCTTAAAATTGTTTTTCTAAAATTATTGTTTAAATATAAAAATTTTAAAAATACTTTAAAATTATATTAATTACAAATATTGTTTTATGTATATAGATTTTCCCTAGTACGCGTGGTCCCTCTGGAAAAAACAGTTGACAGAAATATTCGTTTTGGATTTTACTGGAAGCCAGCGATAACCCATCATGGATTCACACTCATTTTCTGGTATTTACCTCATCATCATTTTCTCCTAAGTCCTTGAAGAATAAGAGGGGGTAAATTTTTTCTTCAGTCTCATTTTCCACAATGGTTAGTTAAAACCTGCCTTTTTAACTATTTTACATAACCGATTCTTAAATATTATTTTCAATGAACTAGCTATCACGTTAGCTATTTCTTATTACCATCAATCGACTACTATTTTTACATCTAAAACGTTACTTATTCTCGATTTTCATACAATACTCCATGCGCTTTCATAAGCAAAATCATCTTCATCGTTTTTAGAAAGCATATATCATTTACTTTAAGTACCGTAATAAATATGGCCATTGAAAAATTAAAATATTAAAATTTTGAATTTCGTGATTGTTATTAATAAAAATCAAAATTTAAAATTTTTGATGATATAGCATAACACGTCATCATGATGTAATCAATATAGTGATGATATGACATATTACATAGTATTTGAGATTTTAATAATTAATAGTTAGTTAAAGTTAGTTGAAATGATTAGCTAAAATAAATAATGTCGAGGAACAAAAATTATTAGCTAAAATAGATAATGTAGTAAAAATATATATTTTTACTAGTTAATTTACATAGCTCCGTTGAAATTGGTCTCAATGTACCTTCAAATATATTCACTTTGATTTCGAATTTTGAGGCTGATTCGCAAATAATGGGATTTCAACTTAGCAGTTTTCAAATATTCAAGACAGTTCTGTTAAAAAAATATAAGATTTAGACGATTAAGGTGTAACTCAAGCTTTTAAGATACTATCTCGAGTTCATTAAAATAATACCTTATATTTATTAAAGTAATATCTAAAGTATAACCAATTAAATTTCTTTTTTCTTTTTTTGGATTTTCAAAGACACATATTTTTAAAAACTTCAAGCATGAAATGACATTATTTGTAAATCAACTACCAAACTTTTTCCCAATTTTAAGGTATTCCAGATTTAATCTATTAAGTAAAAGGAAAAGTAAATTTAAAATATGAATAAATAGTGTGTATAAATAAAGAAATTATTCTAATTATAGATGATAATTTAATTTTTTTGGTATATCTCAAATTAGGAGAAGTTGAAGACGGTGGAGAGTGGGAGATTCTGAGGAAGGAAGTGGTTGAGAGACATGTGGGTCTCACTCTCACGTGATAACGTTGGAATCTCCACGGATTCTGGATCTTAGAATCTGCTTTTCTCCTCTCTTTTTTTCTTTTTTTTTTTTTTTTCCTCACTCAACAAACATGATTTTCTTCATTTTCAACCTCCAAACACAAAAAGATATTGATATTTTTAAAATCTTAATTTTTAAAAAATATTGTTTTTATTACTTTTTTTTACATGCTTTTAAGAACTTGATTCACTTATTTATTAATTGATTTTCTTTTTTCAAGTCATGAATGAAATCATGATAACCATCATTTTTTTTTAAAACAAGAACAATCCAAAAAAAAAACATCAAAGGGAATTCTTCTCACAAAGAGTGAATATTTTTATTAATATTTTAAAAATAGAATTTGATTGGCCAATCCAATCGGAGACTAATCATAGAACTGGTCTAATTCAATGTAAAAATCGCTTATTAATCAATCATGCTAAAATCTTTTCAAATCGACGAGATCGAACCACCGACCGACTCGATTCTCAAGAAATTCCAGTGCATTTGCTCTCACAATTTTATTTTATTTTTAAGTAAAAACATTATTTTCATACTTTTTATATCGACGTCATTTCGCTTAGGGCTGAAGATTTATAACTAAAGAAAAAGAAAGTTTTAATCAAATACCAGAAAACCCTCAGATTCTAACAAAATTATATATATTAATATTACTGTAAGATATTTATATAAATAAGTTTATTTAATTTTTAATATGTTTGCATATTTAAACATTATATATATTTTTAAAATACTTTATTTATATAAAAAGTAATGTAATAATATCTTAACATCGGTTCAATCGCGATTCAATTGTCGATCCGACCAAATGAACCGAACTAAGAACTTTTCTCGCTCAACTTTCGATCTCTGGGCTTTTAAAACATTGCTTCACTCTAATCATTTTTTCCTTTATTATTGAATTTTTTTTGTCACTATTCACAAATAATAAACATATAAGATATGATATAGAAAATGTAATCTAGATAAAATATATATATATATATATATATATATATATATATATATATATATATATATATATATATATATATATATCAAACTATAAAGTTGGGTTATTAAAAATTTATTAACAAATTTGAATCATCTAGCAAAGATATATACAAATGAAATTGAAATTGAAATATAAAGATATTATAAGTTAGACTATGATGTACACCAAGAAATGTGATGATGTGCCTGTGACATCATTGATGATCTGTTTTTCAATAATCAAGGAAGAAAACAAAAACCTAAGAATTCACACATTGTTAGCCCACAAACATCAGAATTCACTGCTTTTGGTCCAAATATGAGGCCATCGCTCTTCAAATTTATGATCCAGTTACATAAATGGACTGTAGTTTGCTAGTAGACATTGACGGGATTCTTTTCATTAATTTGGCTCAACTTTTTTTTTTTTGGATAACATTTACTCTATAAGTTTATCTAGATTCAGACTAGAATCTTAAATCATATCCTCTCTAGTCTAACGTTTCTTAATCATTGCTGTTCACTTCATTTGAGTCAGAAAATAAAATTAGAAACTAATATTGTTAATAAATGATACTATGACATATATTAGATATTGTTAAGAGTATAGTCAGGTAAATTTGTATGAAATTCTAAAATAATTATAAATTCCATATATTGTAACACATCAAGTTATGCATTAAGTATTTTAATGCTTATATGCTGATAGGATGGGATCCTAGAGAAGTTTCTTGTTTTTGTTTTATTATTTCATATTTCATGATATTATGGTAACCTATTTTTATAAGATTCGAATCTAGATCTCTTATATCATTTTTTTTAATTTTTTTATCACTTGAGTCAAATCTCTACAATGACACTTATGATTTAATCCTTTTAATAATAACATAGTACGAGGTTTGTTTGGTTTTTTTTTTTTTTAATTTTTTTAAACTGTTTTTGTTTTTTATATTTAGTATTTTCTATAATGTTTCCCAAAAGAAGATAACCGCTTAAACCCAAATCAACCCCTTGCCTCACCTCACTGAACCAAAATCATCTAAACTACTAACAAAGGATATATTTGGTTCTTACTTTGAAAACTGTTCTAGAAAATAATTATTGAAAACATGAAGAACACCATCTGTCCTTATTATTTAAATTTAATATTTTTAGTGTTTATTTTTATTTTTATTTTTAACATAAAAACACTACCAAATTGAGAGAAAAAGACTAATTTCAGAAAACATTCTTATGTGTTTTAAGTTTTAACAAACCATTCTAAAAACAAGAAAAAAAAACAGTAATCATTATATGAATAGTAAAAAGAAGTTAACACAATAATGAAAATTAATGTGAATTCCACTTGACCCAAAATGAAATAAAAAGACAAGCCCTCTCCATCTTGCCAGCACATTCCCCTCCCCTATCCCATAATCCCCAGCTTCGGCCAGTCCAGACCACATGGGGACCTTAGAAGCACCACCGCCGTCCACCACCGCCGGCAGCGAGGAAGACGAGGTCTCCCCGATCGAGGAAGTCCGGCTAACGGTGACGAACACCGACGACCCCACCCTCCCCGTCTGGACCTTCAGGATGTGGTCCATGGGATTATTCTCATGCGCTCTCCTCTCCTTCCTCAACCAGTTCTTCGCCTACCGGACTGAGCCCCTCATCATTACTCAGATCACCGTTCAGGTCGCCACCCTCCCCATTGGCCATTTCTTGGCCGCCGTCCTCCCCACCACCAAGTTCCGGATTCCCGGTTTCGGGTCGACTTCCTTTTCTCTCAACCCGGGTCCCTTTAACATGAAGGAGCATGTTCTCGTTTCCATCTTTGCTAATGCCGGAAGCGCTTTTGGGAATGGCTCTGCTTATGGTGTCGGCATAGTCACCATTATTAAAGCCTTTTACCGGCGGAAGATCTCCTTTTTCGCTGGTTGGCTTCTCATCATCACTACCCAGGTGAGGAGATTTTGTTTTTTGGAAGTGTTTTTCATGCTTTGAGAAAGCAAGCAAAGTTCCTTTAAATTGCGATTAGAACGTGGAACTTTTTTTTGTTGGTGAAGCATCTTTAAATCCTTGTTACTCGTCTAGCTCTCTCCCTTGAATGATTGTTTGTATATATATGGACTTTTGAAAGTGTTTTCGTGCTTTTGGGAATTAAAAATTTGTTTTGGTTTTGGATTCTAATATTCCAATAAGACCAGAGGATTTTGTGGGTGGTTACCAGAATCATCTCGTTTTATTAAAAAAGTAAGCAGGATTTTGGGGATCTATTGGGTGGTCATTCATGCAATGGTATATATTAGTTAAAAGATATGGAAGATTTTTCTTATTTTTGAGAAGTAGAAGATGCTTAAAGTATCCGCTATGTTTTATAATGCTTATTTGTAATATTAACTTTTATAATCTTAAAATATTTTTATTTTAGATAAAATTACCTTTTAACATATTAAAACCTAAAAAATATTATAAACCTAACATATTTCTATATATGTTGAACTTAATCATCGTTTAAATTAGCATGCATAAAACTTAAAGGGTGTAAGTCTAAGTTTCTAATACAATTTTATATATATTGGATTTAAATATTCTGTTATATTTAAACAAACTTGAAAGGGATGTTGGTTTGTATGAGAATAGATAAGAGTAAATTTATTAAAATAATGTAAAAATATTTTTCATTTTTGGGTTTTAAAAAAAGGGGTTAGATTTTAATCTCAATTTGGTAACAATATTATGGCTAAAAATACATTGTTGTATGTGTACAGGTATTGGGATACGGATGGGCAGGGCTGTTTATAGGCGGTGGAGCTGGCCCATATGGTGGCCCAGCTCCTTGGTTCAGGTCTCTCTTTTCCGGTACGTCAATCCAATCCCTTCAAAATTTCATATGCTTTATATTTCCTAAGTTTTGGTCAATATTTTAGAAGATATATATATATATATATATAATTTGTTAGGATTTCCTTCCCACCTTCCACAAATATATAAATAGTAACTGTAATAATTGAAAGAGGGGGCTAAAGTGTGAAAGATATCTGTAAAGAAAAAGGATGGACTAGAGAGATAGAGAGAGAGTCACATGGGTAGATAGTGTATTTTACAGCTAGCGTTCATACCTTGATTTGTGTTGCCTTATGCCTTATCCTTTTTCTTGTTTGTTTTCTTTCTTTCTATAGACATAAAAGTCAGAAAAACTGTCCCTTTCTCCTTTTCTTAGGCCTCAAATAATCCAATGGATTCATTTGTCTTTATTTTCCACCGCTGACTTAAAAGACTCTATATTCCGATTCTATTTTCAAATTTTGTTTAACTTTCCAAGTCATTGAAAGTAATCCACAGTTTCGTAAGTCAAAGTAAATTTTCCAGAACTCAGTTTTAAGAAGGAAAATAAATCACTGTGAAATTCACAATTTTATAAGTCGAAGTAATTCATATCATATCAATCAAAATGAGTTATTTCATATCACCAAAAAAGTTATCTTTTATTTCATTTCTTGTATGCTTGTATGTTTGGTCCCTGAAAAATTCAAAGGAAAGAAAAATAAACAAGATAAGTGAAAGGAAAGAAACAAAAAAACGAAAAGAAAATAAAAATAGAATAAAACTTAATAAATTATTATTATTTGTTTTGAAGTGATTTGATTTTTTTTAAGATATTTATTAATCAACGAAGCATTAAAAAAGTATCATTTTCTTTAACATTTTTTTACTTTCCGTGAAATCAAGCACAACCTAAATCTCAACCATTTTCTCTTTACCTTAGTGTTATTTTAGGATATGATGTGATATGGAATTGATGCCTTAGGAAAAGAATAACAAGTTGCCATATATTTTTTAATAGTAATATGTTCGTCGGTATACACACCAATAATATTATAATCAATTATTATTTTTTTTGAAAGATTATAATCAATTATTATAACATGTGATATGGAATTGATGCCTTAGGAAAAGGAGAACAAGTTGCCATATATTTTCTAATAGTAATATGTTCTAGTCATTTCGATATGCACATTAATAATATTATAATCAATTATTTTATTTTTTTTGAAAGATTATAATCAATTATTATAACATGTGATATGGAATTGATGCCTTAGGAAAAGGAGAACAAGTTGCCATATATTTTCTAATAGTAAAATGTTCTAGTCATATCGATATATATATCAATAATATTATAATCAAATTTTTTTTTTTTGAAAGATTATAATCAATTATTATAACATTATAATTTTTTTGTAAGTTAATACCTATATATAGATATATATGCAATGTTCAGTCCTATATTTCAACTACGGCTTTGTCAGTAGTGCCCTCTATGGAGCCCTGGGATGGAAACTTTCAACCAAATCCCAACTTTTTCAGTTTTTTTTTTTTTGGATTCATATCATGTGGGCAGTTGAATCCAATTAGATCCCATTCAAATTTGACCACCCCTTTTCTCAACCTTGAAATTTTGGCCTGCTTCTTCCCCTTTTTGAAAATTGTTTATTAATATAAAAATAAAAAGAATAAGAAAAATATATTTGATTTATAATTTTTTTTTAAAAAAATAAAATTTTAAAAATTATTAAATTTAGATAATAAGAACGATTTTAAAAAACATAAAATTGGTGTTATCTGTGTAAAAATTATTCGTTCCCACCACCTCTACTTCCTCACTCTCACTTGTTATTTATTTATTTATTTATTTATTATTATTTTTGAAATCTCTGGCTTTAAGCCATCGGTCAGCACCCCATCTAGGCCGCAATGAATGGAGTAATTTTCCAAAGTTTGAAGTTTTCTAGTTGACTAAGACTAACCAATAATTTTATGGGGAAGACCCAACCCGAAAAAAGCTCCAGATTGGATAAAACTGAAAATTTTATTTTGCCAAGAAAATTATAGCCACACATCTTCACCATGAAACGAGGAAAAAAGGGACAAAAACATATGTTATGTACCCATTTCAATTTATTTAAAAAACTTAAGGTGAAATCAAGTTTAGGTTGTATGTTTGATTTAAAAAATATTTAATAAAAGTCTAATAAACCTTATATATAACCTTAGTAATTCTTAAGTATAAGATTAAACTTAACAAATGATAATATCCAAGTTTTATTAAGTTTGTATTTAAGGTTTATAGAACCTTTTATAAAATATTTTTATTCTTTTTATCAAATATTAAAAATTAAGATATATGATGTTAGTTTTAAGTCTTTTAATTCTAAATTTTTAAATAAATAAAAACGATGATCTTATAAACATAGTTTTCCTAAAAAAAGGAAGAAAAAAACCCAAGAGGAGAAGTCTTTGTCCCTACAGTGTAGGTTCTTCTTATAAACAAACGATCGAGAGCCCTTAACAAATTTTAAGGTTGAATGTCCCTCCGAATGAATAAAGTTATGATTGATTGTAACACATATATTGGTTGATTAATTTGTTTTGGCTCAATAAATGCTCTTGTTCTACCATAAATGTAAGAAACCCTTAAATGAAAAAGGTCGAGGTTTCATCATCATTATTAATGGTCAAGTGATTGGCCTCAGCCAAGCTGATGATGATAACCCATCAACTAAGCTAGAGTCAATATTAGTGATGACAACTACTGACTCTTCCTGACAAGACAGTTCACCCATTATGTAATCAAGAAGTGAATACAATTAATAATGGCAATACATACAAACAATCAATGTTCAATGGAAGATCACAGAGATAAGGATGGATGGATGGATGGATGATGACAGCTAACAAATAAAGCCAAGATGAGCTAGCATGTTCTGATCTTCAGCAGGCAGTGTAGTGGTAGGCGTGCGGTGGTGTCTGTCTGCTAGTGCGCGCTATTATTTCAATTTGGACTTATCTTTGAACAACCAACTTGTGTGTGACAGAATGAATCTTCAGTCCATTGAAAAAACATTTAAGAACACAGGCACAAGTAGAAGAAAAGAGGAACTGAAGAAATAGCTTCTCCAACTTCCAAATAATGAACTTTTGATACATTTTAGATTGGTATTTGGTGTGGGTAGGTTTAATTTAAGTGGAGGCCTGCACTTGTCTGATAACTCCTCCACTAACTACAAAATTCAGGAGAGTCTTTGTTCCAGCCAATCCCTTCCAACTTTCCTGTTGTTTTCCAGTACAATCCATCTCCTCCTTGGCTAATAAGGATTGTGCAACCAAGTTGTAAGGGCTCTAAAGGAAAGCAAAGCAGAAAATAATTGGCCTGTTTGGTTACAGTTTTTAAAAACTGTTTTTTGTTTTAAATAACAAGGATAACAAGGAAAATATAATATGTTAGTGGTTCATGATGTTTTTTTTTTTTGTTTGCTCTGAAAACACAAAAAGAAAATACTAAATTCAGATAATAAGAACAATTTTCAGGGAAAACCAAAAGCCTAGTTGATTACTGTTTTTGAAAACTATTTTTTGTTTTGAAAAACAAGGAAAACATTTTTTGTTTCCATCTTTTTTTTGTTCTAAAAAATGCAGAAAACACAGAATACGCTAAATTCAAATAACAAAGACAATTTTTAGAGAATACCAAAATGACACTCTACATTTTCAAAAGTTGTTCTCAAAATCAGTTTTCAAAAATAGGAACCACATAATTCCCAAAATGGTGTTCTCCGTGTTTAAAAACATTTAACCAAATGGAATTTCAATGGAATTTTCGAATGCAAGGGCACATAATAAAAAAAAGGCAATTGTGTTTTGAAGCGCTCTCTGGGCCAAGTATACATCTGGAAAAGAGTGTTATTCTACCGATGGGTGATGTGGAGAATATCGATCAACTAGCTTGTGAGTTGGGTTGCAGAGTTGGGACCCTCCCCTCCACTTACTTAGGCCTTCCACTTGGCATAAGATATAACTCGGTTAGTGTTTGGGAAGGGATTGAGGAAAAGTTCAGAAGAAGACTTGCTGCTTGAAAGAGAGTATATTTTAAAAGCGGGTAGACTTACGCTTATTAGAAGTACACTGTCCAATTTACCTATTTACCTTTTTTCTCTCTTTAGATCGCCCAAAAGCATTAAATATAGGCTGGAAAAAATCCAAAGAGACTTTCTTTGTGGAAGTGGCTCTCTAGTTAGAAAATTACACCTTGTAAATTGGAGAACTGTTAGCTAGGGTAAGGGAAAAGGGTGGTTTGAGGATTAGAAGCCTTGATCTTTTAAATAGGGCTTTATTAGGGAAGTGGGCTTAGAGGTTTGCGGTGGAGGAAAATTCAGTTTGGAAATCTTGTATAACTGCAAAGTAGGAAACTGAGGATGGAGGTTGGTTCACGCCTTTACCCAGAGGAAGCTATGGTGTAGGTCTTTGGAAAATAATTGCTAAAGAGTCTAGTCAGCTAAAGGAAGACTGTTTTTCAAGATTGGGGATGGTAGGAAAATCAGATTTTGGTAAGACAACTAGTATGGAAGAGTGCCTTTATGTGAAGTCTTCCTTGATCTCTATAGCATTGCTGGCACAAAAGGGGCTATGGCTGCAAATTTGTGGGTGGATCAAGGTGTTTTAGGTGCATGGGATCCCAAGTTTCTGAGGCCTTTCAATGATTGGGAGATGGATGCAATTCAAACCTTTATTGACTTAGCAAGCAACAATTCTATTTCTCCTACGATAAAGGATAAAATGGTTTGGAAGGATGCTAATTCTGGTTGTTTCAATATAAAGGCCTATTTTAGGCTTTTAGAAGGCGCCTCTCACCATTCAGTCCCCACTAAAATGCTATGGAACCCTTATATCCCTTCAAAAATTGGTTTTTTTACCTGAGAGGTTTGATGGGGCAAGGTGCTTACTTCTTCTCAACTTAAGAAAAGAGACCATCACTTAGCAAGTAGATGCCCCTTTTGTAGTAGGGAGGAATACGAGCTGAAGCATATTTTGATCCACTGTCCTTCAATTTGGAGATAATGGATTGACCTTCTTTCTGCTTTTGGTGTTTCTTGGGTCAACCCCCTTCTTGTTAAAGATCTTCTTCAAAGCTGGTTACATTTTCCGGTTAGGAAAAAAGCTAAGGCTATTTGGAGAGCAGCTCCCATGATTTTTTTTTTTTTTTTTTTTTTTTTTGAGATATTTGGAAGGAAAGAAATAGAGTTATTTTTGAGGACGCCACTTTTTCAACCTTGAGATTGAAACTATCTATTATTCATTCCCTTTTTACTTGGACTGGTTGTATCCTAAACTCGGATATCTATGTTAGGTTGCTTCTTTATATATTCTATGGCTATGCCTAGGATATTGTCTTTTTGGGCTGGTTTGTATGCTCATTTCAATTCTCTAGCCTTTTTTTTATTAGCCTTCAAGGCTTTTTTTGTATACTCCCTGTAAACTCATTTTTTTGTCAATATAATACGTCTCTATCGATAAAAAAAAAAGTCATACAAGGCAGTCAAGAAACTGCCTGTAATAGGTCTACAGAGTTTCTCTGTGGCACCGACTTTAGACTTCAATATAGCCATCTCTCTGACTGGAAATTTTGATGAAATTATAATACTAAAAAATTTAGAGAAACTATGAGAATGTTGAATCTTTTCCAGCCCGGAAGCATATAAAAATAACAACAAAAGGGTCATTTCTATACGGTAGAAAATAGTTCAGAGAAAATCATAAAGAGAAAATAATTCCATGGCCTTAAGACTCAACAACATGTGACAATTGAAAATTATATCAACAGTAGAGTTTGCTGGTAAGATGGAACAAATGAACAACAATAAAAATAACAATAATATCAGTACTACTCGTCGCTGGTAGCATGGAATATTCTAAATAATGGAAAGGTGATTGCAACATCATCCAAAAATATTTTTGATTTCTGGTTGCTATATGTAAATATCTTCACAAGACAGTATGATATCACAAAATAGGTAGAATAGTTTTATCATAAATTGGGCACATTTGCACAAATTGCAATATAAGGAGTTTATAAATAACATGTACAGATACTATTAGATCAAGAAAAAGAGTCTGAACTGTTGATATTCTGAGAAGACTTCAGTTCAACGTTCACTTAAAATACAGAGGTTCATCCTTCCACAAAAACCTGAAAGCTGAATCTGCACTAGGTGGTGGCTCTTTGTCTAGGAACAGTCACTCTAATTTGGTCATCAAGGATACAATCTCTTTTCTTCCCAATTAGTGGCTCTTTGTCTAGGAACAGTCACTCTAATTTGGTCATCAAGGATACAATCTCTTTTCTTCCCAATTAGTATATATAACATCTTCATTTTATATATAACAGCCTGGTTTCAAGTGCAATAAAGTATCTACTTTCTCAAAGGACATTAATTTACCCATTTGTGCTGCATACTGAAATCACTATATTACATCTTCACCTTTTTCAACCTAAAATTTAATCACTTCATTGTTCTCAGTAAACTAGAACATTTTTATGATCTATTTTCAATCAGACATTAAAGAATATTGTCAATAACATTCTTTTCTGATCATCGGGTGTCATATTTTCTATGATTAATCGTGTCATTGCATTATGTCCTGCTCCTCAACCAAAGATCCTTCTACTGATCATGCTTCCAACTTAACAGTGCTTTCAACTTAAAAAATTTAATGAATGACCCAGCAGCATTCATCAAGCAATCAGATCATCTATAACAACTATTTCTAATTTTGACCTCAATTGATACTACTACTATTGCCTTTAACTTCACAAGCATTTGTTTATTACAACTTCATCCAATGACATCCATCTTAACATGCTCATTTTGATGTTCTCAATTTATGGAATTTTTCCCCCTTTCCCTTGAATCATTTGTATCTCCAAGTACACCAATATTTTATCCACTACAGGTAATGTACAAAAAACTGTTTATGAATTAGTGTTATCCATGATACATGGAATTAAACCTGGAACCTCCATCTCCGGAACCAAACTGAGACATGGACTGAGCCAGCCCTCAGGGATTGTTTATGAACTTATGTTCACTACTAAAACAATATGTAATGGAGCTGTTTAATCTAAACTGTGCAGGGCATTACATGAGAAAGAGGAGCAACGCATGACAAGAGCAAAGTTCTTTGTGATTGCACTAATTTGCAGTTTTTCCTGGTATCTGGTCCCAGGATATTTCTTCTCCACACTCTCAAATATATCATGGGTCTGCTGGGCATTCCCCAACTCAGTTACTGCCCAGCAATTAGGCTCAGGTATGAGGGGCCTTGGACTTGGATCCCTAACACTCGACTGGACTGTTGTCGCTTCTTTCTTATTCAGCCCCCTTGTTTCCCCTTTCTTTGCCATTCTCAATATCCTTGTGGGCTACACCTTGTTAGTGTATGTTGTCATTCCCTTTGGCCAGATTTTGGTATGTACAATGCACAGCAGATTTATACCCTCTCACTTGTTCACATCAAGGTCAGCCATATGACATAGCAGCTATTGTAATGACAAGTTTGGAGATAAATCTGTAAAGTATGAGGAGTAGGGACGGATTAATTCTAAGCATATTTTTCGCCTCAGTTATGGCTTTGGTTTTAGTAACTATAGCATCCAATTTAGTCATGTGGCTCTCTTCTATGGAAGGTAATGTAACTTATAATTCTCATATCCTTCTTTTTCTAATTTCTTTTCCTGTATGTCTATCTCTCTTTTCATAAGAAACTAGTATCATACGATATAGAAGTAACAAAATATACAAAAGAAAGAACATTAAAGGTCTTTTAGGCTACCGTTTGGTTCCTAGAAAATTTGAAGGAAAATGCAAAAGAAAGAAATAGAGAGGAAAAATAAAATTGAAAGGAAACAAAATTGAAAGGAAAAATAAAACAAAAAAGAAAGGTAAGGATAGGAATATAAAATTTTTCTCTTATTTAGTTATCCATAAAAAAATTTAAAGGAAAATAATAAAGAATCTATTTTGTATTTCTCCTTTTCCGCACTTTGATAAATGTTTCTCTCTTGTTTCATATTGTAGGATATAAAATATAAAAAAATGCATATACCTGAAGTGAAACTCAGATAATATATAGATATAGCAACTTTAACTTTTCCTTTCCTTCTCCTCCCTTATTTAAGTTTAGTAGTGCAAGGAAAATATTACCATATTTTCCTTAGCATTTTCTTCTATATTATTTTCCCTCACATTTTTCTCATGTCATCCAAATCAGAAACGATTTTCCATGGTATTTTTGTCTTTCTTCAGTATTTTCTGCAACCAAACATAGTAAAAAGTAGAAGGAAAGAAAAAAATAAAAATACAGTGAAATCCAACATATTGCTATTATTTGTTACTTTCCAAACTTATTTTTTACTTAATCCCTTAAAATACAAATTAAATAATCTAAAAAATGTAAGTTTCTAAATAATTTTATTTATATTTGATTATCTTTGAGATTTTTCATTAGACAACCAAACTTAAGAATATCATTTTCCTTACCATTTTTTTTCTTTCCTTAATACTTTACATGAACTTTATTGATAAAAAAAAACTCTACAGGAACCAAACACAACCTTAAGGAAAAACACAAAGGAGAAAAAAGAAGGATTAAAGGAAGCACAAGAGTATAATAAAGAGGAAAAACTAAAAAAACCAAATAATTTATGATGGTAGCAAGCATTTGAATTTGTACCTCAAGGATGCATAAATACCTCCTACATTCTCTCTCTATTGTAATTTTTTTTTCTAACAATTATTTGGATTGTATAGAACTTTACACAATGAGACAATGAACCAAACTTTCTTGCAAATAAATTAAGAACTGAGGTCCTTCGTTCATTTGATTTCTGTTAATTTTCTTTCAGTGATATGAAGACTAGAGATAACTGATAATCTCAGAAATTCTAACAATAGCTTCCTTGAATATTGTCTTCCATGCTCAACATCATTGGTTTCCCAATTCTCTCTGTGTGGGTGTGCTGGTGCATGCATTTTGTGCAATCAGTTACTCAATATTTATGTATCACTATATGTATGTATTCACTAAAAAGAAAAGGAACAACTTAACACTAGAAAGGATCTCCTCATTCTATTAGATTCACTTTTCATCACAAAATTTATGCTTCTCAAACAAAGAAGAGAAGGTTCTCAAAGAGAAACCTTTCTTTTTTTGCCAAAAAAAGAGCATTCAGATGTTTATCAATTTTGACACAATTTTTCATAGCTCCAAGTTTTTTCAGTTGCCCTTCACTGATATGATGTAGCAGGCTTTTTAGAAGATACATAAATATTCACTATCTAGAGATGAAGAAGATGTGCATGAATGATCCATTTAAATGAAATCAGTAACTGATAACATCTTTTTTCATATCCATTTTCTTATTATTTTGAAACTTATTGTGGAAACTGCAAGTTTGACATACAATAATAATGAACAGAGAAATTTACAAGCGGTATCGTGCTTCTTCCAAGGGCAAGGAGGATATTCATACAAGATTGATGAGGCAATATGCAGACATACCTTCGTGGTGGTTCTACTTGTTGCTTGTAGTGACAATTGCAGTCTCCCTTGCACTCTGCATCTTCTTGAATAATGAGGTTCAGATGCCATGGTGGGGACTCATCTTTGCTGCTGCCATGGCATTTATTTTTACCCTTCCAATCAGCATTATCACTGCTACAACGAACCAGGTATATGAATGGGCAGATCGCTCCTTTTTGTTCCTCATATTTTGCAGCATGAGATGTAACCATTGGAATAATTTACTTCCCTGCATTCATAATGAACTAAAAATTAGAAAATCATGCACACCATAAGCAGATTTACTTATTTCAAGTGTTCAACTTAACCCCCCACCTCATGGCATATGATCTCAAATAGTTTGGTGATTCTTGTAAGGGAAATTTTAAATAATGCAATCTAAATGATCCATTTAATCACATTTCCTCACTTTATGATATGAAGCTAGGAGCTATGATGATGTTTTCTTATCTAATAAATCATCCAAGGAGAATCTGGGAACCTTTTTCATTGTCATCATTATTCATGTAAAATCTGTTATTCCTGGCTAATACTTTTGATGAACTTGATACAGACACCAGGACTGAATATAATCACAGAGTACATCATGGGTGTCATATTACCAGGAAGACCAATAGCCAATGTGTGCTTCAAAATCTATGGCTATATGAGCATGGCACAGGCTGTCTCCTTCCTGAATGATTTCAAGCTAGGACACTACATGAAGATCCCTCCAAAATCAATGTTCTTGGTTCAGGTGCATTTCCTTTTTGTTTCTTTATCAACTATCTAACAAGCAACAGAAACAAACCAAAACTAAAGCTCACAACATGTTTGCATGCAATATCTTTCATACAATTTAGAAGTTAAAATAACAATAAATATGCAATGATCAACCTAAAATTACAACTTAAAGAATTAGAAAGCAGCTGTTGTCATGGTAGGAAGTATAAAGCAGTGCAGGGTTAGATATAATGCTTTTCAATGAACATTAATGTGGTGAATTATCATGTTCTATAGTGTTAGAAATTCATATAGCAAAGCAGCAGAAAGCCCAATGGGTGGTTTGTCAACAAAGTTTTGTCTCCTTAATGTTAAATCAGCTTATTCAACCATTATATCATCATTCTTTAAACTTCTACTAGGGTAAAATTGTTAATACAGTCCCATGTGCCAGTTTATAGGAACGGTCCTGGCAGGAACAATCAACATTGCAGTGGCATGGTGGTTGCTGACCTCTATTACGAACATATGCCAGGATGATCTCCTTCCTCCTGACAGTCCTTGGACATGCCCTGGTGACCGTGTCTTCTTTGATGCATCTGTTATATGGGGTTTGGTAGGACCTAAACGACCTGAACTCTTGGAAATTATTCTTCCATGAATTGGTTCTTTCTTGGAGGTGCATTAACCAGTTGTGGTTTGCATTTCATAAGGCATTTCAAGCAATCTTGATTTCTAATTAACCTTCCAGTCCTTTTTGGAGCAACAAGTATGATGCCACCAGCAACCTCACTAAATTACAATTCTTGGATTCTATTTGGAACAATTTTCAACTTTTTTGTATTCCGTTATCGCAAGCAGTGGTGGCAGAGGTACAATTACATCCTTTCAGCAGCCATGGATGCAGGGGTCGCTTTCATGGCAGTTTTATTATACTTCTACTGCATTGAGGATAAAGGGTCTCAATTGGTGGGGCAAGTTGTGATGGTGAACACAGGCTAGCAACTTGTCCCACAGCCAAAGGTGTTGTGGGAGTGCTGGCTGTCCAGCAACTAACATTTAGTTTTATTTTCTCTTTTCTATACAGTTACCTTAAAAGTAGCACAGACAGAATTTGTAGGCATGCAATGGTTGTGTTTAATATCAAACTCCACCCATGGGAGACACTACATGTCATATGGATTTTAACATGTTATACTAAAGTTATCTTGCATTTCCATTCATTGGTTTTAATACTGTACTTTGATATTCTGCTCAAAATTGCCAACCAGATTCAATTCAAATGAAGGTAATGTACTATAAAATTTGAGTGCATTTGTGAAGAACAACGACCATTCACAGTCCAATATTATACTAGAGGGTGCAGCACATGTGATGCATGAACTATGTAATCATCATCCATGATACTGGAAGGGCTAGAGCATCATCAAGTGTGGAAGTGGTGAGCAAGCAAGGATGCTATGTAGTGGAATATTATTAGTGGAAGGAAAATGAATGTTGGAAAAGTCAGGTTTTCCATCAATAGCAGAGACATATACATAAAAATAAAGATGATTATGATTTCAATTTGAAATCTAATATGTTCAATGACATTCATAGCAAAAGAAGTCATCTTTCAACTTGTGAAATGAGAGAAGGAAAGAATACTTTTCTTTATTGAATGGATGAATTACATAGTATAGACACCTATATATATACAAAATAATGGAACAAAAAGGAAACAAAATAAAGTGTAAAAGGAAGGAGGATAATGTACAAAAAAGGTAAGAGATAAACAAAAAAATATCTAAAAGAATATCTTACGATTCTCACCAATCCCAAGCATTGGAGAGCAGTCAAACGCACTAAAGTTCATACAAATGCATTTCAGAATTCTGCGACTTCCGAGATTTGGTGAACACGTCTGTTAATTGGTCACTCGAGTTGACAAAACTAGTAGTCATGCATCCTAATGCGATCTTCTCTCTGATGAAGTGACAATTCACTTTAATATGCTTGGTCCTATCATAAAATACCGGGTTGGATGCGATGTGAAGCAGCTTGATTATCACATATTAGCTTCATTTGTTCATCATTCCCAAATCTTATCTCCTGAAGAAGATGTCTTAACCATATGAGCTCACATGTTGTCAAATCCATAGCCTGCACATTATGCTTCCAATCTGATCCGCTACAACATCCTCGCTTCTACTCTTCTGTGATACTAGGTTTCCAAATTCAATAAATACACGATACCTAGAAGTGGGAGAGTTCATTCAAGTGAACCTCGCCTGGCCTACATCACAATATCCAACAACCGGGTGTGACCTCTCGTTTCATATACGCCTGCCTGTTCCCTTTACTATAACGAAGGATACGAATCACAAGAATATACATATCACATGGTGATTGCAAGAACTAGCTAACAACACTCATCGGAAAGGAAATGTTCAGTCGGGTGATGGTGAGATAATTCAGTTTGCCCACAAGTCGTCGACATTCCCGGGATCACGTGCAGGCCCTGTCTCGTACGAGCTTAACATTGATCCACAGAGCTGTTTACTGGCTTATAATCTAAAGATACATGTCTCTTCTAATATTTCCAAGGCATAATTTCTCTAATTCATAACCACGCCGGATTTAGATTGAGCTATCTCAATTCCCAAAAAATACTTGAGTTTCCCTAAGTTCTTAGTCTGAAAGTGGCTGAAGAGATGTTGTTTCAGCTTCTGAATACCATTTTGATCATTGTCCGCGATAACAATGTCATCCACATAAACAATCAAATAAATGCACTGCCCTAAACTCGTATAATGACAGAGAACCGAGTGATCTGATGTACTTCGAGTCATACCAAACTCTTAAACCACATAACTAAATCACAAACTAAGCCTCGAGACGCTCAGACTTCATATAATTGCTTACAGAATGACAATTAACTAGACTCCCCCTGAGCAACAAACCCGGGTGGTTGCTCCATATAGACTTCCTCTGCCAGGTCACCATGTAAGAAGACATTTTTTATGTCAAGCTGATACAAAGGCCAAGATTACATAGCAGCCATAGATAGGAGAAGACGAACAGAGGAAGTCTTGGTGATAGGGGAAAAGGTATAATAGTAGTCGGAACCATAGACCTAAGTGTACCCCTTTGCAACTAACCGAGCCTTAAGACGATCCGCCCATCCATCGAGGCCAATCTTCACTGTATACATGAGCGACATTCAACATGTGTTTTGCAAGTAGGTAAAGTAACCAACTCCCAAGTGCCACTAGAATGTAGAGCAACCATTTCTTCAAACTAGTCCGTTTCAATCCAAACGGGATAGAGCCTGCATGTACGCAGGAACATAAATGTAAGACAAGGGAAACAAAGGCAGAGAATGGGGAAGATAAATGATGATAAGTCAGAAAATTATAAATAGGATAGGGGTTATGAAAGGAGCGAGTACCTTTCCGAATGGCAATAGGAAGATCAATGGGAGACGACAAGACCAGCGTCGTCGAGGAGGATGCCATAGGAGATGAGTTAGCTGGAAGCCTAGTGTCAGTACGCGAGCGACGAGTATAAACCTACAATGGTCGAGGTGAAGTAGCCGGCGGTACAAGTGAGGTATCCGAGACGGGATAAAGAAGGAGTAGAGATATGACATCTAACTTCAGGAGGTGGGCGCAGTAAAAATGTAAGAGTTCTCAAAAAATGTGACATTGGTAGAGACAAAGTATCGATGTGTATCGTAGGAGTAGCAACGATAACCTCGTTGAAGCCGAGAATAATCGAGGAAGACACACTTCATGGATTTGGCTGAAAGCTTGTCTTGTTTAGGAGTAAGAATATGGATAAAACAAACATAACCAAAGACACAAAGGGGAAGGTTGAAGAGAGGTTGGTTTGGAAAAAGAAATTTACCTATGATTTTACTGTAAGATTGATGAAGGCATACGATTGATCAAATAACAAGGCCTAAGGTGGTATCCCCAAGGAACCTTATGATGAGGTAGGAGAGTGCGAGTATTTCAACTAAATGACGTCACGCTTCAGCCACTCCATTATGTTAAGGGAGGTAAGTGCAAGAGAACTCACGGTTAATCCCATGAGTAATAAAGAGGAGAATGGTCCAGAAAGATATTCCTTGACATTATCACTTCGTGGGATACGAATTGAAGTATTAAATTGAATTCGAACTTCAACATGAAACTTCTGACAATAGAGAATAACTCAGCTCGAGTTTTCATTAAAAATAGCTAAGTACAACGAGAATAATCATCTATAAAAGTAACAAAGTATCGGAACCCCAAGGTAGACTCAGCCCAGGAAGGACCTCAAACATCAATGTTGACAAGCTCAAAAAGAAACTTTCTAGTCTGCTGATCAGGGGCTTAAGGAACGAGACACACGCACAAGCTCTAAACATTACTCACACTCAATTGAGGACAAATTAGAAAACGAGAACCATTATCGAAACTTGAAAATATTTCAGAAACACTGCACACTTATGAATAAGGAAAGGAGTATCCATGAAAGTGCAAGCGGTGGAAGATGAAGGCAAACTGAGATGAAAGAGGCCCTGAAACTCACATCCTATGCCAATCGTCCTCCTCATACTTCGGTCCTACAATATGACAAAATTATCAGAAAAGGTAATCAAACAATTAAGGTCACGAGTCAACTTAATTGATGTAAATGATTAAAGGAGTAATTGCAACATAGCGACAAAGTAAGGGTATGGAAGGAAGAGGATTGTTGAACTCCATTCCTTTAGCCATGGTTTGAGATCCATTAACTAAAGTAATTATGGGTAAAAGTGACGTAATAGTAAGGGAAGAAAAAAGATCCTAATTACTAGAAAGATGATCAGAGGCTCCAGAATCAAGAATCTAGGGTCCAAATGAATGTGAAAAGCAAGCATAAGAATAACTCCCGAATGTGTGGATGAGCTCCCTTTGGTAGCCATAAAGACAAGAAATCAGTAGAAATTAGACCGAATCAGCAAACCAGTACTTCTAGAAGTAACAAACAACTCCCAAGAACCTGAATGTGTCGTAGAGTGTTGGAAAACAAAAAAGGGAGAAGATTCAGGCGACAAGAAAGCCCTAGAACCAGCCATCGGCCGGAGTTGAGACAGTTGCCGGAAAAGTTTGTCGGAAAATTTTTCGACAAAGACGAGGTGTTATGATGGCAACGAAGAGTTCTGATGCTTTTTGCGATAAAGACGGGGTGGTCAAAAAGAGATCCAACCACTAGATGGGTTGTCGGAATTGAAGACACAACAAAACCCTATCCCGAACCTTTTATGGCTCTGATACCATGTGAAATGAGAGAAGAAAATAATACTTTTCTTTATTGAATTGATGAATTGCATAGTATAAAGACACCTATATGCATACAAAATAATGTAACAAAAAGGAAACAAAATAAAGTGTAAAAGGAAGGAGAATAATTGCATAAAAGGTAAGAGATAAAAACCAGTTAATATCTGTGGTAATGAGTCTGGCGATTCTCAACACAAGTATATGTGTACCAATTCACTGATCTAGAATTTTAGTTAATTTTCTTTTGATAGCAGAAAGGTGCTTAATATCAATCATCGTAATCGGAGACAAGGAGTAAAGTAGTAAACAAACCGGTTCCTAAAGCACGATCGGAACTTCTCAGGTTTCAAACTTTCAAAAGAAAATTTTTTCAGGTAATAAGAAATATGTGTTAAAAGACGCCACACAAAAAAGGGCAAAGAATACACAGGACTTATGCACTTTCCAAACAACCAATAAACTGAAGAAAAAGAAACTCTGCTCACATCTAAAGACTTTCAAGATTTGATAACAACTCCTGGTACCCTAAAAAGCCTACTATTGTGCTCTTTTAACAATCACTTCTAAACTTTTATTAAGCATGTATGATGATATATCAAATTCTATAGCACCTCGCAGTACTCTATCAATTTTCAATCCCAACCATTGGATTTTTAATATTTAATATAAATCCAATGATATAAACTTATCTTTTCATTACCTTCCTTCTTACTCAATTATTATCATCTTGAAAATGATAATAATAATATAATTGTAAATGACATTAGAATTATAAACTGATAAAGAAGAAATTGCCCTAATTCTAGTAAAAACTTAAGACGGTTCCAAAAGCATCTCATTAAATCTATAAAAAAAGAGATATTTTTCTCTTTTTTGTTTTCATTTATTTATTTATTTATTTTATTTTTCATTTTTTTAAATTGTATTATTGATTTTTTTTAAAGGAAGAAAATTTTAAATTAAATTTTTGTAAAACGACAACATGAATGGAAGCTAGAGATAAACTCTTGACCAACCTGAAATCTAGGAATAGAAAAATAAATTTAAAAATGAACAACCTGATCAGACAGGATAGTTCCCCAACAACAAATCTAATATGATCTTTTATTAAATATCACAAGTTGAAACTAACTAAAAATCATAATCTTTCAACAAGGAGAGAATCAGGACAACCATGCAATCAAGGAGATCTTTTTAAAAAAAATTTGATAGGTTTTTTTTTTTTGGTCCACATTGGGATTTGAACTTGGAACCTCCCATTACCTCATCCTATCCCTTACCACTTTGATTCAGATCTCAAGGGCATAATCAAGGCGATCTGTTATAAATAGGTTAGGTAGAATTTGATTTTTTTTTTTTTTTTTTTTTTTTTTTTTTGTGCTAGAAAAATGCATATAAATATGAGGTAATGCAGCAGGCCAGAATCAAGGGAAGACAACATTTTTTACCTTCCAATTCTTCATATTATATGCAGAAGGAAAACCTCTGGGCTTCTAAACTTCATGGGGCACATGGTCATCAAGACATGATACACTTTAAGAAAATAAGAAGAAAAAACATCAAAGAAGAATTTTGTGAACACAGTGATATCTGAAAAAGAAAAATAGAGCAAGATGTTTCCAGATTATTTCCAATTTAGTTTTCACCCAAGACAATACAAGAAGATATGTCAACCTTTCTACAACTATCACCAAAGTGTCATCCTACTTACTATGACTAACACGATTTGTATCCAACAGCCTCCTTAAACAAGAGACGTTTTAGGGTCACTGTTGGACCACAAGGCCATCAATAATGTCAGTGATCAAGAAACACACAAGCATCATATTTTTGCACATAAAGAATATTTAGAGGAGATTTGATAAATATAGGATCCACATTAAATTTGAATGCATGAAAGAAATATTAATGATAGCCTAATATGCAATCTTATCAAGAGTAATACTTGAGAAAGATAATTAGTAACATGAAATGAAGCCAACTCCTAATTATTGGGGAAAGTCTGATATTTTCTCTAATAGAGGAAAGTGTTTCATACCTCAACATCAAGATGAATTCACTGAAAGCCATTGGTTATACTCATCCATCCTTATTATAAAGGAGCTGGAACTTGGGGAGCCTCCTCCACCATATGCCTTGACGTTTATATATGCAAAGAAAATCCATCCCAATATTAAACAACAGGTAAATAAACAAAAAGAACCACAATTGCTTCATAAAGATGCAAACCTTTGCAACTTCAGACGTATCAGTAGCACAATCGGTGCTTCTCAAGCACATTTTTAGATTGTTCCGTTGCATGTAAGTAATTGCTCCTATGGGCCTGACACCAGTAATGAAGATTCTCTAAGATGATGAAGCAACTACTTAAAATGTAGACATCTCCACGAAAAGATTCTTAATTTGGAATTTGGATGGTGGGTTTCACAGTAAACAGAAAAATGGGCTATGTGGTGAAGCAATCACAAGTCTGAGCAGAGGATGCAGGTCAAACAGTAGAAAAGGCAAGCATAGGAGTTACATTATAGTAGAGTTACCAAAGGTCACTCATGATTAAAATGACTGAGCCAACCTTAAAGAGAGTTGACATACAAGAATTGATGAATTATTGAAGTACTATGCAAAAACTGTGTTAAGGTTGCAATATTGAAGTGTACGCATTTCACATTCATCTTAGCTTTTATAAGATGAAGGGAAAATAGGAAACAATGTTTACTTCTGGTAACTGAATTAATTCATGCTAAAATGAGGTAAAGGAAAATGTGGGAAAAATTAGTTCATCCCCTGTGCAAGATGTCACTCTCAAAGCAGTGGCCTTTTTCCCTTTTTTTGTCCCCCGCTTTTGAAATATTGAAGAGACTGACAACTAAACCCTACTGGACAAGAAGTACAACAAAGAGCCACTAAATGTGCTCAAAAATAAAAGACAACAAAAAAGGAATATGAACACAGAAAACAATATCACCACTAGCACCCAAAGCACTTTATTCAGGAAATCCATGAAAGATACCCTTCCTTTGCCAAGGGTATCTGAAGATCAGAAATGCAAGTTTTGGGCGGAACACATTGAGTTTCAAAGCAGGGAGCTCTGCATAAAAAAAGTCTATATGTTCTCTTCCAAATACACCAAGAACACAAAGTGGAGAGCAGATATCCAAAGGCTCCCTTTATATGTGTGCTACACACAGAGACATGCATGATATGCCATTTCTGCTCCTACCACAGATAGTCCTCTCCCTTTAAACCACAGAGCCTCTATGTGATCATCACAGAACCTAAGAAACACCCAAGAAAGAAAAAACTAGAGACCGAAGAGGCCGCTCTACCATACAACATAGAAGGAAATGTAGTTCACTAAATCCTCATCCACGTCCTTTTTCATAAGCAACACCAATTAACAAAAGCACAGCCCCTATGCCCTATACAAATGCCACTTATCAAATGGGAGAGCCTGCTAACCTCACACCCCACATATAACCCTTTCAACCTAAAGCTAAATCTAAGATATAAGCATAAGACACTTTCATTAACCTCCCAAATCAATTAGTTTTGTCAGACTCAAATAGCAAGTAACTAATATAATTTTTTAATCAACATCATGTTTCACTTTTAACCATTCATATCAAATTCTAGCATATTGGTATAGTTGCTCAGGCTATTCGAATGTTGGGTGACTAAAGAACCAAGTTAACTAGAGTTCAATCTATACATATATTCAAATACATGATTGATAGCCTGCATGAGAACGGATAGGAGAAAAGTTCTGTTTCAAGAGAAGAGCACATTGAATGTAAAGAAACTATTCCCACAATAAAAGGAGAAGCAATCATCATCACACTCAACCCTCTACAACCCTCTTCAATATTGAAACAATCACCTACAAAAACTCTTGACACTACAACATTTGCATCCGACTAGCCAACGACTTTTTTTCTTCTTTTTTCTATAGGTTGGTTTTTTTTCCTTTTATTTTTGTCTACATTGGGGCTTGAACCTAGAACCTTCCATAACCTCATCCGATCCCTTTGCCGCTTAAGCCAGTCCTTAAGGGCATCATTTGGCATCCAGATAGCCAACAAATTATATCAACAGAAATATGCCTCCACATTCCAGGAAGAATTAAAGGGATCAAACAATCCCAAAGAGGATAGTTATGAGGTTAAAAAAGATTCAAGGAAGCTTTCTCTAAGGAGGGAGGGCTTTGGTTCACAAGACACATTTGGTGAATTGGCTTGTCATTCGCACGAAAAAACAAAAAGAGGTATCAAGTATCAACGATCTATCCATCCTTAATAAGGCTCTTCTAAGAAAGTGGTCATGGAGATTATCGTATGAAAGAACCCTCTTTAGAAAAGGGTAATGGTAGGAAACTATGAACAGGAAGAAGAGGGGTGGTGCACCAAGGAGTGACAGAGCAGTACGAAATAGATGTGTGGAAGGCAATTAGAGGTGGTGGGAGATGTGTAAGGATAAAACATGATAGAGGCATTGGGGGATTCATTCCCAGGCCTTTATTTTATAGTGCTGATATAGAGGCATGGGTGGTGGATGTCTGGGAAGGTGGTAGTCAGGGTACCAAGGTTCATCAGACAGTAGCATGATTAGAAACTAGAGGAGGTCGATGTTTTTCTTTTAAGGAGATTATATTATCACTCCATCAATTCAGGCTTTGAGGAGCAGTAACTTCTCCAGAAAGACCTTTCATTCGTCTTTGGCTAGTAGGGGATTGGAGTTGTTCCCCCATGTCAGTTTGAAATTTATCAGTCCCAGCAAGAATTAGCTTCTTTGCTCGAGAAGCAGTCTAGGCCAAAAATCTAATCCTGAATCAACTTAGAAGAAGGGGTTGGTGGACTCCTAATGGACACTACAAGTGGAAAGAAGAAGCAAAAATGATCATTTTAGGATTACTTCTTAGGGTCAGGAATTTTTAGAATTGACTTCTTAGCGAACCCAGAAAACAGCTCAACATTCAGATAGAAAGAATGGATACATACCCTTATGCCAAAAAAAAAAAATAGAATAGCAATAAGATCTACTTCATATCAAAAGAACAAAGTCTAGAAGAGAGAATAGACCCAGATACATTTCTGCCAACAATCATTTTACCTTAAACCAGCAGCAGCACTCTTTTGACTAAGTTGCTTGCCAATTTCATCAGTTAAGTTCGAATTACTGTCAGATCTAATTCCCTGGTATATCACAAAGGAAACAAAAATTGTTCAGATATAAAAAGGAACATGAGAATAAGAATGTTAGAGGGCAAAAAACAAAATCTGCATCTTCAACATCTAATGTGGTGTGGACCAATTTAAAGCCATAGGGAAAGCCATGTAGGCAGTCAGATATAGTCAAGAGTTAATCTAAAGGCCATCATGAATTAAACTGCTGATAATAATGCATGGCTGATACTATGAGTGCAAATAGTTGAAATATAATAATTATATTTACCAGGCACTCTCCATAAAATCCTCTGCCCAACCGAACTTTGAAAATTTTATCCAGTTTCAGCAGATTACTTGCAGCCTGCTGGCGAGTGGAAAAATAAGAATTTCCCTTGGAAATTAAATCCACAGAACTTATCTCCAGCAACTGCCAACATGGAAAGTCCAAAAGAAAATACATATATTTCAACTCCTAGACAAAACTAGATAAGGTGAAGGTTTTAGAGGAGAAAGAAACAAACAGAGAGGGGGGAAGGTGTTGGAATGAGGTTTGCCGAACATTGTGATCCCGATTGTGTATCACCTGCTACATGCTAATTGCCAGTTGTAAAAATATATTAAACAACAAAAGAGATATTGATGTGGGGGAAGCAGTAACAGAACAGGGTTACAGCATATATATATATACAATACAAAGGGTTTGAGTTCTGCCTTTATGAAATGCCAAAAGATTACTAGAAAAGGTCTGGTGAAATAAACTACAATACCATAGGGATTTATCTTAAGGTGATACAGGATAGACAAAAACAGCTCAGGAAACAGCCTCATAACCTGTTGAAAAATCTTGAGTTATTTAATAGGTCCTGAAAAATATGCACTGTATTTTTGGGGTTTTGCAGTTAAGAGTTGAGAGGCAGAGAGCTCCTGAATATGATTTTGATTTCCCCTGTGACATAGGCACACTGTCAAAAAACATAAATTTTATGTTGTGTATGAATATTTTTTATCTCCCAAACGTTTTCTTGGCTTGTACATGACAAAGGAAAAGACATTGAATTCAACCCTTAGAGAGTACCCCCGTAGTTACAAAATTTTCTTCCATAAAATTTGGAAATTTTCATCTTATCCATTTAAAAAAATCCTCTAAAATCACCATGTGATACGATCCCACATCAATTCCACAAGAAATTGTGGAGTAGTACTTAAGCTTGAGAGGTTCACCCACCTATCAGATTGGTCTTTTTGGGTTGGGCTCTCCTATATTTTTTTTGATTGATAAACAATTGTATTAAAACCAACAAAAGGACCCCAAGGGGTATACAGGGTGTATACAACGAGGAAACCAAAACCAACCACAAAAACGAACAAAACAAAAACAAAACAACGCAAATTCTCACATAGCCGCCGCTTAGGGAATATTGAAGATATCTCTAACAAAGCGGTGTTCTACATCAAACATCAAGCTAGCCTAAGAAGAGAAAGAAATAAAAATGTGGATTTCAACTGACTTGGAAAGCTTCATCATCAAACACAACCCTATTTCTCTCTTTCCAAATAGCCCAAAACAAGCAAAGAGGGACCGCTCTCCATAACTTCGCATCCTTTTTCCGCATGGGAAGGTGCAGCCAACCCCGCAACAAGTCTTTCACCAGAAAAGGACAAACCCACCCCCGCCGTGACAAAGCGAAAATCAAGAAATTCACATGCACCACACCTGGGGTGGCAATGGATAAACAGGTGTTCTAAAGATTCTTCATCCTTTCCACAAAAAACACACCTGCTGGCCATCGAGAAGCCTCTCTTTTTAAGCTGATCCATAGTCAAAATCTTGCCCCACCACACTTCCCAAGCAAAGAATCCCACCTTAGTGGGAATGGTAGGGTTCCACAGCATCTTTATAGGCACCGACTGCTGACTACCGCCCTCTAACAGTTCAAAACATGTTTTAACAGAGAAACAACCATTTTTTCCTCTTTTTCCACCAAAATCTATCTAAGAAGATTAGGGTTGATTCGAGAGTCGGGACCGTGGCAAGGAATCCTGCACCTCCTCCAATTCCTAATCGCGAAAGGCCCTAACCGGTTCCACTTCCCTAGGGACTCGAAGCCACCCAAAACTCCGCAACCTTAGCCCCTTTAGAGTTAGCCAAACGATACAAAGAGGGAAAAGAAGAGCATAATGGAGCTTCACCACACCACCAGTCTTCCCAGAATCTTGCCTTGGAACCATCCCCAATCTTCACTGAACAGTGATTTCTAAGGAACAAAGCTTCTTTGCAAATTTCCTTCCAAAGACCAACCCCATGGCATCCTTTAGGAATAGTAGGAAAACAGCCCCCTTCCTCCAAGCCATATTTCAAAATAATGACACTCCTCCACATAGAGTTATCTTCCGTCGAGAACCTCCAACACCATTTTCCGAGCAAAGCCCTATTAAAGTTGGTAAGATTGCGAATACCCAAACCACCTTTCTCTTTACTCTCCGGCGCACTGAGTCCCACTTATCAAACGGATTTCCTCTCTGAAGAGCCCCCACCCCGAAGGAAGTCACGCTGAATTTTTTCTAGTCTAAACTTGACTTTCTTAGGGATCCGGAAGAGAGACAATAGGTAGGTGGGCATGTTGGATAGTACACTTCTAATGAGAGTGAGTCTTCCACCCTTAGAGATATATTGTCTTTTCCAAAGAGCCAACCTATTACGAAACCTTTCTTCCACTCCATCCCACACTCTAGCCTCCTTATGTTTTGCGCCTAGAGGCAACCCGAGATACTCAGTAGGCAACGAGCCTATTTTGCACCCTAGCTCAAAAGCAAGCCCATCCACATCTTCAACCCTACCCACAGGCAATAAGGAGCTTTTCTCTAGATTGATCTTTAACCCCGAAAGCGCTCAAACCAAGCTAAAACTAAAGATAAGTGTGTCATCCGATCCTCAAGATTCCGCGTAAGACAAGAGACATCCGCAAAGCAAATGTGGATTTGCTTTATTGTGTTATCTCCCCTTAAACATATACCTGGAGATAAAGCCTCCTTCAGCAGCTTTGTCAATCATTAACGAAAGAGCTTCCATGCCCAAAACCAAAAGATACGGCGATAATGGGTCCCCCTGCCTTAACCCTCTCGAGCTCCCAAAACTACCCGCTACCATTGGGCCAAACGGAAAGTCATAGAGATGCACCACTCAATCCAACTCACCCATTTATCCCCAAAACCCATCTTTTTTAGCACCTTCAATATGAAGTTCCAGTTTATCTGGTCATATGCTTTCTCAATATCGAGTTTGCAAAGGATCCCCTTTCCTCCTCTTTCCTCGCATCGAGTCAATAACCTCATTGGCAATCATGACGATCCTGTGATTCAGTTTCACCTCCACAAAAGCATTTTGAGCCTGACAACTAAACCATTCATAACCTTTTTAAGCCTGTTAGCAAGGACCTTAGCAATCAATTTATATATACTTCCAATCAGGCTGATTGGTCTAAAATCCTTCAAGTCCTCTGCCCCCCTTATCTTTAGAATCAAGACAAGGAAGGTAGAATTTAGGCCTTTCCCAAATCTTCCCCTCTCGTGA
This sequence comes from Tetrastigma voinierianum, assembly GCA_016808115.1. Taxonomy (NCBI): domain Eukaryota; kingdom Viridiplantae; phylum Streptophyta; class Magnoliopsida; order Vitales; family Vitaceae; genus Tetrastigma; species Tetrastigma voinierianum. The sequence continues at coordinate 46,142 of JAEQBH010001692.1, forward strand.
AAATCCTCAAAAGATCCAAATGTCCATCTTAACTAAGTCCCAACTACGCTAAAATGTCAAAGCAGTTGAAGCCATTAAGACCTGGGCTTTGTCCTCATTGAGCTCTAAATAACGTTGCATGGATTTCGCCAAGAAAGGTTCCTCAAGTTTAGAAGCAGCCGAAACCTCTAACCTGGAAAAATCCAGCTCCTGTGGCTAGCTCTCCAAGAGCCCTGACGGACAAAGAAACCTGAAAGCATTCACAATGCCTGTTCTAACCTCCCCCTCCCCTTCAAGCCATTCCCCACCAATCCGAATCCTTTCTATAGTATTGCTTTTTTTTGTGAGAATTGGCAATTCTGTGGAAAAACCCAGTATTCCTGTCCCCCTCTTTCAGCCATATCTCCCTAGATTTTTGCCTCCAAGATGTTTCCTCCAGTAAAGACCATTTCTTGAATTCCTCCAACGTTGTCATTCTTGTACGAAGTTCTTCGGGAGAAAGGGGTCTTTCACTTTCTAAATCATCCCAAGTCGCCACTTTGCTGTGGCCGACTTCTTATTTTCTTCAACCCTCCCAAAACCTCTCTTTGTTCCGCTTTTAGCAAATTTTTACGGCTTTCATCTTTTCCATTGTAACATAACCTGTTTGTCCCCCGAATCCTAACCGCCGCCACTCACCTTGATTATATCTGAATCCCTCCTCTTAATCCACATATTCGAATCTAAAAGGAAGGTCTCGCAAGACTCTACCCCCCGAGTAGGATAGAAAATGACTGTAGGTGTGCCTAGTGGAGAATACTCCGTCTCGTCCCGCCTAAAAAGACATTCCACTCCTCGTAGAATTAAGAATATGTCCAATTTCGCTATCCTACAATTATTCGGGACTCTTCCAAGTGTACTCGACCACCCCGAATCGGAAAGTCTCTAACTCCAAGTCATCTATGACCCGGGAGAAGCCGCCATTGAACCCGTAATTTACCTTCCCTACTCCGCTCATTCGAAATCTAGTGATGTCAGTCTCCGCCAATGCACCACGATCATTCCATAACCCTTTAATAGCTCCCAGCCTGGGTCTCTGCAGAAGATCCCTAAACTCCCATGCACCGCGTGGGGCCATAAACCCCCGTAAAAACCCAAGTACAATCTTCGACAATGCACTTGAATCTACAAGACACTGTGAACTGACCTTCCTCTTTGGCAAGAAGTTTTAACACACGAGAATCCCGTAACAACAATGCCCCCTGTGAGGCCCCCCGCCTCTTAAAGCCGCCCAATCTAGGAATCTACCCACCCCCAAACTTCTGATCAGACCAATAGACACTTCCTTGAATTTTGTTTCCTGTAGACAAACAACCTCCACTCTCTGCATCTTGATGAAGGCCTTAATCACTTTCCTTTTATTCACATCATTCGCCCCCCTTACATTCCAAGATAAAATTTTTATCTTCATCAACGACTATAATAATAAGCCCTGACCTCCTTCCCTAGGCCTCCATTCTTTTTCCTTATCGTGTCCGTCACATTCCAAGCCAATTTTTTCATCTCCCTATCAAACTTCAGGATTCGTCCCCTTTTCCTTTCCCTTTTTCCTTCCTACGCTAAACCTCTTCGTAAACTCCAAAATTTCCTTCGTGGCCCGTAAGCCGAGAAGAAGCCCAAAAACTTGCTAAATCTAGCCAGACAACTTTCCTCCCATGACTCCGTATCCTCTACAAGAAACTCTTTCCCCCTATTTTCGTCTTTGTCCCCATCTTCACACTGCTGAACTTCCCTTTCTTCCACCGCCACTAAATCCCAAGACAGGGCCTCATTCGAGCCAAATCTACGCAAATCGCCAAGGGCGTTAAAACAATACCCTGAGACCCCACGCATTCAGAACCTTCTGAGGCCTGTGGTATCTCATCAGGGCCCCCGTGACCAAAGGATTCCACCAAATGGGGAGTCCGGTCAAGACAAGGAGAGGAAGGAGAAAAGTACAACGGCATAGGGGAACAGTACCTTTTTTCATCGCTGAGAAGAGGATCCTTTGCCCTGTCCTTGTGCAAAAAAGGTGGAGTCCTGGCCTTGTCTTGAGAGAGTTCCCTTGAAGACGAGAGACAGTCCGGGCCCAACCCATGGATAAAGAAACCAGTGGGCTTGGGTTTTCCACCTTTAACGGCTCGGTCTCCAACTTTAGTCGGGTTTAGTCTCGCTGCCCACCAAGGGTGAACCACCGGCTCTGATTCTCCAGCTTCTCAAGGTCGCTTCCCATCCGTAGCGGTCGCCTGGGAAACGAGCCGCCTTAAGACGCAGATGCATAATCAAAAGTGGTCACCACCCGCTCGAACTTCCCTATTGACGTCCTTATCCCCATCTTCACACTGCTGAACTTTCCTTTCTTCCACTGCCACTAAATCCCGGCTCAGGGGCCTTGTCGAGGGTGGCAAACTTGCTGAGGGCATTAGGCCAATACCCTGAGGTCCCACACTTTCGGCACCTTCTGAAGCCTGTGATATCTCGTCTGTGCCCCCATGACCAAAGGATTCCTCCAAATGAGGAAACCGGTCTAAACAAGAAGAAGAAATAGGAGAGTACAAATGGGCCGGTGGTCAGACTTTCTTCATTGAGATGAGATAAACTTCGCTCTAACCAGAGTCGCCCTTAGCAAATCGAGGGAGACCTAGCCTTTGAGAATCGGGCCCCGGGGCCTTGAAGACAAAGGACCCGCCCCGAGCCCAAACCATCGCTGGTGCCTAGGACTCCATCGGGGCTCCGGATTCTCCAACTTTTACTCCGGCCTGACCCAAAGATCAATTGGGCGCACTCTTCGGCTCCGGGCTGAGGGAGATCCACCGCCGAGTCTCCATCTCGCCCAACTCCGACCCCATGTCATGACTGAGGCCTCCCTTGGGAGCGAGCCGTCGTGATCGTAGATCTCGTATGGCCATCAATTCTGCTCGCCCTCCCCGCTTCTCCGGGCCGACTCCTCATGGGTGAGCTCGACCCGCACGACGCGCCCTTAGCCACGCGCCATTTACACTCGTCTTCCTCCCTCCGCTTCTGCAATCCTTCAGCAACCTCCATTTTCAATGGATACACCTCTGCAACCCACGGTGGTAACTCCCACCAAAGTTGTAACTCGTAGCTCCTCGAACTCGCCAGGATATTTACTGTGCTTGGTCTCACCGTCTCCTTTAGCCTAACCAATATTCTACCACGAGATTTCCCCTCGTGATCCCACTGCTTTCCTCATATCTACTTCTGTGAAACCTCCACATCCATCTCCTATCTGCTTCAGCGTCTCTCTGTTCCATAAGTGTAAGGGTAACCCTAGCACCCTGACCCATGCTTCCTTTCTCAAGTTCTTGTTTTTCACGCAACCCGATTCCGGCCTCCATCTCTCCAAGTTCAGAACCCCTCCTCTGAAAAGATTACAGCCCCTCTCCATCACATAATTTGACTCTTCCAAAAAATCAAACTCAAACAGCATCAACTCCTGATTTAAAAAAGCCACCGAAACACCTCCTTTTAGCTTCCACACTGCCCTAGCCCATGATTCCAACTCCCTTGTCAAGGGGATGAACTCCGGAGTCTGCTTCCAGCTACCAACTAGGCTGTTTTTCAGCTTTCCCCACGTTGAACTAGGGTCCGAATCCCCCGCGTCCACCCAGATGGTATTCATTTGACTTCTCTGAAACTTCATCAGACGCAAAGACCTCCTATCTTTTTTTGAAAGTGTTTACCGCTGAAAAGTTGATTTTCCTCTGCTTGGCTGCCGATCCCCACCCATCCAACTTGTACGCCGGGTTTTCCTAACCCTTTGGCCCCCGTCTTCCGGGGAAGATGAGGTCAGGTTTCTTCCTCCTCGTCCCTTACTTCACACAAAAGAAAACACCCAAAGCCTTGTTTTCTCGAGTCTCTAGACTGAAAAATCTCTTCTCCTCCCGCCACTCTATCCTCCATTTATCCGGGACCTTCTTCCTACAACATTCATTGACCCCCTTCCACAATGTGCCCAAACTTCCCTCTCCGAATCGAATCCACGATATTCCACCCTTGCTTTTTTCTATAATAAAAAACTGTTTTCTCCTTCCTACCCCTTCCACCAGGATCTCGAAAGATTTTGCCTCAACGGTGAACCATCTTCTGCTTCCTCTCATCTCGGAGAGACTAACAATACATGTCAAACTAACATTGAGCAACGATCAATAAACCTCCCATTGGGTTGGGCTCTCCTATTGAACTTAGGTACCTAATATTACCGTGCTCATCGAGAGCTCAGACGTAAGGGTGTGAGGCCCCGCGCCCTACAGAGGCCCTGAATAAAGTTATCTAGAGATAGGCCGCTCGTGCACGTCCTGGGCTTCTAAGGGTGGGCAATGATACAATCCCACATCGGGCTCCACAAGAAACATGGAATGGTACTTTAAACTTGAAAGGTTCTCCCACCCATCATGCCTGGCCTTTCGGGGTTAGGCCTCCCATTGGCTCTGGGTACTATCACCATTTATCTTAAATTAGCCACATCGTTTCATGCCATTGCTCAAGCCAATAGATTGTTCTCATTACCATCCTTTGATCAAAGCACCTTCAATTTCTATCTTCAACTTATATTCCTCACATTCATCAAGACAAAAGCCAATACAAAGGAGGAGGAAAACCTAAGAGAAAAATTCAATTAAAATCCCACAAGAACGCATTCTCATAAGGCAAAAACTCCCCCACAAAGGTCACGCCATTAAAGCACCTCAAGTGGCCAACAACATATGTGCTAAATTACTGCAGCCATGATCCACAAAAAGCGTAAACCGATCCTATAGATGAACAAAGAACTCAACTCAACTTTTCTCAGACTAAACTTTCGTTTTTTTGTGGGCCATGGGTTGTTGTGTTTTCCTTTTATCTTTTTTATTTTTGATCCGAAACAGATGTTCTAATGAAAATAAAAAAAGCACAAGTAAGAAAAAGAGATCTTTCAACCGAAAGAAAGAATAAAAGGAAGGAAAGAAAAAAAAAGGTCAACCAACAATGACCACTAAAATTTATCGATCACATACCACCCTAAACCCAAAACTAAAACCTAAACTCCAAAGGAGCAAGCCAAGTTTTTCAAAATAAATGGTTTGGTCTTGTAGAAAACAAGACGAAAGAATTGGAGGAAAGAATTCCTTGTATTTTTCATTGAACCATTATGAATATACATATACAAAAGTCAATCTAATCTTCCTAATAGATTACAACTCTATAAGACAAGTTTCCTAATAGGTTACAACTCTATATGTGTGCGTAGATATGCTATAACACTCCCTCTCAAGTTAGGAGCATTTATATTAATCATACCCAATTTGTTACTTAGATAACTAACCTACCCTCACTTAAAAATCTAAGTAAGATATCACCCAATCGTTTCTCCAATCTTCACATATCCTATAGAAATCAAGTCGTAGTTGTAGGCTTCTTTCTCATGAATGAAATGACAATCTATCTCAATAGGCTTGCTCTCAGATGGAATACCGAATTAGAAGCACATGGTTAAGAGATCCTACTTGTCACACCAGAGTTTGGCTGAGACTGATGTCTTAATGCCGACTTCCATCAAAAGTTGATGAAGCTACATAATCTCACATACGAACTGTGTCATCACTCTATATTCAGACTCTGCACTAGATCGAGAAACAACGCTCTGTTTCTTACTCTTCCATGAGACTAGATTCCCTCTAATAAACACATAGTACCCTGAAGTGGACCTCCTATTAGATCCTGCCTAATCTACGTCAAAAAAGCACTTAATTCTGTTATGCCCATGATTACTGTATAAAATACCACGTCTCTGGGCTCCTTTCAAGTAACATAGAATCTGTTCAACAGCTGCCCAATGATCAACTGTTAGAGAATACAGTACCGGCTACAAGACTAACAAAGATGCAATATCGTAGCATGTTATCAGAAGGTGTTCACTCTAACCAAATTTTTATATCTCTCGTGATCTTCAAACAATTCGCCTTTAAGAAGATGCAGCTTTGTGCCATAGAACGATATTTGGCTTTCACGGCCAATTTTTCCTATTTCGCACACAATAGATCCAAATACATATTTTCTGAGATAAGAAAATTTCACGTTTGCTCCTCATAACTTGAACACCCAAAAAGTATTTTAGCATCCCTAAGTCCTCGCTAGGGACCGCCACGAAGATGTGACTTAAGAAAGATATACTTCTATATCATTTCCAATAACGACGAGACATCAACATACACAACTAACAAGATAATACCTCGCCGAGAATTTCGCGAAGACAGAGCTCGATCGATTCGCTTTTTACAGCCTAAATTTCAATCACTTCATTGAATTTTCTAAACCATGCGCGTGGACTCTATTTTAAGTCATATGATGATTTGCAGAGACGACAAACTCTACCAATCTCCCCCTGAGCAACAAACCCGGGAGGTTGGTCCATATAAACTTCTTCTGCAAGATCCTCATGAAGAAAAGCATTTTTAATATCAAGTTAGTGGAGGTCCTAACCATGAGTTGCTGCCAGAGATATAAACAGCCGAATAGAAGTCAACTAGGCAACTGGGGAGAAGGTATCAGAATAATCAATGCCATAAGTCTGAGCATAGCCCTTAGCAACAAGACAGACTTTCAATCTAGCAATAGACCCATCAGGATCAAACTTTATAGCAAACACCCAACGACAACCAATAGCCTTCTTTCCAATAGGTAAAGGCACCAAGTCCCATGTACCATTGTCATCTAAAACATGCATTTCATCCACCATAGCACTACGCCAACCAAAGTGAGATAAAGCCTCACGTACAGTGTTAGGAAGATATAATCAAGAGATGCAATAAAGGAACAAGAGGAAGACAATATATGGCATATAGGAAACAAATCGAAGAGATTTGGGTGAGCACACCGACAAGCATCTTTTATGAGAGCACCCAGAGATCATCATTCGACCGGATTCGATGATGAAGGCATCTGTTCGAACAGAGAAATCTGAGGGTTCCTCGCGCCGAGAATATACCTGAGTAATGGGAGGTTTAACAGGAACGGGGGCTAGAGTAGGAACCGGTAAGGAAACATAATAAACCAATAAATCGTCATCCTCTCCCGAACTCGTAACAATAGATGAAAGGGAAAACGAGGTAGTTAAAGAATGCAACATCGCACACAAAGTACGTCGAAGAGTGGGAGAATAACACCTATACCTTTTTTGGACACGAGAATATCCCAGAAATATACACTTTAAGGACTTCAGATCATGTTTAGAGACTTAAGGACAGACATCCCGAACAAAGCATGTGCATCCAAACACCTTAGGCTCAATAAGGAACAACATATTATTTGGAAACAACTGGTGGTAAGGCGTAGTCCAATTAAGAACCGATGAAGGCATCCTGTTAATAAAAAAACAAGCTGTGGAGATTGCTTTGGCCTAAAAATGTTTAAGGACATTCATCTGGAACAAAAGGTCTCATGCAGTCTCAAGAAGATGTCTATTATTTCTCTCAACTACCCCATTCTTAGAGGGAGCATCAACACAAGAGGTCTGATGGAGAATCCCATGTTGTAGCATGAAAGATTAAAAAGGTTCCGACAAATACTTTTTGGCATTATCACTTCTCAATGTCTGAACAGAGACATGAAATTGTGTTTGAATTTCAGCACAAAATGCACTAAAATGAGAAAAAAGTTCAGAACGACTTTTCATTAGATATAGCCAAATGACACGAGAGAAATCATCCACAATGGTAACGAAATATTTAAATCCAGTGGGATATATAATTGGACAAGGACCCCAAACATTAGAATAAACTTAACTCAAAAGGAGCTCAAGCTTGTTTATTGACTCTAGGACTCAAATGCACACGATGAAGCTTCAAAGATATCGATACGACTACGCTCAATGAGGATAGGCTAGAAAACTATGCGATATAGCTTCTTCAACAAAGAGAAAGAAGGATGACCCAAGCGACAATGTAATTCGAATGGGATAACAACTCCAGAACAAGCAACAAGCGTTGGTACTCTCTGGTTCAAGGATGTAGAGATCCCCAGACTCGCGTCCTCTATTAATAATCCGCTTCATCGAAAGATCCTAAATCAAACAATAATCATAATCAGGAAAGAATGAGATACTGCAATTCAGTATATGAGTGAGTTTACTCGCATAAATTAAATTAAATTAAAAGAGAATTGTGGTAAACTCATAACAAAGGTCAAAGTGATTAGAGGAGTAAGATAAATTGTCCCTGACTCGAGGACACAAGATGTAGACCCATGTGTAAGTGTAACAGTAGATGTAGAAGGGTGTGGTTGAAACGTAGTAAATAACCCGGGAATTACTCCCAATATATGATTCGTGGCTCCAGTCAATGACCCATTCGTGAAAATAAATAAGACATGTGTTGTCACCGTCCCAAGAAGCATATCATAGAGTGCAGAGGCACCCCTTCAATGATTCATGAGCATAATCAAACCTTCGATTTATGTTCTGTGACTTCCTACAGTCCTGGCGTACATGCCCTGGAATATGACAATAATGACACACAACTCCACCAGAGGGTTTCTCACAAATCATAGAAGCATATTATTTAACTCAAAACCAACCTCAAGATCAAACCAACACCCGACAAATAGATCTCGAGGCAAAACCGTGGTTGCCCCACTTTTCCTCTTAAAAGCATTACTCGACAGATTTCGCCTCACAAACCATAAAATACCAATTGATGCTACTGGATGTCGAAGAAGTCACCTAAGAAATCATAGCACCTCCAAAGAACAGGGGTGTTAGACATGAAATTGATCAAAAGACACTGTTCCGAGCTCCAGCAAGGGGAGGCAAGTAGTTGGGAGGGACTGTCTGCAGCCGGTGACCAAGATGGAAGAATCTGGTGGCTGGTGGTGAAGCCACGTGCCCTCATGCGCAGGCGCGTGAGGAACTGTGGCAAGGAGAAAACCCGTGCATGAGACTCACGCGCCTCTCCTCCGACTGCCGAACTTTGGGGACGTGTTGATCTTGAGGCAACGCTCCTCCTTGTGCCGACGGTGTGACTAACGGACCACCCTAACGTGGTGTTTCAAAACACCCCGTACGACCCCTCTGTAGTGGCCCTTCTCCCCAAAACTCCAAAAAACTTGCCTTTTTACCACATGAAACAAGATCTAAGAATTCGAGGAAAGAATTCGTATTTTCATTGATCCATTATGAATATATATATATATATATATATATATATATATATATATACAAAAGCTAATCTAACCTTCCTAATATATTACAACTCTATAAAACAAGTTTTCTAATAGGTTACAACTCTATATATAAAGTAGATTGTTGGCCCAAAGGTACCTCTAATTAGTTACTAATGGTTTACTTGAAATGAGTGACAGATGGCATGTGATTATGAACTTCAAAAACTACATCATTCATCCAAGATTTGAATCAAAATCAAGCTCAAAAGTAAAACCGGGATTCCAAGTTCAAGCATACCATGAAGACTTTGTAAACTTAGGAATCTATGTAAGATGAATGCATTGGTGCACTTAGGATACTATCATTTATCATGCATCAATCACAACTCGGTTTTTAACCTAAAAATTGCATATCTTTTGAAAACCCGAGTTCGAGCATAAAACCTTAGGCCTTTTAATCCTAAAATGTGCTTCAATGAAACATCTAAGGTTTAGAAGTATTTGAAATGAAAAACACATGAGATTGAGCTTTTAGAGGGTCAATCAAGCCGAGGTCGACTAATCGATCAATACATATAATCGGTTGGTCTACCAGCCAGGGTATAACGAAACAACGAACGGGCCGGGAATCGAATGAGGAACTCACCGTCGGGAACCCACGAGGAACTTGACCTACTGACGCAATAGCTCATCTAAAAACTGGCCACACCGGCCAGGTGATACCTACCGCCTAGTCAGACAAATGGTCAAATTCAACGGTACAAAAATGCTGACTCGCAGTGCACCGGACAAACGATGGACCTATTGACAATGGTAAAATTCCAATGGCTATATAACGGTAACATATAATGCACAACGACTAGTTTCTAGAGGAAACGATTGACCGATTGGCAGTTTTCCCACTCTATAAATAAAGTGTTAGAAATCAAGTTAAGTACTAACCGAGACTTATTGTATATTCTCTCAATCATTATTTCTCTTGCTAATCAATTCTCAATCTAAGATTCTTGGTGCATTCATTTCATTTGCATATTGTAGAGTGCACCTTTGTGTTCATCAAGAGCTTGAGTTGTATTTGATTTATCTTGCGAGCTAGAGAGAGTGTCTCATTGTGCTTAATTGTGAAAGTTTCAAGTGTATAACTCAAGGATTTGTGAAGTGCCCATTCGAGCAAGAAATCCAAGTGTAAAAGAAAGAAGCTCGGGAATGGAGCTTAAAACTCTTCAAGTGTGTATAACTTAAAGGAATTGTGAAGTGTCCACGTGAGCCAAAAATCCAAGCAAAGAAAAGAAACCCTGGGTCGGGAGCTTGACACTAGCTTTAACCCCACCGCCTGAAGGTCGAGGAGAAGTGGACGTAGTGCGGTGTCTCGAACCGCTGCAACTGAGTTTGCACTTTCTATCCTTTATCTCTTTATTTATTATTCTTGAATTAAATCAAGATATCTTATTGTTTGCGGTGCTTAAGCAAACCAATTCACCCCCTCGTTAGGTTGCTCAAATATATTCACATTCAATCTAGACGTAGCTTCATTCTTGTTAAGTAAAGACTTAATCGTCTAAGAGGAAAATGACTAGCACTAAAATTATGACTAGCTCAAGCATTTTTCAAGCCGAAAGTTTCCCATCAACAACCCTCTTTTTTTGCCGGGTCCGATTATCAATTTTGAAAAAAACAAAATGACTTGGTATTTACAATCTCTTGATTTGGAAGTGTGGAAAAAAATCCTATTTGGTTACACATTCCCTACAAAAGATATTGATGGAAATAAAATAAAAAAATCTCTCGAAGAATATGATGAAGAAGAAAATAGAGAATTTCAATTAAATTCTAAAGCCATTGTGGTATTCTTGTATGTGCTATGGATAGAAATGAATATAATAGAATTAGTCGATGCAAAACGGCTAAGGAGGTTTAGAGAATACTCGAAATTACCCATGAAGGAACCAACCAAGTCAAAGATTCTAAAGTTAGAATTCTTGTTAATGATTATGAAATTTCAAAATGAAACCTAATGAATCTATTATTGAGATGTTTACTAGGTTTACAGATGTTATAAATGGTCTTGAAGACTTGGGAAATAGGGTAAGTGAAGAAGACAAAGTATCTAAAATCCTAAGATGCCTACCTCTCAAATGGAATTCCAAAACGGAAGTTATTGAGGAAGCAAAGAATTTGAAAGAGCTATCTTTTGAGGAACTTATCGGTTCTTTGATGACCTATGAAATGAAGATTGCAAAACAAGAAAAGGAAATGCAAGAGGAAAGCAAAAAGAAAAGTATCAGACCAAAGTCAAGTATGAGAAAGTCGTTGAGGAAGCAAAAATCAATGACATGGAAGATGATATTGCCTTTTGATGAAGGAGCTTCTATAAACACACCAAACATTGGGAGTTCAGCTCTAATTATTGAAGAATTGGATTGGGGAGGTCAAAAAGCATTGAACACATGTGAAAACTCCTTCGACCTCATTTCCGCCTTGAGCAAAAACGTGGTCAAACTGGCAATCCTCGACGCAGCCGTTATATCGATTTTGAAAGATTTGCCGCAGATCTTCCTTGAGGGTCACATTGGGGATCCTGCCATTTCTTTAGAAAGATTTACTGTGAGATTTACTCAAGATTTTATTCTTATCCCTTTTAGAAGATTTGTTTTACTTATTTTAAAAGTTTGCTTTTTTGAGTTTCTTTTACGTGATTTAGAAAGCCATTTTAAAGTAAAGTAGAAGTCGCTTATTTTGTTTTTAGAAAGTAAGGGGCCTATAAATACCCCTTTAGTTGTGTTGCTCATTAAAGTTTTAATAGTTTCAGATTTCTCTTTAAGAGTTCTCTATCTCTTGCATTCCCCAGGCGTAGCTTCGCTGGCTTTTATACCTAGGAGATCTCTCAGCATGAAGACTATCCTAGCTTTATCAATCAACCCATCCAAAGTTGATCGCGGGCGCCTTCACTCCATCATCTATCTCACAGGTGGGATCTTTTCGCAACCCAAATAGCAACTACTCTCAAGGCAACTCTACTTCCCTCACCATCTCATATTTTCTTTAAACTTTCCATAACCAAATTTTCAACCTCAACTCAAAACTTTCCAAATCTTGTTTCCATACTACTAAAACCTTCCTAAATACCATTTTTTTTCCTTATATACCATAAATACACCGTCCCTAACTTAGAAAATCTCCAAAATTTGTTCATAACCTATTTCGGGGCTCCTAGGCACCACTCCCAAACACATATTTTGACTTATTCAACCTCACATCCATCACTAGCCCCAAACCCTGCATCAAAGTGGTATCATAGCTCAAGGATTGATGGTTGATCATAAGTAAAAGGGCGTTCTTGGTTCCGGAGACGAGTCCTAATCATGGTTCAAGTGGTTCTCAATCCCCATTGGAAAACGCTCATCTTCGAACTGCGGGTTCGTCATGTGCGTAAGACTATCAATGATGATCCTATGATGTCAAAGACCTTCATGGAAGGTGAAGGTGATGAAAGTTTTGACGAGGGAACTGTGCCGCCTAGCCAAGTTCGAAATTACTGGTATGAAGCAGCCAAAGACAAGCATTAAAGAGACTATGATTAAGTGAGGAAGGTATGAAGATCGGCACCGCGATGATGATTACTATGAGAAAATAATGATGAAGGTTCCGCATTCAACCAAAGTTCGATATTTCGAATTTGAAGGAAGAATGCATGTGCTAATGACTTCGGGACGCTTAATACCGTCGAACGTGTCTTTGAGTATTGTGATCCCCTCGAGCGGAAAAAGGTGAAGTTGGTGGCTATCAAGATGTGCAAGAATGCTTCTTTTTGGTGGGAAAATTTAAAGAGGCAGCGTCAAAGAGATGGCAAGGAGAAGATTGAAACTTAGGAAAAGATGAAGAAAGAACTAAAAAGGAAGTATCTTCCCTTCCACTATCGCCAAGATATCTTCCTAAAATTCAGAATTCAAGCAAAGAAAAATCTAACCGTGGAGGAGTATTCTACTGAGCTTGAAAATCTCATGATCAGCCGAGACTTCACAGCCGAGGAGCGCCCATAGCCCGCTACCTTGCCGTCAGGGTCTCGAAATTTCAAAACCGTTCAATTGTATCATATAACACCCTTCAATATGTGAGAAAGCTTGCCTTAAAAGTTGAGGCTCTAAAAAGTATGTGGCTTTTACTACAAATCGGGTTAAAGAAGGATTTATCAAGAATTCAACTTCAAGGAGCCCTAGTGGTGCTAAAACCACCCTTAAACCTCAAGTGTGCGAAGTACACAAGCCACAAAGAAGAGTCTACTTCTAAGTCAAGACAAAGGCTTTAAGTGCCACGGATTGGGGCATATATAGCTTCAATGTCCTCTAATCGGGCGAGCGTCATTCTAGTTGAAGAAGATGAAGCCGAGGAAGAAGACGGTTAGCGGATTTAGTTGGCGATGAATCTCCGCGAATCGGTCTACGAAGATATGGATGAACTTACTATGCCCGACCATGATTCCTAAGTTCAAAGGAGTCTTAAGATCGGGGGCGCCCTAGCGAGAGAATCGTCAAGGGTCCAATGTCTTTCACACAAAGTGCACATCTAAGGACGTGGTTTGCTGCTATTATTGATAAGGAACTCGAGAATGTGCTTCCTCGAGATGGTGCAAAAAGCTCAATTTGAAGATGGATCCACACCAAAACCCTATAAACTTAGCCGCTTTTAAGAGGGTAGTGATATCAAGGTAAAGCATCGATGCCTTGTCTCTTTGCAATCGAAAGCACTATCGACGGCATGTGGGCGTGACGGGTTCCACGGATGTTTGTCACTTGCTACTTGGGAGGCCATGGCAATATGATAGGAAGGTCATTTATGATGGCTTCAAGAACACTTACACATTCCGCAAGGATGGGCACAAAATTGTCTTGGCACCTTTGAAACCGGCAATTGCTCCAGCATCCAAACCTAAGGAGAAGAATTCTTGGTTGTCAAAATCTGAGTTGGAGAAAGTGATGAGTGCCTAAAACACTCATATTATACTCGCGTCAGTCTTCCATTTTCCTGTTTATTTTAAATTAATTTCATAGTTTTGTGACTAGTCTTGATTTGATGTACATTTGGCGAATGCGAGGAGCATTGGCGAAAGAGCGACGTAGGCGATTTTGGGCGAGTAGAACAAGCGATGATATGTCAAGTGTGAGCGTCTCGCGTCGAGCGATGTCTGTCGTGACGCCACTGCGTCGCGGCGTCCGCGTCGGCGTCGGCTCGAATGCACCACATCATTTTAAAGTACGGGGACTGAAAGGGGGTGTCGAGCGTCTGACGAACCGCGGGGAATTCGAGCGGTGACCACGAGACTTGAAAGTGCTAGAGATTTGGCGCCTTTCATTGTTTGGATATTTTAGGACCGGAGGCCAGTGTTTTTAATACTAAGTAACACATTTTCTTCTTTCATTCATGATGTTCAAGATTTATTTGGGTTATAGTGAACACTTGTCATATGTTCATGGATTAAAGTTTGACTTTATATTATTCGGTTATTTCTCAATATGTTGTAACTTTGTGTGCCTATGATTTAAACTAGTATGTTGATGTCGGCCAACATTGACATAATTACACAGCGGAGATCAGGGTCGAGATGAGGGTGAGGATGCAGTGGAAGTAGACTTCGGTTGATTCGGTAAATAGAGATATTAGGACTGAAGGTGTGATTGGGGGTTAGAACATTAATGCATTTAGGAATACTAAGTCGGGATAGAGATATACCCGATTCTATTCGCGAGATAGGCGGATATACCTCGAGAGAGGATACCTCGTAGAAAAGATCACCTCGCCATTGACATATTGTAAATATGCGAGATAATAACATATTTAGAAGATTAATCCATTGAGCATTGACAGGGAGATATAACCACAGGCTTGAAACCAAATACTTTAATTGAATCAATAGTTTAGGTAATCTTTACATATTTGATTCTCTTCCACAAGTCGTCTTTCCGGATATTATCTAAAAAGCGGGGGAACCTTTGTGGTCGATACACTGTCCACTGTGGATCGATCTGCGTACCCGCAGTACACTACTACTTGGGGCGACGCGTGCACTTTGCGCATAGGCGTATATTTTTATACAGCGGAGTTTTCCGCTGTCGAGTTTTTAGGATTGGGGGGATGGAGATCGATATAGAGGGTGCGAAATAGATATTACTGAAATTTTCTTTACTTTTGTTTATTTACACAAAGTGTGGTAATTTGGTTTTGTTGGCTAAAAATGTGTTATTGCGGTATAGGTTCAGTAAGTACATCTGTTTATCGAGATCAAAATAACGACACACAATTTGATCCAGAACGAGAAAGACTACGCACCAGTGCGTAGAAACGAGAGAAGCGGAGCGATTAGAAATCGATAGTCATGGAAACGCGAGCAGATCTTGGCATTGAGCAAGGCGAGACCCGCGAGTAAATTGCCAGGAATCACGGAAGGAATCGAAACACCGAGGCGGGAACATACGGCCGGATGATCCTTTCATGCTATTGGTGGAGTTCGTATTACCATATTGTTGTTCGGGCGGCTATGAGGGCATTTTTATTCAGCGAGCAATTTAAATTGGTCGATCCGCGATACGAGGAATGCCGAGGAAAATATCTTATTCCATGGACATACCCGTGAGAACGAACATGCATTTGACTAACTTCCTCGAAGTTTGCGATACTATCAAACTCTGACGGAGTTGCGGAAAAGCTCTCGGGTTACGGTTGTTCCCACTTTCACTTGGGGATAGGGCGAGCAACGGCTAACCGGTCGACCAGATTCCATTCTTACATGGAATGATTTGGTCTGAAATTTACGACCAAGTTCTTCCACTTGGTCGAAAATTACCTGGCCGGTGCGAAAATCAATACGTTTGGACAACTTGAAGGAGAACACAGCGAGCATGGAGACGAAATTTCACGGTGTGCCAGTGCCCACACCAGCGACGGATGGATGCAAAGTCCGCTGCCCGCAATGATTACAAATGCGACGAACAATGATTGATGCCGGTACGGAACGCGATGAAGAAAACCCGCAGACGAAGCTTATGAAATCTTAGAAGATCTTGCGACGACACTGTCGGTGGCACAGAAGAGCACGATAAGCGCGGTGGGTGGCCGCAGATAACGGTCGCCGACAATGCGGTTAATCGTAGTGACACGGTGACTAAGCGATTAAATGAAGCGGCGAGCCGCAGCCTTGATCGAGCCCGACCCGTGGGAGTTATGTGAGAATTACGTGGCGGCAAGGCGCAAGCGACGCGGAATGTCGTCGAAACCACGGTAGAAGCGAGAAGCCCGTGCGTGTCCGGGTTTGTCGGAGATCAATCACGGCGACAGGGCGGTATGGGAAGCGGATATCGATCGAATCGGGGCCCGAGGGTGGGCGTAGCAGTCGAACCAGAGAATGGTCGAGCAATCCGAGTTATGGGTGGCGGAATAATCGAGCGATATGCCATCGGTCGAAATAGTGAGATTGACCTCGAGAAAAAGGTTGGATTTAGAACAAACTCTTTATGCGGATGTTAGCTTCCCACTCGCCCTTTATGAATGAAGCGGTGACATGCGGCGAGCGACCCGAGTTGAACGGCGATAAAAGCGACATAGGCGAGAAGTTTGAACGCAATGGAGCGAAATAAGCGAAGGAATTCTTGGCGAGAGAAAGACAGCAGGGTTCTTTAAGTAATTCGGAGGTAAACCCGAAGAATGGGAATGAGCATGTTAAGCGATCATCTTTGAAGTGGGAAAAATTGGAAGCATCTGGATTACAATCCCGATCGTGAAACGATTAGAAGCCCGAGAAGGTTATCGGCGAGCAAAAAGGTGATGCGGAGATAAAGAACAACCTCGGGAGAAAGCATTACATCGGAGAACTGCGAAAGCGAGAGCCGGCACATGGGTTCCTTTACGGCCGTCTCAAGCATAAAGCGGATAAGCGATTCCGCGAAATTCATGGATGTGTTAGCTGCGTATCAATATCCCGTTTGGCGATGCCCAGAAGCGGTGCCGGTTATATGAAATTCGCGAAAGGCATGTATCCCGTAAGAGGCGTTGGTGATTTGGCGTGAACTTGGCGAGGAATGGGTGCCGTCAGCGGAGGAAGGCACGCCCGCGAGCAGGACCCGACGATTTCAGCATCCCTTTACAGGTGGAAATCTTATTTTGAAGAAACCTTATGTGATTTGGGTGCGGCATTAATCTTATGCCCTTATCATTTTCAAGCGTTTGGGATTAGGAGAAACGCCGACTACGATCACTCTTCGACTTGCGACCAGTCTTTGAAAGCATCAGGGATAATAGAAGATGTCTTAGTAAGGTAGGCGATTTATCGCCAGCCGGAGATTTCATTGTTTTGGATATGGAGGAGAAGATAAAGAAATACCAATAATCTTGGGAAGACCATTTCTTGCGGCGGGGACGATGATTGAAGTACGAGGGGCCGAGCAAGGCGAAGTGAAGGGAAGTAAGTTCAACGTGTTTGGCGAGTGAGACACCCGAGCGAAAGTGATATTTGCTTCATGGTAGAAATGGTTGAGGCTATAGTGTCTGGCAAGTGGTCTCAGCGATCCCTTTGAGGCCCAGCTGGTGGAGAATGAGTGAGAACTTTGGCGAAGAGAGCGAAGAGTATGTCAAATGGATGGACTCTTTCGGGACCTGATAGACGAAATACTTAGTCTACGGGTGAAGGGTTAAAAGCAGCCAGGTCCCATCGATTGAAGCGACCACGAAATGGAACAAAACCTACACAGCCATTTGAAGTATGCATACCTTGGGGTAGAATCTACACTACCGAGTGATCATTCGGCATCTTTGTTATCTTAGGAAGAAAGTAGTGAGGGTCTTGAGATCCGCAAACATGCACTTTCGGATGGTCTCAGGCGATCTCGAGAGGGATTAGATCCTTACATGTGCATGCATCGTATTTTTTACTAGAAGAGGGACATAGACCTTCGGTGGAAGCACGAAGAAGGTTAAATCCGACGATGAGAGGAGGTTGTCGCGAAGAGGTACTAAAATGGCTATGTTCTTGGGTGGTATCCCATTTCCCGAGCAGAGTGCATGGGTAAAGCCCGGTTCGGGTAGTCTTAGAAGAAGGGAGGAACTTGTAAATCGGGATTTAAAACAACATCTTCTTGCCATTGCGACGATTCTGGGTGGAGGATTTGTATTGATTATCGGAAGTTGAAAACGAGGCCAGCTCGAAAAGATCACTTTCCTTTCTTGGTTTAGATCCGGTCTTTCGATCAGGCCTAGCGGTTATGAATATTATTGCTTTTAGATGGATATTAGGTTCTGACCAAATTGGCATAGCTCGAGATCGAGAGAAGACAACATTCACTTGTCCTTATGGTACATTCGCGTGGCGGATGCCTTTGGGGCGTGCGATACCCAGGGTACTTTCGGCGATGTATGATGGCCATATTCTCGACATGGTGGAAAAGACAATTGAAATCTTCATGGACGTTCTCGATGTGGGAAATTCATTTGACAAATTGTTTAGAAAACTTGAGGCTGTGCGGCGAATGTGAAGAGACTGACAGTACTGGCCGGGAAAAGTGCCATTTCATGAATGCAAGAGGGGTATTAGTCCTTGGACATCGGATGCAAGCCCAGAGGGATAAGTGAATCAGGGGCGAAAGATTGAAGCTGTCGAGAAGTTACCTCCACCCTCGTCGATAAGGATTCGGGTTTTCCTGAGCTTGCGGGTTATGGGGCGGTTCATCGAGATTTTCGCGGATGCGGCCGTATCCTAACCCTGCTAGTCAAGGGATCCCGGCAATTTGATTCCGCAAATGTTTGCATGCATTCTCGGTGTTGAAGAGACGAGTTGGTTTCGCTCTGTGTTGTGGCACCGGATTGGTCTTTTTAAGTTTGAACTCATGTGTGACGCCCGGCTGACAGCGATTGGGCGAGTCAAGGCGAAAGCGAGAAAAAATCTTCGGGTAATCTATTATGCTAGTAGAACCTTGAATGATGCTCGAGCGAGATATACCAACTACAGAAAGGTTGGCCATTGTGTTTGCTTTTGATAAGTTCGAGGCCGTATTTGATTGGCAGCAAGTCGTGGTGCTGCTTGATCCGATACGCCATTAAGTGCCCGGTGACCCGAAGATCTGAAAACCCCAGATTAATTCGGTGGGTCCTCTTGTTCTGAATTTGATGTGGAAATTAAAGGCGAGAAGGCGAGAACCCAGTGGCGAGACCATCTTTCACGGCGGAAGAGTAGAGATGATGTCCCATTGAATGGCAATTTCAGACGAGAAACTCCCAGCTATTGAGGAAAGAGGCGATTCATGGTTGTGATTATGTGAGATTATTGGTAGCTAAAATGATCCCCTCAGGAATTTGTCGGCGAGAAAAAGGGTTTTTTCGCACACCTTAAGCATACTATTGGGAGGGAGCCAATTCTTCTGTTCTTGTCTTGTCAGGTAGCAAGGAAGTGTGTGCCCAGAAGATGATGCGAGCATTCTACATTGTCACACTACACCATGTGGTGGGCACACTTTGGTGGCAGAGAAACGGCCAAACTAAGGTGCTAATCGGGTTTGCGGCCTTCCTTGTTTAAAAGATGCTCATCACTTAAGATTTCGCTTGTGACAAATGTCGACGAATAGAACATCTGAAGAAGACGACCACCCGTACACCCCATTTTTGGGTAAATTGATTTGATTTATGGGGATAGATTTCATGGGACCATTTCTGCATCATCACGGCCCGACAGCCTCTTGTTGGCGGTGAATATATCTCGAAGTGGGTAGAAGCGATTCCTACACGCACGATGATGCAGGTTGTGGCTGATTCTGTAGCGGCAATATATTCTCACGTTTTACAGAACTCCCTCGAGCCTTGATCACGAGATAATGGTACCCGTTTACGCGGTAAGGTATTGATAAGGTTTTACAAAGTATGGGAGTACGTCATCGTACATCACTTGCATACCACCCACGGTCAAGCAGAGATGACGAGGTATCAAATCAATCAAGCCGAATTCTCGAGAAGGCAGGTTAACGGCTCGAGGATTGGTCACAAAGATGGACGATGCACTGCGGGCATGCAGAGTACGGCATTTAAAACTCCTTTGGGTATGTCACCGTTGAGTCGTTTATGGTAAAGCGTGTCATCTTCCGATTAGGTGGAACATCGAAGCTTTATTGGGCGCTGAAGCGTTAAACATGGATAGTACATTGGCTGAAAGCTTCTCAACTGGTGAAGCGGATGGTCGGCTTGAGCTTATGAAAAGCATGGCATTTATAAGGAAAGACTAAAGCGGCACGGCAAACACATCACCCGAAGGAGTTCCGCGGTAGGTGACGATTCTTCTATTCAATTCACTTTAAAGCTTTTCAAAGTGAAGTCTCGATGGTTCGGACTCCACGGGTCTTTTTCACGGTGGGGCGAGATTATCGGATGGGTGGCTGTGATCCACCACCAACCCGATTGAAGCGATATTATGGAGCGAGTTTCACACAGGGCAAGCAAATCATTTCTTTGACGGCCCGGCCAGACAGAGTTGTCGTGGCGATCATAGGAGTTCGGGTTCTAGACCATATTGAGCTCAGGTCGTCGAGCTAGCGACATTAAACATGGCGGCTTCTTGAGGAAAGCGACGAGTGTTTCTTGGCTGCTCTTAGTTCAAACTCCTGTGTTTATTTTCAGCAATATGGGGTTACAGATTTCTCCGTGTCGTGTTTCTACTTGTTTGTCAAACTGGAACCAGCAGTCTTGGCTAGTGGGAGATAAGTTGAGAGGTTGCATTACGAGTCCATAAAGTCCGCAATCACGAGTGGAGAGGGTTTCATGATCGAGAGATCATCGATGTGCCCCAAAATGTATCGCGATTCATAGATCCTACGTCGCGTCAGCGGCGTGGGTTTCTCAACGTCGCGACGTCGGAATTGACACCCATCTTTGTCACGTCGCTGACGTGGGATTTGCGTATCATTTTACGTGAACTACGTCGCGTCGCGACGGTGGGATTTCAAATCGCGGCGTCATTTTATATACATCGCGTGCGACGTGAAGATTTCAACATCGCGGCGTCGTTTTTGTAATGTCTGCAATCACGCGTCGCGGCCGTGGGTTCTTTGTCGCGGCGTGGATTAAATCCACTTTCTACGTCGCGTCGCTGACGTGACCATGCATCCTTGACGTCGCCACAGTTTAAGGCAAATTGTTCATTTTTACGGCCCTTCACCACTACACACCTCTCGAGTTTGAAACCACAGCACCCTCGCGCTGCACCATCGGGTGCCACACTTCTTGGGAGCTCCCTTTAATACTGGTCGGAGACCACTTCCTTGCTCCATAGACCACTAGTGTACCTCTTTGAGTCACCCTCTTTATTTGGGTTTGGGTCATGGTGGCATTTCCACCAGCATGTGTGCTGACTCCCAGCTTGAATTACTTGTTGAACCCTTGTGTACTCTACACTGGTGGTCTAGGGTCTTATGGTACTAGTTCGGTCGACTAGATTACCTTAGGTCTCCCGAGTGTCCCATTTGGGATTTTTAAGTCATTAGGTAAGTTATTTAGTTGATTTTTGTAAAAACACATTAGGTGTTAGATGTTTTGTCTAGGTCGTAGTGATCTTCAGTTAGTTTTTGTCTACACCACACTCGATGTGCAGCGAGAGGCAAAAATTACCATGGCAGTAGGACCCGGTGGGGACGGAGCTCCACATTAAATACCTCGCGTTTGTGGTCGAGTGCGTGATCGGTTTGGCATCATTTGCAAAAACCGATCCTTCATCGAGGAGGGTTTCACCACCCGATGACTTCTTCCGCGAACAATTCGCGGCTAAGGGATGGCGTTGCCTTCATTGCGACCACCACCTCATCCGGCGGCGATGAGTGTGGTGAGTTCGCCCGATCTACTCCGTGTTTTTGAAGAGAGTCGAGTGGGGAAGTGGTAGTGCGACTTCCGGTCTTGGTCGATCAATAGTTATTCTGATGCAGAGCATGTCCCTTCGGGGACGTTCGATGCGGCTCGCGGGCACTGACACCTGAGGATACTGCAGCGTATTGACGATGGTCGGGGTGAGTGGAGAATCGATGGATGCGGGGTCATGGGTCAATTTGAGCGAAGCATTTGACCTTCATTCCCAGGTCGACACCACTTCATCGCGTCGCATCTCATTAGGCGACGAGCGTGTGTGAAGTGATTGCTCGGCGGGCCACGTGCTGACTATGCCATCTTACCGGTATACCAGCCACGATGTTGAAGCGGGTTATCGAGGATGCCATCCTCATGCGCGGAATCGAAAACTGATCTGGACACGCCTGCGATCTTTGGCTTGTCTGGCTCTGGAGTCGGGGTGCCTGGGCGACAACGATACTTGGCTTCCACTTGATCGAAGCCATATCGTCGGCGGGACCGCACTGTGTCCAGCGACTGAGGACCTCACGATTCGGTCGTGAGCCCTCGAATGAGGGCCAAGCACATAGTATCGGGCTCGTTATGGATCCAGGCGATCCAGGGGGAGACATTGGCCGATCCGTCCCGACCACCTCCACCACCACGGCCGGCCGAGGGCGGCGGCTCCTCGATCACCACGAGACGGGACCTGGGTGCTCTCCCACTTCGCGACGCTTTTGGCGCGTGCGGGATGAACCGGGGAAGCGCCGTGCCAGGAGCCTGCGGGGCCCCCAAGGCCCTCGTGCCGGGCATATGCGTGCGATGCTGGCGACGCGAATACCATTTGCGGCGGCGACGGTCGCTGCGGGCGGATAGCCCGACTCGCTTGCTTTCATCGACCTCCACCACCACCACCACCACCACCACCGCAGTGATCACCAGGGGAGTTCCTTTCACCTGCTTGTTATTTCTTGCGGTGAGGACAGCGGTTATTTTATTTTGGGGGGTGTGGTGATAGATGTTCCCCATTTTGTTTAGTTATGTTTTTGTTTTTTTAGTGTTTTTATTGGTGATGGTGTTTATTTGGTTCGGCGTAGTTGTGTTTCTATTTAGTTCATGTTTGATCCCGACTTATCGAGTCGTGTGGCCAGTTGGATTTGCGTTTGTGTTAGGTCCCGATCTTATATGTAATAATTAGCGTGTTTGTGTGCCATGTTAAAAATTGAGGATCACTTTTGGATGAATTCACGATTAACATGAATGTTGAAATGCATATAATGTTTGATGCTTTCGACCAATTAGGTTGAATAGATGGAAAGGGTTGAGTGAACCCGATCACAGTGAAGTCGAGACACTGGTTCTCGAGAACCACATCCACACTCACACCTTAATGACCTTGAGCATGCATGGCGTAGAGACCGATCGCGTAGTTCGACGAACTTTGGGGGACTCGAACCATTTAAAGTGATGGGACACGATAAAGAGGATTGCCATCGAGCCCCGAGCAAAGAGAAAATACAAAAGCGATGGAAAAAGTGAAAAGAAAAGACAATGACGAAAATAGTATCTGGCGTGGGAATAAAGCGAGATCATCGATCGAATCGGAGACACGGTCTGAAGAGGGGGCTGTCGAAGCTTTAATGCCACGAGCGGCCAGTAGAGTCGTGTGCTTGCGTACATGGGACGAAGATGGATCATTCACCTTGAAAATTAGAGATTTTCGAGTTTGGTTGTGTTCGATTAGTTGCCAGAGAACAATACACGTGCCATAACCAGCGGTGGGGAGTCCTGATGGATCCATTCTGAGGAATTACTGGCTAAAACTTCTTGGCACTAGGTTTTCTTCCATTTATTTTAGGTGCGTAGGAAGTTTCTAGGCATTAGGTCGTGAATAAAATGGGTTTTGTTCTACTGTCCTTTTCTAGTTAGTTTCTTCCGAATAGGTGAGTTGAGCTCGAAGTTTGGGGGTGTCGGAACCCTAGGCATATGCGGGGAGATCAGTCGTTATAAGCACATAGGGGTTTTGGAAGAAACGTGAATATCATGGGATTTGATGCACTAGTCACTTCTACCTATTTCATGGGTACTACGGAAGTCAAATATTTGTATGCATTTTGTGAACTTCGACGACACGATTGGGGTGTGAGTCGGTCAATTTGATATTTTTTCAGCATGTGCAACAACGTCTTAGTGTTAGTTGCATTAGGTTGTGTGTGTGTGTGCTGTTTGGTCGGTTGCAACGAGAGACCAGCGAGCTTAAGACTGAAGTGTGATGAGTTACTAAGCTACTCATATTATACTCCATGTCAGTCTTCCATTTTCTGTTTATTTTAAGTAATTTTATAGTTTTGTGACTAGAATCTTGATTTGATGTCTGTTGTGAATGCGGGGAGCATTGGGTAGCGGCCGGCGAGGCCGATTTTGGAGCAAATGGGAAAGGAGTGAAGTATCACGTCGCGTGCGCGAAAGATGCCGCGTCGCGGCGTCTCACTCGTGACGTATGCGTCAGCGGCGACCACGTCGCGGCGTCGGCTCGAGATCACCGCATCATTTAAGTCTGAAGAGTTCGAAAAGGGGGTATGTCGAGGAAGCGTGCGAGCGAAGGCACGAATTCGGGCGGTGACCACCGAGACCGAGGATGCGGGATTTGGCGCACTTTTCATTGTTTGGATATTTTTGGGATAGGAGAATGATGTTTTTAATACTAAACATTTCTTCTTTTCATTCCATGATGTTAGATTTATTTCCCTAGGGTTATATTGAACCTTGTTGTCGCTTATGTTCGTGGATTAAAGTTTGAAACTTTCCCTCATTAACTCAGGTTATTTCTCGATATGTTGTAACTTATTCTATGCACATGATTTAATCGTATGTTGATGTCGGACGACATTGGCATAATTATATTTGAAGTCCAGAGATTAGAGATGAGGGTATTCGAGGGATGCGGGTAGGGGAAAATAGACCCGATTGATTAGATAAATAGAGATATTCGAACTTTGAAGGTGTGATTGGGATTAGGGCGAATTAATGCATTTAGGAATCTTGAGTCGGGATAGAGAGATATGCAGATTCTATTCGAGATAGGCGGGATATACCTCGAGAGAGGATACCTCGTAGAAAAGATCACCTCGTAGTGGCATATTGTAAACCAAATCTTGAATAATAACATATTTAGAAGATTAATCCATTGAGACGCGTGACAAGGGAGATATAACCACAGGCTTAAGCAAATACTAATTGAATCAATAGTTTAGGTAATCTTTACATATTTGAATTTCTTCTAGAGTCATCTTTCGGATATTATCTAGCGAGAACCTTTGTAGTCCAATACATTGTCCACATTGGATCGATATCACGTACCACGGTACACTATACTACCCAAGAGCGGCAGCGTTACGCCTGCGCGCTATAGGCGTATATTTTATACTGCCATGCGTTTACTTTGTCGAAAGAAATCAAAAGGCTGGTTCAAATGTGATAGCCTTGATTTGGCGTTGAGAAGAAATCGAGTGAGAAGGAGATCCCAAGAAGTAGGGTCGATTACAGAAGAATTTGTTGATGTAGTACTGAGGAGATTCCGTGGGTTGCTCCACATGAGAAGATAATTACAGCATCAAATAGACCTCGTACCGAGGTTACGTTGATACTTGATAAATCGGCTATGGGGAGTCTGAAACACAGAAAGATTACAAGGCAGTGATGAGTTGCTTGACAAGGGCTTGTGAGTAGAGTCCTTGTGGAGTTCCTACCTGCTAGTACCAAGAATGATGGATCTTCGGAGGATGTGTTGATAGTAAGAAGCGGTCAGCAAAATTACTACGTCAGGAGCATATCGATTTCCCATTCGAGGCTTCGATGATTTGTTGAATCAACGCATTTATGGCGTCCATCTTCGAAAGATGATTTGAGGAGTGGATACCATCGATGCCGGTGTGAGGGAAGGAGATGAATGGAAGGCGGCTGAAGCTCGAGATGGGGCTACATGAGTGGACGGTAAGGCCATTTGAGGCGTCGATGCCCTTAGCACTTTTATGAGGTTTATAGAATCATATCCTTAAGCCATGCATTGGAAATTTTGTGGTGACTCTGCTTTTGATGATATTTTGATCATATGAAAATTCGATGGAGCACTTGAGGCATCTAAAGACGGTGTTCTCTATTAAGGGAGCAACGATTATTTGTCGACTTGAAGAAGTGTGACTTCTATAAGACGAAAATCATATTTCTTAGTTATGTGGTTACTAAGATGGAATTGAGATGGGCCGAGAAGCAAAATAGAGGCCGATCACGAATTGTGACTCCCCTTCGATCCATGATGTGAAGTTTTCATGGCTGAATACTCTTTTATAGGAGATTTATTCGGTGGATTTAGCTATAATGGCTCTGTAGCGAATGCTTAAGGGAGGCAAAATTCAAGTGAATGGTGTTAGAAGAAAGCTTGGTTGATTAAGAAAGAAAGTAAGCGAGACAAATGTTTGGCTTTACCGATTTGACAAAGTGTTGGTAGAGTGTGATGCATCTCGAGTTGGGATTGGTCGCGTCCTTAGTCGAAGAAGGAAGACCCGTTGCTTTCTTTAGTGAAGTTGAAATGAAAGCGAGTACTCCACCTATGACGAAGGAGTTAATGCTATCTATAGAGCTTTATTCCATTGAGTCGATACTTTGCTTTTCTGACCATTTGTGCTCTTCTCGAGATCATGAGCACTAAAATTCATCGACCACCCGACACGGGATTCGGATCGAGCATGCGACATGGGTGGGAATTCTTACAGCGTACAACTTCACAATCAAGCATAAAGCGGTGTTCATAACGTTGTCGCGGATGCCTTAAGTAGGAAGCATGCCTTAGTGACTTCCATGCGAGTCAGTAGTTGGATTGATGTGTTGAAGGAACTATCACGAGGAGGATCTTGATTTTGGTGAAATCCCCTACAGAAGGTATGTGTGAAAGCTTTCAAGGGTTTTGTAAGGGTGGACAATTTTCTCTTTAAAGGAAACACTCTATGCATCCGCGTCTTGTTCCTTGAATTGGTATTAGGATGAGGTTGCATGGTGGAGCATTAGGAGGACACTTTGGTGAGAAGCAAAAAACCTTAGCTAGTGAGAGGCGAAGCTTCTTTCGGCCCTAAGTAGAGGAACTTACGATACTAGATTTGTCAAGAAGTGTGTTGGTGTGCATGATGGTAAAACTCATGGAAACGATGAGATTATATACACCATTGCGATTCACGGAAATATGCCATGGGAGGAGGTTAGCTTGAATTTTGTGTGCGGGATACCTAGAGCAACAAAGGTCGATTATGGTGGAGTGGATTGACCCGAGGTTTCAAAGATGGCCAGCTTTGTACCATGCGGCAGAGATGCAATGATGTTTCGCATGTTGACTTGTACTTCAAAGATTATCAAACACATGGTATTCCCACAAGACTATGGTTTTGGTCGAGACTCTAAGTTTCTCGGGTACTTTTGGAGAACTTTTATGGAGGCTTGGGACTGCTTTGCGTACGGTACTTCTTATCACCCTCGGTGATGAATTGACCAGAAGTTACTAATAGAAGCTTGGGAAATTTTATATGGAGCTATGTAGGAAAGAGCATTAAGCTTGATGGGCTTTGATTACGCTGAGTGAGTTTGCACAATAAGGTCCATGCATAGAAGCGGTTGGGAAAGGTCCATTTGAGGGGTAGTCTATGGACTTCTGGCTTGATTGGACTCATGGAATTAGCACCCGCGTACTCTTATTAAACAATTTAGTGGAATCTTGAAGTTAGAGCCAAAGGTCGAAAGTTGCATGAAGAAGTTAGGCTTGAAGATTGAACAACGAATGCAGAATATGTGGAGCAAGCAAATAGACGCCGCAAGTATGTTGAGGACGAGGTTGGCGACTTGGTTTGGAGTACACCTTACATGAGGGGGTACTTTCCACCGGAAAGTTTGGAAAGCTCAAGCCAAGGGTAGATGGCCCTTCCAGATTACTCAGAGAGTGGAGAGAATGCTGAGTTGCGGTTGCCGGATGAATGTGATTTCTCAGTGTTGTGACGGGACTTGAGGGAGCTTATCACGACAAGACTTGAGAGGCAAGTCTTTTCAACATATGAGGGTTGATGCGAGAGCTTCTATAAACACCACTGATATTGGGAGTTCAGCCCAATTATTGAAGAATTGGATTGGAGGGATTCGAAGCATTGAACACATGTGAAAACTCCCTTTTTTGGATACCTCATTTGGAAGCCTGGAAGGCAAAAAGCAGTGAAATTGACAGTAGATGATCACGACGTGAGCCGCCATATTGATTTTAGAAAGATTTGTCGCATGATCTTCTGGAGGATTTGCATTAAGGATTGTTGTGTATTTCTTTTAGAAAGATTTCCAATTTACATGGATTTACTCGAGATTTTTATTTATCCCTTTTAAGAAGATTTTCTTTTATTTATTTAGAAAGTTTTCTTTTAAGAGTTACTTTCATGTAATTAGAAAGTTTCTTTTCCTAGTTAAAGTAAATTTGCTTTATTTGCTTTAGAAAGTAGAGGGCGATAAATACCCACTTTTTAGTTGTGTTTTTCATTCATTCAGGATTTTAATAAAGTTTGATTTCTCTTTTTTAAGAGTTCTCTCTTATCTCTTGGGTGGATTCTCTTAGGGCGAGTTCGTGGCTTCTTATACCTAGGTGGATTCAGCGGTGGCGAAGGCTTTGTCGACTTATGTCAACAGATCCATAGTTGATTGTGGCGCACCGCTCATAGTCATCTATCTTGTGTGGATCTTTTCGGTAACAGGTAAATAACTACTCTTGTGCCGAGCTACTTTCCTCGCCATCTCATATTTTCTTTTAAGCTTTCCATAACGAATTTTCAACCTGACAAAGAAACTTTCCAAATCTTGCTCCCTAAAATCTTCCTAAATACCCTTTTTTTTCCTTATATACCATAAATACCATATCATAACCCAGAACATCTCCAAAATTTGTCCATAACCTATTTTGGCCCTAGAAAACTACCCCAAACTCATATTTTGACTTATCTAAATTTCAGGATCATCCATCACAGTCCCAACCCTACATCACCTTCATCACAAAGAGAGTGCAAAAGCTAATGATGAAGGATAAATTTGGTGGAAGGTATTAAATGACCAACTCTCCCAAAAGCTCAAGCTTGTAGGATTTGGGTTTAATATAAATGTCATGCCTTTAACACCCTCCCTCACATGCAGCCTCATACCTAACGGCAAATCAAATAAATAAATCAGTGCTACAGTGGACTTTCAAATCAACAAATGAGAATAAGTGCGGAGAGGTGGTTCAAACCCTGAGATACACATGAGCCAGACTTTCTTATACCATGTTAAGCGACCTTAACTTTCTCCCAGCTCAAGCTTATGGGATTTGGGTTTAACTATGAAAATCATGCCTTTAACAAAGGACACTCTGATAAAAACAACTTCTGAAGGAAGGTCCTTGAGAAGAAAAAAAAGAAAAAAGAAGGAGGTAAAAAGAAGTAATTTTCTACAAAGTACTTAATAGGAGTCATATAAAATATGATTGTCCTCTCTACAAAGCCAAGAAAGAAAAGAGAAGAGCTATGATGGCAACATGAGTCAAAGTGAAGATTCATCCAACGATGAAAACGAGGATGAAGTTGCCAACATGTGGTTCATGGCCTTTGAGGATCAAGATGAGGTAAATTCTGACTTTGATGATGATGGTATTTTTTTAATATGAGGTAGCAAGACATCTATTGACATAATGAAAGAACACCTCACTTAAGAAGAAAGTTTTTGAGCTTCAAAAAGAACTTGATGAAATCAAAGAAAATTTTTCAAAAGTTGAAGCTTCAAAAATTTCTCTTAAGAAGGAAAATGAGGAACTACTCAAAAATAATGAATGGTTGGTCTCTTCCCTTTCAAAATTCTCTTGTGGACAAAAAGTTTTTGACATGCTCCTAGCTAACCCAATGTGTTTTTGATAAAAGAAATTTAGGATACAATCTTGAAAGAATGAAAAATATTTAAAAACTACTTTGTCGAATCCAGTGAAAGTCCCTGACCATTTGCAATTTTTGTGTGGTGAGGAGGACAGTAAGTAATGGTGTCCTCTTAGGAATGAATCCCAAGGTCTCGACCTCCCAAGTCGAAAGGGTTTGGGTTGAAAAATCAAGGTCACTAACCACGAGGCAAGATTTAGGTACACAAAACTTATTGATTTTCTCTTGTAGGGATCAAGAAGGAGAAATGGTTCTAGCTGGATAGGGTTTCAAAAATAAGCAAAATTGATCTGACTTTCTTCATTAAGCGAAAGGTCTTTGCTATGTTAATGATATTATATTTGGTGCCTGAAGTGCTTCTTTGTGAAATTTGCGAGTCTATACATAGGAGTTTGAGACCAAGCATGATGGAGCTGACTCGAAGAGATGATTTGAAAGAAGAAGGCGAGAGCGGCTCATCCATCGAAGCTTGACAATGGATGAGAAGAGGTAAGCTTCCCGTTGACGGCCCAAAATGAGATTTGACACCATTGCCTTAGAGAGCGTGCACAAATAGGGGTTATAACCTTGTAAATTGGTGATTAAGATTGTTTAAAATTTTTGCATATAAGGTGTGTGAGCTTTCTATTCAAATTTGATCAATTTATTCTATCATAGCGAAAACATCCCAAAATTATGGGGGGGGCTCATTTGACATATCTCAAGGGAGCTTGGGATGAAAATTCAAAAAATCGGAAAATATGACCAAGCTTGTTTGGGTACATGGAAGCCGAAGAATTATGACAACCGATTGACTAGTTTACAACGATCAAAACGGTTTGCTTCGGTGGTGCGGCCAGGTGTCGGTTCGTCGATGAAAGCAAAGCTATAAATCTCATTTCCTCGCGCCTCTTCTCATTCTGCTCACATCTTTCACTCTCATTCCCTTCCCTCTCTCTGGAAAAACCCTAGAAACCTCTTTTCTACCCTTGATCTTCGTTTCTAGGCTGAAAAACCTCGATCCTTGGCATCCACATTTCTATTTCTCCGTGGCTAGGGTTTCACTTTTTGCCTTCTCTGCTATAGGGCTAATTTTTCTTCACTTTGGTAAGTTTTCTACCCTCCATTCCACTCGTTTCCAGTTGGGTATGTTTTGCTTGGTGTTTTTCCCTTGATTTGCTGGTTTGGTTGTTGGGAAAAGTCTAGTTTGTTTTTTCCTTTAGAATCCAACCCTGATTAGACTTGGGTATGTTGATTGCCAAGTTTCCAGTGTTGTTTTGTCTTGGGAAATGTCCTTTGCAAATTGTTGACATTTTTGTTGTATTCAAGCATAATCTGGGCCCATAGTGTTGCCATTTTGTTTTTCTACCTAGGTTACTTGACCAGCATCTTGGCAATGTGTTGACAAGGTTCTCCTTTGTCTTTGGTTTGCCTTTTTGGGACGAACCTCTGTTTTTGGCTTCTTGTTGGGATGGACCACCTTTAGGTCCTACATGTGTCATTTTGGTTTTAAAAAGCTTGGGCACGTGTTTTAAATTGAAAATCCTGTATTATTATTTTTAGTGCTCTAGGATTGTTATGTCAGGTTGAATGTCATTTGAAATCCCATTTAAGGGCCCACGCTTTGATGCTTGCTATGGGCGATTGGTTCATTGACAATTAATTTTGGTTTATGCGTTCCATTCACGGTTCGTATTAAATTTAGGTCTCTCTTCCTGCGGGTTAACTGTTTGTGTTATAAGAACTTGCGGGACTGTATTTTCGTGTTTTGCGTACCTGTTTTCCGACATTGATTGAGTCTATTCTTCCGGATTATCCGCATGACACCAGACGGCGGTCGTTTACCTGGCTTCGAAACCGCGCCCGTGAGCGAGGCGAGCTACGTAATGCGAAGAGGGGCACCCGGCGCGGTGACGTGGTTCCGTCGGAATCTGCGAACCGCAGTATTGTTCGAGACTTGTGGCGAGAAGGTCATCCACATTTCACAACGTCGACTTCTCCTGGCAGGATCTCTGCGTGAACCCTTTTCTCCGAGATGGGGTGGCACCCACTCGTCTCACTTCATGAGCCGGTGTACCACACTCTGGTTCAGGTCTTCTTCGCCCGAGCACATATCTTTTGGCTGAATCACGACATCTCAGGGTGGAGTTCGACATTTAGACCTACGGCGTACCATCTTCTATACGTTAGACGCGGCCGTGGGTCTTCGGTCGGGCGACCTGGTAGATGATTTGATCCATACGACGAGGTCGATGGGTCTTACGGGATCTGCTATCTGAGTTGGTCGGTTGCGAGCCCCAGCTATCTTACTCACAAAGCGTGTCTCCTCCACCAGATAGTCGGATGCTGCATCCTTCCTCGCGGTGGCCATTGGAACTAGGTGTCTTACCTAGAAGCCTTCATTCTAGATTCCATCCTAGTCGGGGGCCTGGTTGATCTTAGCCATCTGATGATTCAACATATGATCTCGAGTCAGGTTCTACCATACGGAAGCCTCTTCACCCGTCTCTTCACAATTCATGGACTCGATCTCTTCACGTCCAGACGAATGCGACATAGGATACTACGACACATTCTGGCGAAATCCGCTACCGATTGTATGAGGTTCTGCTCGGAGGCGCGCGACTGGCGACTCGGCGGGAAGAAGATGGTCCGACGTATGGAGGCCAGAGTTGATCCTCTTGATCATATGGAGGATGATCTTCAAATCTCCCTCTCGAGACAGTATCCGCCGTCTTGCGATTGCGCCACGCGCGTTACGGAGCTATGTCGATGCGAGCCACCATCGTGCCCTCATACACCCGACCTCTCCATTATGAGGCAGTCACCGTATTATGAGCAACCTCGACACTTTTGGCGACCCGCAAACTTTGTTACGCTGCAGGATCCTCGGCTTTATACACCACCTCCTGAGCAACCTTCTCTTCATGAGCGTCAGGCCGTGTTCCATGCGCTAAGAGAGGATATTCATGGAATGAGGGAGGCTATCATTGGGTTACGCGGGACAGTTGAGGAGTGCTCGGATCTCTATGGCGCACAGATAGGTTCTCTACATCATCATCACTCCGAGATGATGACCACCTTTGATCGCAGATTTATATCCATTGAGACATGCTCCAATGATCTCAAGACTCACCTACAGCATGACATGCAAGCACATTCCCTCTGCTTAGATCGTCATGATGAGCGATTCACTTAGTTCATGGAGTCTCACACCCATGATCATCGTGAGAAGATGGCCTATCTCCGCTCGTTGTGCCCTCCTCCAAGACCTTAGGCTATCGTTTTTTCTATTTTGGTGCCCCCTTGTTCCTTTTTGATGTTGCCAAAAGGGGAGATATTTTGTATCTAGGAGTTTTAGGAATATAATGCCTAGGTGATTTGATTGATATATACATCTATTTACACTTGCTAATCTGTTGTATGGTCAAATCTTGTAGGCATCGGTTATGATATCTATATACACATGCTTATGATTTCATGACTTCATCGTGCGCTTTAAATGATATTATTCTTTATCATAATTCATAATGTATGTTGTTATAATCTTCTTGACTTATTGATGGATTATTGGGTTGAGGGGGAATATCACTCCTCCTAAACAACTTAGGTTTGTCATCATCAAAAAGGGGGAGATTGTTGGCTTGAGGTACACCTCAATTAGCTTGATGAAAACAATATGGTGTGAGTAAAGCGGGTGATTATGAACTTCAGATTTGAATCGAGGAATCAAGCTCGAAAGTAAGCAGGGATTCCAAGTTCAAGCATACCATGAAGACTTTGTAAAATTAGAAATCTATATAAAATGAATGCATTGGTGCACTTAGGATACTATCATTTATCATGCATCAATCACAACACGGTTTTTAACCCAAAAATTGCATATCTTTTTGAAAGCAGAGTTCGACATATTGCCCAGGCTTTTAATCTAAATGTGTGATGACATCCCAGGTTTAGAAGTATTTGAAATGAAAAACACATGAGATTGAGCTTTTAGAGGGTCAACTGGTTGAGGTCAACCGATTGGGTCAACCGGATGAACCGGTCGGCCGGATTTGAATCTAGATTGAGGCACTACCCGGATGAAGCGATCGGCGGTTGAGAGCAGGATGAGGTCATGAGGAAACTGGCCAGATTGGATGTAGCTCATCCCAAATACCGAGGAAAGGTAAATGGTGACAGGTTGTGTGAAATGGTCGTAGATAAGAAGAATTGGTCAAATTGGCGACTACATAACGGTAACATACGATTACCGCAGTGGCGGCTAGTTTCGAGAGGGGAAGCGATTCGTCGATTGGCAGTTTTCACACTCTATAAATAGAGTGTTGGGAATCAAGTTAAGTACTAACCAAGACTTATTGTATATTCTCTCAATCATTATTTATCTTGATAATCTATTCTCAATCTAAGATTCTTGGTGCATTCATTTCATTTTCATATTGTAGAGTGCACCTTTGTGTTCATCAAAAGCTTGAGTTGTATGTGTCTCATTGTGCTTAATTGTGAAAGCTTCAAGTATGTATAGTTTGAAGGATTTGTGAAGTGCCCATTGGAACCAGAAATCCAAGTGTAAAAGAAAGAAGCTTAGGATTGGAGCTTGAAACTCTTCAAGTGTGTATAACTTTGAAGGAATTGTGAAGTACCCATTGGAGCCAAAATCCAAGTGTAAAAGGAAGAAACTCGGATTGGAGCTTGACACTAGTGGAACCCTCACCAGTTGAAGGTTGAGGAGAAGTGGGCGTGAAAGCGAGGGTGAACGAACCACTATAAAATCAAGTTTGCACCTATTTCTTATATCTTTAATTATTGTTCTTGAATTAAATTGAAGATATCTTATTGTTGTGCAAAAAGTTTTGAGAAAACTAATTCACCCCCCTCTTGGTTAGGTTGCTAAGTCATATTTGACTTTCATAGATATATGCTATAACAGGTCTCAATAACCAAAATTGAACCACAAGCTTAGAGAGAGCAACAGAGAGAAACCAAACTGTTGTTAAGATTTTGTCTCACAAGAGATGACAAGAAGGGACATCTTCCTCTTTCTGAACCAGTTCTGTAAAAATTATATACTTTCATTTGCTTCCGTGAAATTAAGTTTGCCTTCTCATAACATAACAAGGAATAGAAAAAGAAGAAACCTAGCTGGCTTTGCCATGACTATTCACATTTGTGCTGGAGGTAAGACAGGTTAGCTTCTTGAAATAAGATCATCTCTAGCAACAGCACTGAAATAATGAATAATTGAAAATACCATTAAATGACAAAACAACAACAAGTGTCAATAACAGTACCAGGAAATCATATTGACTTAGAGTTCCCTAGAATTTTCATCTGGTAAATGATCACACACATGTAGAGAGGCATGGGCCCAAAACATAAAGTATCACTGTGCTGCCATTTTGCAGTGGTTAACATTCACCACACAATAAGGACTTTGTAACATAACGATGAGTAGCTCCCCTATCCTTCAAACCATAGTTATAGTAAAAACCATTAAAAAGGAAAGGAAGAATGACAAGAAAAATAATGTAAAATCAAAATTCAGGCCAACAAACCTGATCATACATGTAAGGATTTGTGATGCTGTTCAATTTTGAGCGCCATCTACTAAGTCCAACATTAAATGCTTTAATGTCTGGTAACTTCCATTGGCAAAGATCTCCATCTTCAATGTACTTTAGAACCATTTCAATGCGATCTTTGTCTTTGGGTTTCAATAGACCCTCTACCTCCCCCTATTTCTCAAATAATGAATATTCATCTAACTACTAAGACATCCCCGTATAAAACTCACAAAGAACAAAAACACGACATTCATTGTTCGACTTACATCAGGAGATCTCATATCTGCAAGTTTGTGAGAGAAATATTCATATACTGCACTTGAGCTACTCTTCTCAAGATCAAAATGAAATTTGAGGTTCTCAGGACAATCCACCAGAGAAGGAATCTTGGAAAGTGATGATTTTCGGTGATCAAATCAATTACCTAGTAAATAAATAACTACCAGATAAGCTCACATACATTTCTCAGAAGAACAATAAAATCATCTGTATCACATACAGATAGAGAACTCAAAGCAGAATGGAATCTCAAACAAAAGCACTGGCATGGTGATTTTAAGACAAGATCCATTACAAATCCTTTTGGCCCAAGAAAATCAAAGAAAATAACATTTTCAGTCCTTCAAAATACAAATCCTCAACCACATCTCAAAGGATAAAGAAATTAATAAAATTAGAATTATTCCCTAAACAACAAATGAAAAAGAAAAGATAAATAAAATTTAAAATCCTATATCTTAAAAATAATAAAAATAAAGCTCACAAACTTAATGAAAAAGCTAAAATAATAATAATAATAAAGAATAACATTAGAGAATAAAAACTTGGCAGGCAACACAGAAAAGCAAATACTTGAATAGCACTTCTTTACTCCCATTATCTCAGCAACCAAACAAAGCATTTTGGAAGATAATGCAACAAATTCATTTGTACTTATCAACTAAACAAAAAGGAAATACAAATACTTGAAGGAGAAGTAGCTAATTAATATTTGTTACTATTCTAAATATCACTATCCACCCAAAATTTTGCACTGATATGCAATTTTGACAACCTCCAAGGTTTCATGCAGCTTGATAATGTTCCAAAATTTTGAAGTGCTTTTGACATACATAGAGGTGCTTGGAGTGGGTTCACAATTTACATCACAATTTCATATAGGAAAAGTACTAGTAGACCCAAAATCTGGTTCTCGATAGCACAATACATGCATACTCACATATATATTTTTGCCTTTATGCATGTTTTGCGGCACACTAACTGTGGTTTTCCAGAGCTACCACCCATTTCAATCAGTGTGGAGACTTTAAGTAGAAAAGTGGTCCATGAGGAGGAAGAAAAATCATGACTTACAGGATGACTTCCACTACAGCAGGTAAAAAGGACATGCAAAACTGATGCAAGGAAGCATATTATTGAATGGAGCAGGGAAGGTGACACCAGATTGGATCATCTCAAATCAAAGATTAAATTGATTCTGACTCAAGAACCGAAACCAACACCAGTTAAGAATTCAGATAGCAGAAATATCAAAATTTCCCAGCCATCAACCTCAAAGCCAACATTTTTTATTTTTTTTTATAGTAACTGACATCACAAACCTTGATGGTGGGATCATTGACATCAACTGGGGATCGCATTTTTTGTCATCGGAATTGCCAATTCCCACATATGTGACATACCAGTAGATCCATTATTGATAGCTTGATTCTTTCTGGACAGGGTTTCGATGTTATTAATGGGTTTCAAATCATTCCTTCAGCTTATTTTTGTACTTTTACCATCATTCTAGCATTATTTGGGGATGAAAATGTTGAAAATTGGTTAGAAATTGAAATAAATGATAGACCGTGTTATCAGAATACTCTACATCATTGGATTCAATGTCAGTTTGGTATTGGTTTGGTCCCATGACTTAGGCTTCATTTGATTATCACTAATTCTGGTATCAGACTATCAGTCTGATATGATTCTTCAGTTGATTTCAGATTTGGTGTTGAGATTAAGAATTGGTTGTAAACCTTGATCTTGGACCTTGATCTTGGACCTTGCATATCCAATTAACATTAAACTAGTTTTGCTCCTTGGTATTGCATCATGTTCCATTGTTGGTATGCATTGATTTACACCTTAAACTCTAACGTTGGTTTGAATATCATTTTCGGATTTGGTGTTGAAATTCATATTGAAATCTGCCTCAACATTGATTTGAACATCAGATTCATTATCGGTTTACCTATGAGACCTATCATTTTGCATTTTGGCCTTGATATTGATTTGAAATTCATTGTCGCTTGTTACTGTCCTAACTCCCAACAAAAAAAAAACAGAAATGTTAAATCTTTTTTTTTTCTCACGTTTTCTCAGCAACCAAACAGAACGTAAGGAAAAATTAATCCTACAAATTTACAGTCCGCCCACAACTTATGAACTTCACAAAATATCCAAACACTTGAGCGAGAAAAGTCTGAACATATTATGAAAAGTCTGAACATCAACACTTTGAATTCCTTTAGTTTCCCGGCATAATTTCGTCAATCAAACAAAACACCAGAAAGTATGAATCCCGCAAATTTGCAAGCCTTGTAAGTATAGACAGAGAGGAAGTGGACCTGAGAGGCTCAACGGATGAGAATGGCAAGATGATGCAAGGGAGGTTGAGGCGAGAGTGGAAGAGGTGAGCGAAGAGAGCGGAAAAAGCTCCAGAAAACGAGGGGTAGTTGTAGAGAGCAATATTTGGGATTCTTGCTTCAGAAGCTTTGGCTATGGCTTCTAGCGCTGCATTCGATCGGAAACTTCGAGCCCTCAAAAATGGAGTTACATAAACGTCACTACATTTTCGAGTCGCGGCATAACGGTGGACATGCTCGACAGCGAAGAAAATGGATCACGAGTTTTCTTTCCTTTTCAAGCGATTTCTAGGTAAACAAACAAAGAGTTTTTTTGAGGGAGAATCGTCCTTTAGGGCTAGCAATTTCTGGACCCAATGGATCAAAAGTTGCCAAATCAACCCCGAATCCCACCAATTGGCAATGGGGGCCCAAAAGGTTTACATGATGTAAAATAATTTTAGTGCTAAAACAGTGAGTGATGTCCCAAAAACAAACTTATGGAAAACTTATCAAAATAATTTATGTTTTAAAATAATACCAAAATTAGTACTTGTCATATCATTAAAATAATAAAACCGAAGTTAGTCATTACAATTTTATTTTTATTTTTAAAAAGTAAAATTTTGATTCAGCTAACGATTTAAGGATTAAAGTTAAAGCAGTGATGTATTATAGTTTTGAAAATAATTAAAATCATAATTAAATGTATGATGTTAACTTAAGCACGAAATAAATGGAGTTTGATGACTATTTGCTTTTAAAGCATTCGTAATATAAACTAAGATTTTAATGACCTTGAAAAAAAAGAGCACTAATTTGAGCATTTATTTTAAAATATGTGATAATTGTGATTTTTAAAAGCGTGTTATTTTTGACAAAGCTCAAAAATCAGTTCAAATTTAAAAAATATACATGAATAGACTTGTTTTCAAAATGTTCATCAAACTAGCATTTTCAATCCAACTAAACATACAAGTGTAAATGTGAATTGGTGGTATGCCAGTTTAAAGTAAATTTTAAAATCGTGTTCGTACTTCTGATTTTAAATTTCGCCCCAAAAGCTGCGTTAAATGACTTTGATTTTGAAAATTTACCTTAACCGTAATTGGTGAAATGCGATTTTAAAAATTTACTTTAAGAACTCCCTCGTTACTCAAATTGCGGGTTTTAATTCTGCCAAAATCGCGATTTGTCGTTATGGTTCAAAATTTATCTTAAAACAAAGAATTCTACAAGCCCGCGATTTTGGTACTTAAAATAGCAGGTTGATGGTCACCGGTTTTAAATTAAAACCGTATTCTCCAACTGCGATTTTGAAAATTTACCCTAAAACCACAATTTGTGAATAACGGGTTTCAAATTTTACAGCAAAATCGATTAAGCTCACTTGTATTGATTTTGAAAATTCTGCTAAAATCGTAGTTGGTGAATACGATTTTAAATTTTACTATAAATAATATTTATAAAGACATCATATTAAACAAAATTTGCATTAGCCAATCTATTATAAAAACATCATATTTATTTGCATATATTAAATATAGAACATCACTAATTTAAAATCATACTTTATATAAACTTAAATTTATCATCCAAATTGTTACAAAAATAATAAAAATATCAATATGTATGAAGTATTTCTTGTGCGCTTTGAACATTAACGATGAATGGACATATTTGTTAGATCTATTTGTGCTATTTAAAAAGTCTCCATCTCTGTAAATTATGATTTGTCATCAACATGCATTATTGAGTAAGATGTAAATGATGGAGGTAGAACTCAACATGTACATGGGCCCGTCGTCACTTAAGTAGAGGCGGAGGTGGAGGTGGAGGTGGAGGTGGAGGTGGAGGCAGAGACGAAGGTGTAAAACCCAGGTAAATTTGAAATTTTTCAAAAAAATGGAAAAAAAAAGTAAATTCTTGCATTACGATGAGGTTACAAACCTTAAATTTTCTAGATCTCGGATATTGAAACAAGCCTCGCGGATTTGGATTAGTCACCAAGTGAAATCTAGTTACTGATAAATTTTGTTGAATTAGAGACAATGGTTTTTCGGCGGCAGTGTCGGAGTAAAACCAGAAATGATTTTAGGGGAAATAATTTAGAGCCAGGAGTTAATTTAAAATAATTTTGAACTTCCAGGCAGGGATGAAATAAATCGTTTCGAGGGTAGAAGTGATGAGATGCCGGAGTTAACGGACACGTGGCGTGATGGGAGCCATTCACTTAAACTTAAGTGAGGGGTTGGAGACAAAGATCCCCATTTTGCTTAGTCTCTTTCTGTGAAGCGGTGAGAAGGAGGGAGTAAGAAGAACTCAGGCTTTCTATCTTCGTCTACGAGGTTAAGATCGATCCGGTTTCGTCGGGCAGAGCTTAAGTTCATCGTCTTAATGAGAGCTACAGCGTGGTATCAAAGGAGGGTTTCAACGAAGATTCAAATGATGAGTTTTTAGGAAGTGAAGATTTCGACTGAGAACTTCCCACCACAGATGCGATCACGACTCGAGGGTAGTAGATTCTTCTTGCCTTCAGGTTCATTTTACCTTTGGGATGAAAGAAAGGGGTTTTTGGTTAAGATCTGGATGGGTGAAGGAAAAAATGGGTTTAGGGTCACGCGTGTTCTTTGCCTAGGCTGGGGGCAGCGGTCTTCGGGGAGATGGCTCTCGCGTAAGTGAAGGGTCGCTGAGCAGGGTGTGGTTCACTCAAGCGAACACGAGGGAGGCTTGGACCTTGTGCGAATGATGAAGTCCACCTAAGTGAACGATTCTTTGTCTAGGCGAACATGAGAAGTCCTACTACAAGTTGTTGGAGGACTTTTATGGCCCGGTAGTGGCCGGTTTTGTGGCCCGGTTTGTGAATTGTCCATGGCATGCTCAAAGCATGGTTTAAAGGTTGTTTGGTTGAAATTCTTGCCCTTAGGGACGTTGGGTGAATGTTGCAAAATGGCACCAATGCGTTTTATTGGCACCGGTTATTCAACAAATTGTATATAATATGTCCTAAAAAGTGTTTAGGGGCTGATTTGGATTAAAAAAAGATATCCAGGGCGATAAGGACCCGGTTGGCGAAATTGTGGCTGATTAAAACTACTTAGTTGATTTCAAGAGCCGGAGTTTAAGAGCTTGGGTTAAGGGGTTGTTGCTGTGGGCACCCTAGATGCCACATTTTGCCTCAAGGATTAAGTGTGTTATTGCTTGATATGTGATAGCATACTTATTATTGTGATTGATGAATGTTAATATGTGTGTGTTCAAATGTATTAACATTGAATGAATGTTTGTTTTGGAAATTATATGCATGTGATATAATTTTCCAGGATACAAGGTAAATTATATGGTTTACATATTGTCCGTAGCATTTAGTACATGTGGGACATGACATTAACTATGATGACACATTGAGGATTGCATATGCACGGGAAGCTCTCGCATTTAAAGTGGATATGGGTGCATGGTTAAGATCAAACACACGAGTGGTGATTTGATGAGTGGGCTCGACTCTGGATTGGATGAAGTCGACAATTTACCTGATTTGTGGCGAAAAACTTTGTGGAATAATAACAAGAAAGGGCTAGAACACTCCCTCGGTGAAAGACACATTGTTTTTAGCATGCTGGGATGGTGAAGATAAAAGTGTAGGCGGTGTGTGGAGTCGGCGATAGGGCTGGCAATGCTACAAAGGTATAATGATTTTGTGCGCCTTAAAATGTTCATTCGAAGAATGACATCGAAGATTTTGGTTTATAAGCGCATGACTTTTGTTTTGAAAGGATCATTGGATACTCAAATATCTATCAGCGCAGATTTTTATCACACATGGGCATCACATTGTGTGGTGGGAGTCGGTAAAGACTCAGGTATGGGAGTCGGTAAAGACTCGGGTATGGTGGAGTCGGTAAAGACTCGGGCATGTTTGAGTGAGGTCATCGTTTCGCGGCATGGCGCTGGCATGTAGGATTCGGCAATGGGTTGCGATATCTTGCTTTGAATTTGTAATGTCTTGAAATAACGAGAAAATTGTTAAGTATAAGCATTACATGTGCACTTAGGTGGGGAGTAGCCTCTATAGGAATGACTCTACTGAGCGTGGCTTACCTTATATGGGATCACATTTCACGTGCGGAGCAATGGGTGGGTGGCTCTCGTTAGGAGCCGAGTGAAAAGCCGCGACATGTGGCTTTGTAATTATATATTGTGTTTTGTAACATTTATTTTTGTAACTAATAATATGATAAGAGTTGAACTCATAACTCTTATTGAGTTTTACTATCATTGAAAGGCTGGTAGTAGGTTTAGGTTTTGTCTCGCTTATGCAAGGTGGGCTTCACACAGGTGAACTCGAGAGGCGATCATGTAGGTGAGGTTGCGCCTCGCTGGGTGAAAGAAGCTTGCCTAAGCAGAGGTGTTAGCTTCACTGAGCTAACACGGAATAGCTACCAAGTGTTATTTTTCCTACTGTATTGTATTTTGTGTAGGATGGTTGTTTGGAAGAGCTCCTAGCACAAAGGGGACCCCTATTCGGTTATGTGAAATGATGGGTCCCGGTGAATGGGACATACGATGTGGTATCGGGTTCTGATATCCACGGGATACGGGTTGATGATTGATCGAAGTAGGACCCTCGAATTTTTGGGGCATCCTGTTGGCTTATCGGAAAGCGTAGAATGCGATTACCCAGGGGACTTTGATGGACATGGATCCCCGAACCGTGCATTCATTATTTGCACATTTCATGTTTGGTGTTTAATATGCTACATGATTGTGTGTTGTGTTGTGTGAATAATATACATGGTAAAGTGTATATGGAAAAAGAGGAACACTAAGGTTAGAAAACATAACCTTAGGGCTTTGGGAATAGAACGAACGGGATATTTAGGGATGTGAATGTCTTTTAGTAGTCGGCACATGCACTACTAGTTAGACAAAGAGAGAAATCTCAAAGTTTATATTTAATCCCTATTTCTTTGGGATACTCTGTATGACTAAATTGCTATCTGACATATGTAGATGGCTAGTCAAGGAAGAGGACATCGAGGCGGTGGGTGGA
The DNA here is from genome assembly GCA_016808115.1 of Tetrastigma voinierianum. Classification (NCBI taxonomy): domain Eukaryota; kingdom Viridiplantae; phylum Streptophyta; class Magnoliopsida; order Vitales; family Vitaceae; genus Tetrastigma; species Tetrastigma voinierianum. Next base: position 89,325 of record JAEQBH010001692.1, read on the forward strand.
GCAACAACCAACAACCACTGACCTTTGATCAACAGGCCTTCATAGGGGCTATTGGTGCTGCCACCATTGCTCAGGCTAGTGCAACTATGGGTCAGGGAGGGCCGAGTAACCTCCAGAGATTTAAGACACATAATCCTCCAACCTTCAAGGGAGGCGGGGAATCGATGGAAGCTGATCATTGGTTTCGAAAAGTTGGCTAGATCTTGGAGGCTATGGAGATCACCTCCAATGCCATGAGAATAAGGCTAGCTGCATTCCAGTTAGAGGGTGAATCCTAAGTATGGTGGGATTAGGCCAAAGCCTCAAGGAATTTGGAGGCAATGACGTGGGAAGAGTTCCATGAGCTCTTAATGGGCAAGCATTTCGGCATGTCTTGCCACGACGTCTGAAAGGCTCAGGAGTTCCTAGAACTAAAACAAGGAGTGATGACAATGCTCGAATGCATTATTTAAGTTGACGATTGCGCATTTCAGCGATGATTATGTGGCTGGACATGGCGAGTGATAACTGTTGAAAATGGAATTCTAAAATTGACCATTCGGGAGGTAATATTAATGGGCCTCCTCCTGATGGACAGTGGTCAAGATAGCTATGGTCATTGAGAGAGTGGATGGCCTTGGAGCATCGAAATCACGAGTGTTGTGGAGAGGGGGAGGGAGAGTCATCCTTCTTCTTCCCGGCTTAGGAAGAAACAAGAAGTCTACTCAACGAGGTTTCGGGACGGGGTTGGCTACTACAAGGCAGTGGGGTTGATCATCAGATGGGGAGATGACTCAAGAGTGCTTGACGGGCGAGGGACATGTTTCTATTGCCTGCTTGGACAGACGAGATTGTCCTCAGAAAGCGAGGATCTAGTTATGGGACACCGGGGTCCCAATCATTGAGTGGGACGTTAGCAAACTGGTTTGTTCCTCCTTACCCACCATGGGCGAGAACCGTGTTAGTCTAGGGAATTCTATACTACTTCCTGGTGACCCCGAATGGGCGGGCGCCGGTCGAGGAGTGTTTAGGGCTTACAAACGTGGGACCAGGGCGGAGAGTGTTCATGTCACACCTTAGACTAAGCTTGGTCGTTGAGTTGTTAGATGCATTCTGCTCTCTAAACAGTAAAGTGTTTGATTTTGGTGCATCTCATTCATTCATTGTTGCATCATGTGTGAAAGATTTGTGCTTAGAGGTTGAAACTTTGGAAGAGCCATGCATGTGAGTTCTCCCCTAGGAACTAGGGTGAGCGTTGATTAGATATGTTAGGACTATGAGTTAGAGATCTCAAGGATTCTACTCACTATGGACCTTAGGGTTATAGACATGTCGGAGTTTGATGTCATCCTTGGGATGGATAGGTTGACGACACATCGAGTTGTCAGTGATTGTGATTGTAGAAGGATTACTGCCTGCACACTGGATGATGTTTGTGTTATGTTTTAGGGGGATAAGCACGATGCTTTAACCCAAGTCGTGTACGATTCCAGATGGCACGGGTAGTTGATGGGTTGGTTATGACCTTGCAGCCGAAGGATGGCGACGGGGTTGGGTGCACCTCGGGTAGTTTGCGATATGAGGATATTTTCGGATGAACTCACAGGGTTACCTCGTAGAGGATGTAGACTTCACTATTGAGTTGCACCTGGTACATCGGCTTATTTACATGACTCCTCATAGAGATGGCACTCTTGGTTAAAGAACTTCGAGTCTAATTAAATTGTTAGACCAGGTTTTATTAGACTGAGCACTTCACCTTGGGGCGCTCCGGTGTTGTTTGCTAAGAAAAATGACAAGACCCTTCGGTTATGTATAGACAATAGGCAGTTGAACAAGGTTATCATCAATAATAGGTACCCTTTGTCGAGGATTGATGATTTGTTTTGATCAAGCGAGAGGCGCAGATCCTACTCCGAAGATAGATCTCTCTCGTAGGTTACACACCACGATTGAGGGTTATGGAGCGGATATCCCTAGGGCCGGCATTTAGGGTGCGGTATGGGCATTCGGGTTCACGGTAATGCCTTTCGGATTAACAAGTGCTCCTGCAGCATTCATGGATCTCATGCGTAATTATTCCCGACCACTATCTGGTCGAGTTCATCATGGTCGCCGTTGTGACATCTGATCTACACCTGAAGTGGGGAGGAGGAACAGGGTCGCCCGGGGTTGTGCTCCAGGTTTTGAGAGACCATAAGTTGTATGCTAAATTCAGTAAGTGTGAATTCTGGATTATTTAGGTGAAATTCTTGGGGCATATGGTATCACTTTGGGTGTCGGTGAACCGGATAAAGGTTGAGCGATTATGAAGTGCAGGAGACCAGACCAAAGTCAGTCTTCGAATACGGCGTAGTTTCTTGGGATTGGCAGAGTGTAGTTCATTGAGGACTTCTCCTAGTGCTTCCCCACATGACAAAGTGACTTGAAAGGAGGTCAAGTTTGAGTGGAATGACGTGTGTGAGAGGGCATTCCAGGAATTAAAAAGGAGGCTTACTTATGCTCCTATTCTGATAGTTTCGGAAAGGGGACAAAGGTATACAATGCATTGTGATGCCTCTAAGGACGGACTTGGATGTGTTTTGATGCAGTTTGGGAGGGTAGTGGCTTACGATTCTCGATAGTTAAAGAATCACGAGCAGAGTTACCCTACACATGACATGGAGTTGGTGACCATTGTCTTTGCCTTAAAGGCTATACGGTGGAAGTGTAGTTAGAGGTGTTTCGGACCACAGTACATTTTGCACGTGGGACCTCAGCAGCAGAGCGACAGTGAATGGAGTATCTGGAAGACTATGATTTCACTTTGCATTACCATCTTGGTAAGGCAAATGTGGTAGTTGATTAAACAGCCAGAAAGTCACGGGTGTTGGCTAGTGGCTTCCCAAAGTGGCGGATGCTCGAGCTGTGGGACATTTGGGAGCTGCACTATGGGAATTAGGCTCAGGGTACATTGGGAGTTTAGTGTTTCAAACAATCCTGCTAAGTGAGTGATCGAGTTCTAAGGACAAGGCCTTAGATATTGTCATCAAGGACCTGAATCTACGATTAGGATATATAGGTGGCCAATTTGGGTTCATGCCTGCAGATGGTAGTCTTGGTATAGGGACGGAGTTGTGGTTCCCCGATTGGTGCGTGAGAGGAATCGCTGGGAGTTCCATTGTTCCTGTTTTGTTGTGCATCTAGGTGTACAGATATTCATGGTCTGCGATATTATTGGAGTGGGATGAAGAAACACATTGGAGATTTTGTTAAATCGATGTCGTAGTGACAAGTGAAGTGATATCAGAGGCTAAATGGGGTTACTCCAGGTCTTGAGGTAGGCGGAAGGTGGAAGTGGGAGCATATCATGATGGATTGTGACTCACTTACACGGACATGTGAGCATTCTGATGTGGGTGATGAGTGGGCGACCCACTAGTGACACACTTTTTGGTTGTGGGTTGCCGCAAGTGCGGGTTGCACCAGGGAATTTATGCAGTTTGCATGGAGTGCCATCATCCGCAGTATTGGATCGGGATCCTGGGTTTTATAACTCATTTTTGGAAGAGTTTCCAGCGAGGTCATAGGACACGATTGATGATGAGCGCTTTCATCCCTAGGCGGATGATCGGTGGAGGATATCCGGACGTTAGAGGACATGCTACGAGGCGTGTGTCCTTAATCTCAAAGTGTTGGGAGGAACTATTTACCCTTAGTGGAATTAGCCTCTGACAATGAGTTCTCGGGTGAGCATACGGATGACACCATATAAATTATTATATGGACGCACTTCGATCTAATTGCTAGGAGGAGTGTGGGAAAACCTGCTGATGTGGATTTAGTTTAGAGACATATGAGAAAGTGGATTTGATCTGGGAGCGTCTTCTCTGGCTCAAGTAGATGAAGAGCTATCTTGGATTAGCCGGCGGCGACCTCAGAGTTTGAGGTGGAGATCATGTCTTCTTGAAGGTGGCGCCTAAGAGATGAGTGGTCGGTTAAACCCAGTTGAGCTATAGTCGAGGTATATTAGGCCTTCCCCGAGGTGCACTCGAGAGGGTGGAATCTGAGTTAACTTCTGGGTTGGCTTTACCTGTATCGGTGTTGTGTTTAATGTCTCCGTGCGGGAGTACTCGGATCAGTGCCTTAGTGGATTAAGACCAGCTTGTTGTTGATGCGGATGGAGATATTGGGGAGGGATGGATTCCATTATCATGGACAGTGGATAAAATTTTGCAGGCAAGACCTTAAGGCTAGTGAGTGTTAATGGCAACAGAAGTGGAGTAACATGGGAACACGAAGACACTTTGCGTGCCTGAAGGTATGTTTTAGTCATTTGTTGATTAAATGACATTGCTGTACATGTGATTTGAATGGGTATGTGTGTGTGAATTTTGGGAATGGAATTTTGTTAGGGGAAGGAATACATAAATGGGGCCAAATTTGAAATTTTTCAAAACGATGCAGATTATAATGTAGTTACAGCATAATTTTTTTAGATCTTGTTGACGAAAGCAGACCTCAGGTTGGTTCGGTCTCGTGAAAATCAATCACCTAGGCAGACATTCAGTTTCAAAACGATTGAATTTTTGGGTGACAAGTGTAAGTAAAACCTAAGATTTTGGGAAATAATTTGCATTAAGTTCATTAAATAATTTGAACTGACAAGATAAATAAACCGTTTAGATGTGAGAAACGGACTGGATTGATCGCGGACATGGCGTGATGTGACCATCCTTGACTTAAGTGAGGGGCTTGGGACAAAAGATCCCATTTTGCTAGTCTCTTTCTTGCTAGAAACGGTGAGAACAGAGAAAGGGAGAGAAAAGACATAACTCCAAGCTTCTCTCTTCAATCTATGAGGTTCGTGGTCAGTTGCGTTGGACGAGGCTTAAAGGTTCATTGTCTTAGAGGGCTACGCGTGCAAAAAAAGGAGGGTTTCATTGAAGATCCAAAGGAGGAGTTTCGAAATTGAAGATTTCGAACTAGGGAGGCTTCCCACCAGTGCAATCACGCTTTAAGAGGTAGTAAGAAAAAGGGGTTTTTTGTTTTAGGGTATGTTTGGGTGAAGGAAAAAATGGGATTTTTGAGTCCCAGTGATGTTATTCACCTAGGCGAAGGCATGGATCTTCTCTAGGAAGATTGGTTCTTCGCCTAAACAAGAAGGATTAGCCTAGGTGAGTGTGGTTGCCGGGCGAACCTAAGACGAACATTAATGCGTATTAGTTGCTGGCAGAATGATTCTTCGCTAGTTGAGAAGTTCTACTACAAGCTATTGGGGGACCTTTATGGCTCGGTAGTGGCCAGTTTTGTGGCCCGGTTTGTGAAGTGTCCATGGCATGCTCAAAGCATGATTTGAGGGATGTTTGGTTGAAATCCTTGCCCTTAAGGACTGTTTGGGCGTGCTAAGCGGCCTTAAATCTTTGTTTGTGGCCGATTATTACCGTGCTATATAATATGTCCCAAAAGTGTTCCTGAGTGTTTGGATTGAAAATAATTCGGATAGATAAGGGCTGTTTGCATTTGGAGTGTGGCCTATTTAAAGGCTTTCTTGGTCGATTTCATGGCTAGTTTAAGACCCCAGGTTAAAGGGCTGTTGGGCTGTTGTTGTGGGCACCCTAGATGCCACATTTTGCCTCGGGGATTAAGTGTGTTGTTGCTTGCATGCTTGTTGTTGTGATTAATTAATGTTCATATGTGTGTTCAAATGTGTTAACATTGAATGAATCATTTTGAGAAATTATATGCATGTAATATAATTTTCCAAGATACAAGGTAAATTGTATAGTTTATATTGTCCTTATGACATTCATTACATATGGGACATGGCATTAACTTGCAATGACACATGGCATTGCATATGCACGGAAACATCGCATTTCATGTGTGTGGGTCCATGGTTAGGATCAAACACTGAAATTGGTGATTTAATGAGTGGGCTCAGTGCGGATTGGGGATGAGTCAACATGATATATAGTTGCATGAAGAGCGGAAGAGCTTGTGTGATGTGTGAGGTTCAGACACTCCCTCGGGTGAAGACTGAAACTTGGTTTGCACTACATTCAGATGGTGAAAGTCAAAAGTGTAGGCGGTGTCTGCGAGTCAGGTAAGACTCGAAAATCCATACCACAAAAGACCACAATGATTTTGTATACTCCATTGTTGAAGAATGGCATCAAAAAGTTTTAGTTTATAAACATGACTTTGTTTTGAAAAGAATCATTGGATGTAATCTATCAATAATGATTTTTATCACACATGGGCATCACATTGTGTGGTGGGAGTCGGTAAAGACTCGGGTATGGGAGTCGGTAAAGACTCGGGTATGGTGGAGTCGAAAAAGACTTGGGCATGATACATGAGTGGGTCTCATCTCATTTGTGGCGTAACATGTGGGATTCAACCTAGGATTGTAATGTCTTGCTTGGAGTTGTTATTAATGTGGATGAAAATTGTTAAGTGTAAGCATTGCATGTTTTGCTGGTGGGGAGTAGCCTCTATAAAAATAACTCTATTAAGGCATGACTAAATCCTATATGGATGTTTGCTTTTTATAGGTCTTGAGACTATGAAACCTGCAGTGGGCGATTCATCGGGAGTAAAGTAGGAAGCAGGCATGTAAGCTATAATTACTTTATGTTGTTATTTTGCAACAATGATGTTGACATGTAATAATATGTTAAGAGTTGAACTCAAAACTCTTGTGGGATTTATGTGTGAAATTCGTGCAGGTTTTAGGTCCTGCCTCGCCAAGGCGAACTTGAGGGAAGTCCTGCAAATGAGATTCTGCCTCGCCTAGGCGAAGGTGTGCTTTGCCTCGACAAACTCAGAACAATTGCCAAGTGATGTTTTTCTTGTTGTACTGTATTTTATGTAGGATGGTTGTTTGGAAGAGCTCCTAGCACAAAGGGGGCTTTGTTCGGTTATGTGAAATGATGGGTCTCGGTGAATGGGACATATGATGTGGTATCGGGTTACACGATATCCATAGGGCTTCCGTAGGTTGATGGTTGATCAACGGACCCCCGGATTTTGGGGCATCCTGGAAGGTGGATGTGCTTCAATGCCCTAGTCATTTTTAAACTAATTAAGATTATTTTGTAGGTATAATTTGAATTTTTAGTAATTTAAATGCAAAAGCATTGAAATCTAAAGAAACGGAAATTTTATAAAAGCAGATGTTGTAACTTGTTAAAATAGAATATAAAAGTCATAAGATAATAAGATTCTGTGCCAAAGTGGATAGTAAATTATGGTGCAAATAGGAATTTGAGGACCAAGGGACAATAAAAGGAAAATTAGAAAATCCAGTGGGATAAGATAAGTTGGTCTCATTTGGGAGAGCAAAAACGTGAAGAAGAAGAGAGGAGAAGGGAAGAAGTAGAGGAAGAAGAAGAGGAAGAAGAAAGGTATGGAATACTATGGGTTTGTATGGAGACTATTTGTGTATGAAAACTATGTATGGAATACTATGGGTTTGCATGGAGACTATTTGTGTATGAAAACTATGTATGGAATGCTATGGAGCTTGTATGGAAGTGTTTGTATGGATATTAGTGGTTCCATTCCTAGGATTTATTAAAATTCATCATAACCACTAGATTTCTTTGAGGATTGGGTTGGTAAAACCCTAGATTGTATAAGATGAGTATGGAATCCTCCCTTTGGGTATGGATTCTTGGTTTAAGATGTATGGATACATGTTTGGGTGTTAGGAAGTTAACCTAACTTACAAGTAATTGAGTTAGGGTTTGGAAAAACCCTATTTAATCTCTATGTTTGGTTTTGGTTGGGTTAGAACACATTTGTTTTGGAAGTATAGGTATTCTTTTTGTTTTTTGGTTGGTTTTCTAGAAAAAAAAAAAGGATGAAATCATGAAAATTAGGGAATTAATTTCTAAACAAAGAAAAGGAAAAAAAAAAACTGAATATATCAGAGTGGTTTTCAACGGGTTTAGATTCTTCCAAACCTTTGTTTCTTTGTTCCTTGCTGATAATTGGGTCGAGATATTTTATCTATTACTTGGTTTTTTTCTTTCTTGGGGTTTGAAGACCAATTCAGATTGTAGGTTCAAAAGGGTTTTCCCTCATGGGTTTTGTGACACCCCAAATCTCGGGGGTCTTTTTTTTTTTTTTCAAATATTTTTCCACAGGTAACCTACAACAAGCTATATAATAGCATCATTCACGCATACTTATGTGTCACTCAATTATCAAGTAGCGCATAACAATACCTCTAATTCGAAGACTCGATGGTAGCACACTTAGTGCAATGATCCGCTTTCAGAAATTATGTAGGCACAAAATGTCATCCACAGGCATATGGTTAGATTCTAGACTCATAGAGCTTTCCATAGAGTCTAATAATGTGTAAAACGGTCTTTGGACAAGGAAGTTATGGTTGTCCGAAGTTGTATGTAGAGGCTCGATCCTGACGAAATTCGAGCAGCCCGAGTCAGGCTGACGAGAAGGAGGTTAAGCTCAATATATTTGAGCACCAAATTCCAGCTCTACAGGCATGTGATCAGATTCTAGGCTCAGACTCCACTTAGAGTCTAAGAACACTGGCTTGAAGACCGGATGGGGAGTTGTGGTCATCAAAGTTGGCGACTCCATGGCGATTAGTGGCATGTGAAGCGAAGCCCAGTCTGCTCTTTGTCTTTTCGGCGCTTTCAGACACAATATGAGATCAGGTGTATTGAGCCACATATGGATGGATTCTAGACTCAAGGATTTCCATATAGTTTGCGAGGCATTGCAAAGCGGACTTCGGACGAGAAAGTTGAGTGGGTCAGGAAGTTGGTACGACTTCGTTCCTGAGCTCGGCCGGAAGGCTGGCCCGAGGGGTGGCTGGCCTCACTGGCGCTCATCCTGTTGGTTTGTTGCACCACGGCTCCATGCTGACTCGGTCATGCACAGCTCATCCACTTTGAGCTCGGCCTGCGGCTCATCCCGCAGGCCGGCGGAAGAGGTGGAGCTCGTCGAGAGCTTGGCGGGGAGAAGGGTGACTCACCTCGGTCGCTCGGCCGGGAAAATTCGGCTCTGCCTCAGAGATCAGCTCGGCGGAAAGAGCTCAACTCTGCCAGAGAGGTCAGCTTCGGCTAGAAAGCAGCTATGCCCAAGAGCTCGGCCCGAAAATTTCGGCCACACGGCTTATCCTCTCGGACCGCCCAGAATTAAAAGGCCATAATTTGGGTGCTCAAGGGATCCGATTTGGGTGATTAAAGCCTACATCAAACACTATTGGGGCTACAGCATACCAGAAGGAAACAGGGCCAAATTCCTTTATTTCCCAACAAATCAGTCTTAAAGTTCGGCTAATACCCTTAGGATCGAAATAGAGCGACTTCTATGGTTAGGGCGCAACCCAAACGTCCCTCGAAACGAGACCACATTGCCACTAATTTTATTAAACATATAATCTGGTTTAATTACAATTTATTTACATCATAACTACAAAATTTTGACAACAGTTCAGTTTAAAAAAGCTGGGTTTTTCTGCAAAATTTTACAAAAGAACACAAATAAGCATCTTAAGATCTTCCTCGACTAAGACCTCGCTGAGTGCCTTCTCTTGGTGTACTTCTAGTACCGCAAGAAAATATTTTTCCCACAGCGGGGTGAGCTATGCCCCAGTAGAGAAAGTCTCCTACAGGGCTACTCCCCACTAAGTGCACATGCAATGACATAATCCATAAAATCATTCACACATTCATATAAAATATGCATATCTACATATGAATGTCTATAATAAGCACCAGTCCTCTTGACTCTCTCATACATGCGATTTGCCATGTATGAAAACTAATTCAAAACCACTTTGTTTTGAAACCTTGAACAACCTCGATGTCAGGACAACCCTCTGAATGTTTTACTTGGACAACCCTCAGAATAGTAGCCGCTTTGGACAACCTCAGAATGTGCGAGACCCTTTGGACCATCTCAGGGAACCTTATTGGACGACCCTCAGATAGAGTTCATTGGACAAACCTCGATATAATTTGTTGGACGACACTCAGAATCACTGTCTTTGGACAACCCTCAGAATACCCATTTTGTTCATGCACTCACCGATTCACGCGATGACCAGTGCACATGCAATGATAATGCCTTGCATAATATCTCATTTACATGCATGATGGGAACTCATTACAGCCTCATAATAATACTTCACTGCCAAGCATCACGTTAATATATAACAACATTATATCTGGGCATCATTTCTCACACAAGCAATGCGCATGTTGTTCGAAACGACAATAACACCTGACCAAGATGATACGCTCCGGATCCCAAACCAGTTTTTATGTCAGTTCGGTGGTTAAAAGCACGCAGGGGCGATCGGTCCTGACCCGACAACGATTTCTATCGAAATTATTCTTTAAACCGACCCCCAACCGGGCTGGCCCTCAAACCATTTCATGGCTCTTAAACAAAGACTAACGAGTAGGAAGAACCCTACCTCTCGAAGCGAATCTGGGTCGCCTGCTCGCGGCTCCTCTGTTTGTTAATCGGAAGGCGCTTCGATTCTCTTTCTTGCTCCGTTGTCTTTCTTAACTCTTTCTTTTTCTTTTTTTCTCTTTCTTTCTCACCTCTTTTCTTTTCCTTTTTCTCTCCTCTTCCACAGAACAATGGCTTTAGGTGGAGAATACTTCTATCTAGTGTAGAACACCTCTTCCTTCCTCTATAAACGGCACCATGTGTTCCACATGTCATTCAGCTGCACCCACCACTATCCTCTCATGCAAGATAGAAGTGTGACATATTGCGCGTGGCTACCCAGTACAGTGTCTACCAGTGCCACACTTGACATGCATCTTCATGCCACGATGTCACCCTCATTCATCCAGTTTGTCTCGAAATATGTGCAATTCCGACCTTATAGGAATTCGATAAATCGACTATGTGTTTCGTAAGACGAACTCAACGGTATGTCCCACGTCGTCATCCGAGATCTAGAGAAATTTCCAGGTTTGCAACCCGTGTCTATCATTTCAATTTATCCAGGGTCTCACAGGTTTCACGTCATTTGGTATCAGAGCCTAGGTTGCAAATCAGGTCTTCTATCTTTATTAGTTTTTTTTCCTTCATTTCGGCACTATTAAACCGTCATTTTTCGACCTTTGTTAAACCGTTATTTTTCGGCGCTTTGTTGTTCATCGTTTTTCGGTTGTTCATTTCGGATTTTAGTGAACGGATCTTCATTTTGGTCATTTTGGGTTTCCTATATTTGGGTTATTTTGTTCTTCATTGTTTGTTTCAATTTTGGGCTTTCTATTTGATTATTCTTGTAGCCTTGAAAAAAAACAAAAAAAAAAAAGAAAAGAAAAGAAAGAAAGGAAAAATAAGAAAGAAAGTAGTCTAACATACCACAAATTGAATGTTTCAAGCTATCAGAATCTATCTGTGTCACTCGGAGAATCACGGAAATCGGAAGCAGGATAGATCTTGAAGGTATTGATCTCTGTGCCAAGACAATTGAGTTCAAGGAACAACATGAATGAATGATCTGAAATCCGGGGAGATTCTTAGTTATTAATGCAAAAAAGAACTATAATAACTGCGGATCCATTCGGTGTTGTGCTTCTCAAATCTTGAATCTGACAATAGAGTGTGATTAGAGCGTCACTTTATGTATGTGGGCGAAAGAAAAGAATTCTAGAAATTTAATATAGACTTCATTGTTTAGGGTAATAATTGGAAAAAGAGAGATTGAACGATTTGATCCAAACTACAATTTAAATGATTATGGTTGGATCTATAAAAAAGAATAAAAAGCAGTTGTCTAACTAATCTATTCTAAAAATAGACAAGTGAGTCTTCTTGATACAAGGATCTGGGTTACAGGCCCCTTCCTCTTGATTCAAGACACTTGTTGCCATTTCCGGCAATTGGGCTTGATTTGAAGAGCTGGTGGTTTTTCTAATTAAATGGCCCTGCTGTTGGTTACGCCTAAAGGAGCTTGTTGCGATTGAGTTTGCAATCATGAACTTGCGAAGTCTGTCGTGACTTCAATTACTTGTCGCAACCTTCTTTGTTTTGTTTTTGGCAGTAGGGAGTCGTGACCTGATGTCACAACATCGTTCTTTGCAGCTTCTTCATTTTGTTGTCGTCGACATGAACTTTTGTATCATGACCAAGTTCAATTGCCAGTAGTTATGATTCTTGTTGCGACAACTTTTTTCTAGTCTCCAAGTATTTGTGTCTCATGTCGCGACCTGGTTGTCCTTCCCTTTATTGAGTTTTGTGTCACGACCTAGTTTTCATGTCGTGACACAATTTCTGTTACGAGCCACTTTGATTCATGGTCACAACTGTTTATGTTTGGGGCATCATTTGTTTTGTCTTCATTCGGGTTACGACTCAAGCGATGTTTAAGTTCCTTGTTGCGACATGTAATTTAGGTCGCGACCAGGTCGCTTCTTTCCTTTGCACTTTACTGCGCCCGAAAAGGTAGGTCGACTGACCTTCTCAGTTAATTCCCACCTTGTAAACGTATCATTTCTCGGTTACACAACGGTTTGCTCAATTCGACTACTATTTACGGTGTGACCTAAGTATATTAGCGATTGGATGGTTGCCCTTTTCACCTTTGCTCTTGTGATTTGAAACTTAGTTGCAACGTCTTTTAAGCTGACGGCCTATTTTAATGCCAGCGACGCCGTCGGTCAATCAAACCTCAAATGGTGTCTTCAAAACATGTATTTTTGGCCGCGCACCAGGTACCACCTTGTGGAGACCTTTTTCTAGTTCATTGGCAACCATTCCTCGTCGACATCAGTTATTTGTTTAGACTAGAGGATGTCTTCTTTTAAATCTTGGCGACATGGGAGAAAGCGGTCTTGTGACAGAGATCTTTCTTTGAAACTTTTTTCTCTCTCTTGCGTCATGTAGCAATCTACACTTTATCTTCACTTAATGGTGTCCTTCTTTATTACGTGAGTAGTTTCTATTGTAATCAGTTTTGTTAATCTTTAATTGTTTTCTCTCATGACATATGACAAAGAGGTTGTGACGATATTTTCAGGCTTTATTTTGTGGCCTTGACAACATCTCCTCAGTGTGACAAAGTGTGGTTTGCTAAGTCAGCTGTCATGAACATAAAGATTTGTTAGACCTCATACTTTCAGTCATATTTTGGATATTCTTTATTATTTGCCAAGTCACCTCTTGTAAAGCACATGAAACATGATTACATTGAGTTTCATATTTACTGCATAAAATCAAGATTATCTCAGTGCTAGTTAGAAAAATGTTCTAAAGTAATGAGTTTTTGCCTATCCTTTACCAAATTTTAAATTCCCAAAACCACTATAATTAAGGGCACTAGTAGTTGTAAAGTTCCATTGTTAGGTGATAAATCCATATATTAGGACATCCCTCGATAGAAATATCCATAATAACAAACACATGTGAAAGTTTAGCTTAAATAACTATAACATACTTTAGATACTACCATAATAATATAGATTGCAGATATTATCATAGAAGTGAGTCCTATATACTTTTCTACATGAAAGAGTCTCATTTTTTCTTAAATACTATCATAACATATTATTAATGCAAATACTAATGTATTGCTGCTTTATATTATTATTAAATACTAAAATTTGATGATGAACAAAAGTCAAAGTGTGACAAAAAATAAAGACCTAATTTCTGAAAAATTTTAATGATAGTCAATAAAGCATTAATTTAATTTTGTTAAAAAAATATTTCTCAAATGAATAAAAATTAAAAGTTGAACCTTTTTGTTTTGGTAAATCAAGATATTATTTTTATACAATTGTTTATCAAAATTAAATAAAATATTGATTTTTTTTATAGATAATAGTTCATTTGATAGTTTAATATAAGGAGAATAAAAAGTGTTCTCTGTGTTATTTTCTGTGGGTTAGTGAGTTTCAATCTGCATTGTCGCCTGTGTAGGTGCTTATTCTTGTTTCACTTTGCATTATGCTGGGTTTGGCTTCAACTGTGATGAGAACCTTTTCCACGAAAAAGAACTGTGGTTGATACTGATTGATCATAATAGCACAGAAGATTATGTGATCTTTATTTTAATTGACGTACCAGTTCTGGCCTAATTGACTTGATTTTAAATTGCGCAGATCATTGACCCTAATTAGTGACATGGAATCTTTCTTATTTCAGTTTGATTATGCATCCGTTCTGCATGTTATTATAATTTTTATTTCTATTGTTACAATATTGCCCTCTTTTTTTATGTTGTATGGTTTAAAAATGCATATTTTTATGTTTATTGATGATATATTATATTTATTTACATTGAATGTAGAGTTGGACCCATTTGGCAAACAAGATCAATGCACTTGAGCTGTTGAAATCTGGATCCATCTCCAAATTTGTATGATCTTTGTTCATTTTTGGGCCTAAGTTCTTGTAGTTTGTTTTGATTCTTCAAAAAATGCCTCATACCAATTGGATGTTGTACCATGGTTGTCAAACTCTAATCTTCCATTCGGCCGATATGGGACTTTGTTTTATGTTGCATTAGAACCTTCTTTTCCACATCCTCCTCTTCTCTTCGAGTTATGTTTGGCTCACGGAAAGTACTAACGAAGAAAGAAAATCAAAGTAAATTGATTTTCTTATGTTTTATTGTCTAATAGAAAAATCTACGAAAGATCAAATATATAAATAAAATTATGAAAACTTATATTTTCCTTAGAATTATTTAATATTTATATTGATGATTAAAATAAATAAAGTGATTTGGTAGTAAAAATAATATATATTATTGTACTCTAATTTTATTTTTCTTTATTTTTTATTTTATTCTAGCTACTTTTCCTCCCTATTTTCTTTTTCTTGCATTTTCCTTCGATTTTTTCGAGAAGTTGTAGATTTTGTGCATAGGTAAAGCGATTTATGTTGGAAAAAATAGATGTTGGATACAAATGGAGAAAACACACCTAATATCCGCATATAATAAACACTTGAAATTACCAAAAGCACTCACAATCTGCGAAAAATGGAGGGAAGAATACAGAGATAATAAACAAGTTTTGGAACTTTGTGCAAAAACTCTATTTCCTCCATCTCTCAAGAAATTTTTAGGGAAGCAAGATGGAAATAGCTTTGGGATTGATAAAGTATTTTACTTTTCTGCATAAAATTTCAAAGAAGAAAAGTCACACTTTAAGGTTGGGTGTTTACACTTGGTGATGGGGTACATCTTTTGGGGATCAGAAAGCGAGCTTGTACATCATATAACCATAGGCAAATTTACATAGCCTTAGCTACAACAGGAAAAGAAGTTGAGTGGCTTAGGGATCTCATGATGGACATCCCTTTTATTGCAAATAGTATGTTAATAGTATTAATACACTGTGATAGTCAAGTCACTCTAGCTCTTGCATACGGTGGAGTGTACCATGGGAAGTCTAGACATATGAGTATTAGATATGAGTGTGTCAGATCGTTGATTCAAGATGGAATCATCTCAATCCCATTTGTGAGATCAAGTGGAAACTTAACAGATTCTTTTACTAAACCTCTTACAAGATATTTAGTAAGAACAACATCTAGAGGGATGAGACTAAAACTCCTTAAATAAAATTCACCAATGATAGTAACCCATCTTAATACTAAGAAATGACTATTCTCAAGTTCATTGGGTAAAAACAAGTCATAGATATGTGAATTGTGGCAGCATTAGAAATTTTATGTTCCATTTGTGATGAATAATGCTGATTGTTACTATTGGAGGGTTAAACTTAAAGTTCTAATGAAATTTAGTCTATGAGTGATAAGCATCTTAAAAGTAACAAGGATGCTAGAAGAATTTCACCTATATGAACTTAGAGGTGGTGCTGCCTCTCATGAAAGTTAAAGTTTCTCTCAAGAAAGTTCATGAATGAATCGATTACATCACTATAAAAGTGCAAAGCAAGAAATTTTTTTCTAGACATCACGTGGTTAGTGGAATTGTGTGTGTTGTTATTCTGGGTTTCGTTGAGAATGCTTGTTTCAATGCTACGAAGCAACCTAGGATTTCAAACGGAGCTTTGTGCCAATTACCTTTAAGATAAAGAATTAAAATCGAAAGATATTTTATTTTATGCATTTTCACTTTATTGGTTCTAAAGGTTGTTTTTATTTTATTAAGCGGGATTGTTATATATGTATAATCATATATGATGGTAAAAAAAATAAATTTGAGATATATTTTATAATATTTTAAGTGTAAGAATGATTACACTTTTGATGATCATTTTAAGTGTAAGAAGAGTTACACTTTTAAGAATCTATTGTGTAAAAGGAATTGCACATTGGGTTGCTAGTGAACCTACTTAGCTTACTAATTGCAAATGAAATGTCAACCCTAGTACATTGCACAACATAACATAAAGACTTCCAATTGCACTTACATACTCAAGTTGAGCCATTGCTGTACCATAATTCTTTTCAAGCTTTACACTTCAGATCAGAGCTGGTAGTAACATCTTTAATCTTGAGATGACTAAATTTAGTAAGTACTTTTTCAATATAGTAAGTTTGGTTCAAAGCATAACCCCCACTATTTCTCTTTACTTTGATGTCCAAGATAGTATCAACTTCTCCAAGAACTTTCATCTAGAAAGTTGAGTATAAACCCACAAAGCCCATGAAAATTTTAAGTTTGAATTTTTCAAAAAAAAAAAAAAAAAAGGGGCAAGAAAGATAGTTCTGGAATAGTTCAGAAAGTTGGGATTTTAGATCTCGGATGACAAAGCGGATTGCCCAGATTTGGAATGCGATCTCAAAATCTAGCTACGATTAAATTTCGTTGGATTCCGAGATAGTCGGAATTTCAATTATTTCGAGACAATGAGTGTTGAGCGACACATGGCAAACCATGTGGGTGAGACATGGAAAACCATGTGAGTGACACATGGCAAGCCATGTGTCACATTGCATGGCAAAGGCCTATGCATGTAGGACACATGGCAAGCCATGTGCGCTGGCACATGGCAAATATCATGTGGCATTTATAACATACCATGTGTGTATTTATGGCATGCCAGCCATGTCATCATCACATGACCACATACGAGACCTATAAATATGGATGGGGGGCAGCAAATTCAGTTCGTGGGGGGAGCAGCAAAGAGAAGGAGGAGGAAGGGAAGAAAGGGAGAAGAAGGAGAGAAGAGAAAGGAAGGAAAGAAAAGAAGAAAGGAGAGAAAGAGAGAGAAGAAGGGGAGGAAGAGAAAGGAAGAATCATTTGTGCGAGTGAGCAAACACAGACGTGAAGAACTGGGCTAGGCTACTGAGGTAGGTTTCCTCACTACTGCAGTTGTTTGCCTTTGGGGCGAGTGTAGCCAGCCCTAGGTTTGTCGGTTTTCCGGGCGATGTATGTTAATGTTTGTGAGTTGTGTGATGGTCAAAGACCGGTTTCATGGGGTTTTGGGACTGTCCAAAACAGAACATTGTGTTTCGGGACAGCAAAATCCCGAGCAGAATGGCAAATGGGGTGTGTGCACACGATTACGCACCCCCTTGTGAATCGGCCCGTCAACTTTGGGTGGCCGTGGCACTCTGTCGGGCACTTCAGGTTGCGCGTTCTGGACTCAGAAAAGCTTCGCCGAGTCTAGAGATTTAATAAGATAAAGTGCTCAGCCAAAATGTGGGCTAAACATTGGGTTGGGTCACGGAAAGTTGAGAATGGTCGGATTACGGTTTCGAACTTGTTTTGAACTGGTTTGTAAATACTTGGGATGCATATAACTGAGTAGGGTGCGTGTTGGATGTTTGTGGGTATTTACAAAAAGCTGGACTTTCACGGACTAGATCAGTTTCTTAGGCTAGCATGGCCAGAATTTATGGCCAGGGAATGGCTAATGTGTGTTATTGCCATAAATTCAATGACTTTCTGAATATGAAATTATGTGACATATGTGTGTTAAAGATGGAAATAATTATAAGCATTGGGCTGTATGATTGACACACTATGTTTCAGCCTGGGAATATGAATTATAGCATTACTTGCCTAAGC
This sequence comes from Tetrastigma voinierianum, assembly GCA_016808115.1. Lineage (NCBI taxonomy): Eukaryota > Viridiplantae > Streptophyta > Magnoliopsida > Vitales > Vitaceae > Tetrastigma > Tetrastigma voinierianum. The sequence goes on from JAEQBH010001692.1 coordinate 107,284, forward strand.
AATGGTTGGAATTACGTTAATACATGCTTGAATGATGTGTTGACATGAATGAAGCTGAATGACACAGAAGATGTGATTAATTCTTATGTGATGTCTTGATTTGAATGTATGGAATATTAACATGACTGCATGTATGCTGATGTTAAACTGAATATATGGAATGTTGTGTGCATTAGACATGAGTGTTCATAGCACACATAGTGTATGGTGTAGAATGTCCATGTAGAGGTCTTCATACATTGGTCATGGGTTTGAGTGCAGTGGCATAAATTGCATTGCATTGGTGTGCGGTAACATACGCATTACATGGGTGTGTGTGCATGAGTGCTGGTTTGGCAACTGCGTTTGGTGCGAGAATCGTGTGGGTAGGAATGGGGCGAAGTCGATTGAGTTCACGGTGTTAAATGAAAATGGAAAATGAAATGTCGAGGCGTAGCAAGTAGGGGATAGATACCCCCCTTAGGTGAAAAGCCCGAAGCTTGGTTAGACAGCGTATCCACCGGTGAAAGCCCGAAAAATGTCGGAGGGTGTAAGGGCCGTGAGACCCAGAAAAGTTACATTGCAAAAGACACGAAATAATTATAAATATCACATAGACTACGGGTTGTGAGATGGGAGTCGGGGCTGACAAATTATTAGTTCCATTGGCACTTGCATTGGGTGGTGGGTCGGAGGTTGACCGGTACGCATAGGGCATGTAGTTTATCGTCTCATACATGCATGGATTTTTCCTGATAGCCTAACATATGCATGGATTAGTTGTGATTTGGTATAAAATGATCATTTGCATGGCACCTAGGTGGGGGTAGCCTTGTAGGATTTATCTCTTGGTTGTCTCTGATCGTGGGACCCCCTTTCAGGTATAGGACAAGTATAGGCAGACATCGGCTCCTTAGAAGTAGGGTTATGAGCGGGATTTGGTATTGGCCTTGATTCATGTTTTGTGTATATATTAGAACAAACTAGTTTTAATATATGTTTTGTATTAAGAGTGATGTAATAACTCTTGGATCTATAGAAATATATGGTTTTGTAACTGTATGGACGAGTATGGATGATGAGCCATATTGGGTCATTTTACTCATGTATAGGTCTCATGATATGAGACACACGGGTTTCCGTAGGTTGACGGTGGTCAACGGGACCCCCGGATTTTGGGGTGTCACTGAAACCTCATTGTTTCCATTATTTCTTTCATGTCATCAATTAAGATTAACATGTCATCCACATATAAACACACTACAACCACATAGTCTCCGGAGTCTTGAATATAAGCCTTTGTATTTTGTTGATAATACAAATCCATTTGAAAGAATAGCATGATCAAAATTTTCATGCCATTGTTTGGGAGCTTGTTTTTAAACCATGTGGTTACCAAACTTACTTTGTTCTCATTCCTTTAGAACAAAACCTTAGGTTGTTTTCCATGTGTAGACCTCCCTCGTTGAGATCTCAGTTTCAAGAATGCCGTTTGGCGCCATTTGATGAACAAATAGATTATGAATTGATGTCGAAATGATATCTATATCGATGTTATTCTTGCCACATAGAAGCGCATGGGTATCAAAATAATCAACACATTCTCTTTGTTTCAAACCCTTTAGTTACTAATCTAGACTTAAAGTTTGAATCATGTCATTACTGTAATATTTCCTTTGAAATACCCACTTGTACCCAATTGATTTAGACCTCGGTGGAAAGTTTACTAATTCCCATGTTTGGTTGGATATAATTGAATCCATTTCATCATTGATGGCCTCTTTCCAAAAACTAGCATCTCTAGAAGTCTTAGGTTCTTTGTATGTCTTGGGATCCTCCTCTATTTGAAGTATTATAGGAATTTTCCTTTTAATATATTCTCTATCTCCTACTAAGCAAAGGGAAATTCTTTGAAAATCAATCTCATCCTATCCCAATACTTTTTATTTTCTAACTCTTTGACTTTTTCGAGGCACGATGGGTTGCTCAACAACCTTTGGAGGTGTCTCCTCTTGGGACTCTCCGACACTAGTAGGTGTTTGAGAATTGCTACACTCAACAAATTCTCAAAGAACTCTACCTCTCTTGATTCAATTATATATCACATTAGATTCCAAGTCTAATAGTCTATAAGCTTTGCTATTTGAGGCATAGTCTACAAATGCACACTTAGTGGCCCTAAGACCAAATTTTGTTTTATTTGGATCCATTTTCTTACAATAAGCAAGACAACCCATACTTTGAAGTAGCCTATATTAGGCTTCCTTCCTTTCCAGAACTCATATGAAGATATCTCATTTTTCTTCATAGGAATTCTATTCAAAATATGACAAACAATCAACAAAGCTTCAACCCAGGAATTAAAATTTAATTTAGTATGCAATAACATAGCATTCACCATTTTTAAGAATGTTATATTTTTTTCTCTCTGCTATGCCATTGTGTTGTGGTGTCATATTCAAAATATGACAAACAATCAGCAAAGCTTCAACCCAGGAATTAAAATTTAATTTAGTATGCAATAACATAGCATTCACCATTTTTAAGAATGTTCTATTCTTTCTCTCTGCTATGCCATTGTGTTGTGGTGTATAGGGTGTGGTGCACTTATGTATTATGTCATATTCTTCACAAAATGAATTAAAATCACTAGAAAAATATTCACCACCTCTATCACTTCTAAGCACCTTAATCTTTTTGCTTAGTTGATTTTCAACTTAAGTAAACTATAAAGGCATTGAAAGTTCCGCTTTTATTTTTCAACAAAAACACATAGGTAAATCTAAAACAATCATCTATGAATGTAAGAAAATACCTATTGCCATCTCTTGTTAACATGCATTAAGTTCACAAAGATTATGTACTAAAAAATCAAGCAAATTAGATGATCTCTCAACATTATGGAAAGACTTTTTAATCATCTTTGATTTACCACATATTTCATATTTTTTAAATTCCTTGGCATCACAAGCAATCATACCACATTTCACAATCATTTTAATAGTACTTAAACCAGCATGTCCAAGCCTATTATGCCACAAAGATAAGGAATTTGAGTCACACATATAAGTAAAATTAGAAGTCATTTTGTGATATTAATATTGTTTGCAGCTTGATCATCCCATTACAAGAATAGCCCTTTCTCACAAAGTTCGAAATTTGGATGAGATTATATAATAGTTCAAACACCACTTTGATACTCGGTTTGCTAAACAAATCCCCACTAATAAGATTTCTATTTATATTAAGAACATACATTACATTTACAAGGGTAATGTTTTTCCAGAAGTAAAAACAACTTTAATAGTGCCCTTGCCTAGCACCTTGGATCTCCCTTCATTGCCTATTTGAACCTCTTGATCACTCTTTGCATCTTCAAAGGTCTTGAAAAGAGATTTGTAATAGGTGACATGAACAATAACCTGAAGCCACCACCATCTTGTACCTTCCATGAATGACACATATATTGCTTAAGGTTGTAATGATCTCCTCATCAATTGCATTCACTATAGCCTCTTTTTGGTCCTTTCGGTACCTACACTTCCTAGCATAATGCTTGGGTTTCCCACACATAAAACATGAAATTTCTTGCCCTTGAATTGCTTTTGATTTTTGTTGGGGCCCATAAAATTCCCGGAATGCTTTTTGTTGTTATTTTTACCTTTAAGATGATTGAGCTTTGAAACCACATTTGTTTTATTAGTCCCAACATTGGACTCTTCCTGTAAGACGAAAATTTCCAATTTTCCAGAGTAAAATCGTAATTTAGGTAAAAATCAGTTTTACCAGATCTCGGATGTGAAGCGGACTTTTCGTTGAAATCGTCTGAAATTTAGCGTCGCGTCGAATTTAGTTGGATTCAGTGGAGTGGGTTTCTGTGTTTTGGCGTGGGGTGTCGAGTGACCTGCATGTGAGGTTGAAGAGGAGAGATCTTGCATTTGCAGAATGACACTTGGCATAAAGGAATACCGTTACATGATTAGCCATGTATGGAAAGATCCATGAACAGCGATGGCGCTCGGTCACATGATGTCGTAAAGGGGAGTGTGTAAAAAAAGATGGAAAATTGAGAGCCATATTTGGTTAGAGAGAGGAAAGGTTTCCTCCAGCGGCCGGATGGGATGTGCTCAAGGAGGAGAGAAGGAAAAGAAAGGAGAAAATGAGAGGAGAAATGGGGAAAATGAAAGAGAAAGAAAGGGATGAGAAGAGAAGTAGAAAAGAAAGAAAACGAATGGGAAATGAAATAGAAAAGGAAAAGCGTGGGGCGAAGGAAAGCAAAATATCCGGTAGCCATTTTCGTTTAGTTTTGAAAAGCGGCGTCTTCCTTCTCTCTAGGTTTGGCAGAGATCAGAATGATTGGATTCCTTCGAGACAAGAAGGAGAGTTGTTCTACTCGGAGAGGACAACACGTAGGCACCGGTTTCGGGAGTTTTTGACAAACTCTATAAAGGTAGGGGTTTCATCCTACTTGTTTTACACTTTATTTAAGTGTTTTGTGATGTTTGTGTTGGATTGAGGCCGTGAGTGGCCGTTTGATCGGTCCCAAATCTTGGAAGCGAAGTGTGGAAATTTTTGAGACCCATTTGTGGTCAGTAGTTTAGGAATTGTTTTGGGACATTTGGATGATAATTTATTAATTAAATTGTATGTTGGTGAGTATGAGACCGGAAATGGGTATGGAAATCGGTTCCACCAAGAGGAACTGATGTAGGAAGAGTGGGCTGCCTGTGGATAGCCCACTTGCTCTGTTTTGAGACTGTAAAAACAGTCCCAGTTTGCATGAAATGGGCCTTAAATGTCCATGTGTCTTGGCATTGAATTGTTTGAAATGAATGGCTTGGTATGTGAGGAAATAGATAGGTTAAGACATGATTTAATGTTATGATAGCTTATAATTATGTGGAATAAAATTTTGTTGTAAGCCATTGGAGATGAGATTATGATTTGCTCAAGTGAGCTAAATTGGGTGATGATTGATGTGTTGAATTACATGTGTGTAATTGTAGTTGATTGAAAATACTCATTTCTTAAAATAACCGGATTCACAGACCAAAATTGGTTGGTAATGGCTGACCAAATCCGACCATTTAGAGATAAAGGGGTTGGTCGAAAAGAAAATTTTCGACCAAATTTCAGGCCATATTCCCAGACCAAATAATTTTGGTGGAAATTGGTCGTAAATTAGGCGGGAATTAACGCCAAAAAATTACCGACCAATTACCGACCAAAAATAAATTACCATAGAAAAATGGTGGTAAATAAGCGACAAAAAATTTTTAAATTACAGACCAAATATTTGAACCGGTAAATGTCGATAATTACCAACCTTTTTATTTTCAATAGTATTTTCCCTTCTTTGGTTAAGACTAAGCTCCATAATACATATCTATATATTAATATATATTTCTTCCAGCATGTGAATGCATACATTTTATAAAATTTACTTTTATTATAAAGTCAAACATATACTAGAAACCTATGAGAAAAGAAAAAAAATTGAATTATTTTCTAAAATTGGTGATTAGCATGGCAAATAAAAAAAACATATTTAAGTTTAATATTTTATATCTATTAAATAATTAAAAAACATATAAACTTTTAAATAAGATTTATTTATTTTACGTGAAATAAAATATTAGAAAAATTTTCTTGCTAAAATTTCAAATTATTTTTAGAAATGAAATATAATAAATAAATCTGAATATCCGATTATCATTTTACTCTATGTCAATGGCTTTCCAAAAATTGACTGGGTTTTAAATAATATAGATATAAAAATGATCAAAAAAAATTAGTTAAGGAGACAAGTTAACATCGGGTCATAGATTATTTTTTTAATATATATTATAGTTTTAAGGTATGATAGAATTGTTCTATTCGAACCCCAAGGGCCCTTTTAGCTGAATGCTCTACAACTTTAAGTTAGGCATGATGGACATATAGACTCCATGGTTAAGGGGCAAAATCCCAATAAGCGTAGTCTAGCATTCTTTTAATGTTCTCTTTATTTTTCGAAAAAGAAACATAACCATGTGGAACCATGAATTTGGAAAAATTATAAAATGTGCCCGACAAAATTATTGAATAATCTGAAAAATCTCCTTATATTTCTCCTTTTACCCAACCAACATGTTTTTAGATTTTTAGAAATTAAACAATAAAAGTAGAATCACAATTATTTATAAAAATTTGAAATTATTTATAATTTACTAAGAGAAGGTATATCCAAGCAGTTCTCAATTATAATCATTCATTTATCTTTAGAAAAGATAAGCAGGTGCATTTATGGGGTATGTGGAATCAACCTTTTGCTTTTGATATTATTAGAAATCATAAAAGGTTCACAAGTCATCATTTTCCTTGGAAACAAACAATATAGGGAATTTTTGTTTTCAAAATAAAGAAAAGAATTTAGCGAGTGAAAAATTAAAAGAAAAAGATGGGAGAAACATAAAGAAAATTGGACAATGTTGAGTTGAGGAGTTTGTATGTGATTTACCATAAAGAAATGGAGAAAATAAATTGACTAATGTTAAATTAAAGATAAAGGAAAGAGATTCAAAGGAAAGGACAAACGCCATTGCGATGCATGAGAGGGTCGAAAATCCATTTAACTCTCACTCATCCTCTCCATTTCACGCTCTCTTCCCCTCTTTCTTTGTCTCTGTCTCTACGTCATCATACACATCTTCCTCGGATCCGGTGCATTTTGACTTTCAATAATTACATTTGTTTATGTTCTAGTGTGAGTGTTATTTGATTTGAGTTCGGTGTTAAGCGTAGAGTTCTTTGTTTCCTATTTATTCAATTTCTTGAGATTTAGTGTGTTACAGGGCTTCAGGTTTTCTTATTTTCTTGAGAAAAAAGCATAAAAGGGGTATGTTGGTGTTTTGATTAATGGGTTATGGTGGTTTTCTGTTTCTCATTTGACGTGGGTTACGTGTGAAATGCAAAGTTCTGACTTCCTTTCTCTTGTAATTTATCGGGGTTTTAGTGTATGTAGGTTAAGATCTTCGATTGTGGGTTCTTTATTCTACTTCTGTTGTGTTTTTTCACTTCTTATTTTATGTTTGTTTCTTTGAGAAGAAAGTATAGGAAATGGTGGAAAAGCCTCAAAGGTATCGAGTAATGGGTTGGGTGGGTTCGATTTGTTATGGGTTGAGAATCGAGGAAGCGGGAGTATCCACCTATCTAGGGTAGTATCACAATGTCATTAATACTACAAGCGTTTGGCTCGGCCTTCAGATGTGCCTTGCATTGCATGCGATTTAAATTTTGTTTCTTTCTCAGTTTTCTACCATCAAACGGGGTTTAGACTTAAAAAAAAAAATTCATTTTACTATCAGGACAAAGAGATCGATAATTATGTTGTCCACATGAATTTTAATTTTGTCTATAGGGTGTTTATATGTTACTTTACAAGTTAGGTTGGATTTATTTGGTTTCCACATCCCCCTGAAAATTTGCATTCAATCTACTAGGTATCTTGTTGTTTGGTTTTCGGAAAAACGTTTGTCACACTTTTGATCTTGACTAAAAGCAGGGGATGGACTTGTTGTGGATTGGTTTTTATATCTTGACATGATTTGTAGCCTGCCAAAATCTATTCATGCTTACTGCTATCACTATGAATGAGTAACCATCAAGTGATTGTGAAGTTGAAAAATTAGCTAGTGATCACGGAGAACTACACTCTTACCGAAACCATCTATTTTGGGGCTTATGAGGAATAATTCGGGTTTAATTTATTCTAATAAACTATGGTTGGCTGCCGAGTTGAGATTCATGCATGGATCTGAATAGAAAGGACTATGGTGACACATAAAGTTAACTTCCTTTTTGCTTGCAGTGGTGGTCAAGAAGTGATAGGTTCGACCATTCACCTCCTTATGGACGCATTCTTTTCCTTCTGCTAGGTAGAGATTGAAATAAAGTACTTCAGAACATGTCAGTTAGAAGGAGAGGTTTTTTCTATACTTAACACTAAAAAAATTAAAATAATTCATACAACTATGGTAGATCAATAATTTAGAACAACGAGTTGATTATGATTATCGAGATAATGGGTTGTACTTCTTTCCTCCATCTTTGGGTTCCTTGAGCTAGTTTTGGTTTTTATTATTTTCTTTGAGCTAGTTTTGGTTTGTGCTAGCTGCTTTAACTGCTGCTCTCTTCTTGATTGCTCATTTTCTTCAGGGATTGCAACTTGCATAACTCATAGTTAGACTCTGTTATAGGTGTTCTTAGGCTCTATAAGCCCTTTGAGTCTAGAATCCACCCATATATATAAGCTTGATGATAAAGTAAGGCTCGTATCCCACTATTCTTTGAAAATGAAGAAAATCAGTGGCCCTGCTGCTGCAATTACTGCAGTGTGCTGATTTTCTTCATGATTTGAAACATGCATAACTCCTTCATTAGAACTTGGATTTGAATTGTTCTAGACTCTATAGGAAAGCCCTTTGGAGTCATAAGATCACTTTATATATAGCTTGATAAAAGTGAGGTCTATCCTATCCGAAAATGAAGAAAATCAGTGGCCCTGCTGCTTGCAGTACTACAAGTGTGCTGATTTTCTTCATGATTTGAAACATGTATAATAACTATTAGAAGTTGGTTGGGTGTTCTTAGACTCTATGAAGCCACTTTGAGTCTAGAATCCACCCCATATAACAGTAAAGTGAGAGGTCATATCCTATCCGAAAATGAGAAGAAAATCAGTGGCCCTGCTGCTGCAGTGCTGCAGTGTGCTGATTTTCTTCATGATTGAAGCTGTGCATAACTCTTCATTGAACTTGAATTTGGGTGTTCTTGAGCTCTATGAAATCCTTTGAGTCTAGATCCACTATATATATTGATAAAAATTGAGGTCATATCCACCTCCGAAAGAAAAAAAAATCAGTGAAAACACTGCTGCAATTTTTGCAGTGTGCTGATTTTGCTGTGATTGAAACATGCATAACTCCTTCATTAGAACTTGGATTTGGGTGTTCTTAGACTCTATAGGCCTTTTGAGTCTAGAATCCATATATATGAAAACGATTAGGTTGAACTCATATTGGAACAAAATGACGAAAAAGCAGTGGTTGTTGCTGCTGCTGCTACCTGCTACAAGTTGCTCATTTCTTCGAGGATTGCAACTTGCATAACTCTTCGTTGGGGCTGTTATAGGTGTTCTTAGACTCATAGAAAGCCTTTGGAGTCAGTCCACCCCATATATAGCTTGATTGAAGTTGAACTCATATTAGATTCGAAAATGAAGAAAAACAGTTGTTGTTGCTGCTGCTACTGCTACTACTGCAAGTTGCTCATTTTCTTCAGGGATTGCAACTTGCATAACTCCTTCGTTAGGACTCTATTATAGGTGTTCTTGAACTCTATGGAAAGCCCATTGAGTTTAGAATCTGACCATATGCTATTTAATAGCATTGGGTACTTATATATTTCTGAAATTTAGATTAGAGTACACCAGAGTGTACTAATCACTTGAATGAAATTTATAGGAATATATGAGTTGATTACATGATATAGTATGAATTTATGAATGATATGGATATAAGAACATGTGATAGGATTAAGTGCCAATCGTTTAACATATATAAACGGTACCCAATTATATGGCCGAAATTCTTGCATTCTCTTAGCGACGATTTGAAAAATGCATCATAAATCGCGATTAAAGTTGTCGTTTGATTCATATAGTTTAAGCGGGTAGAATCATCCCGATCCCGATGTATTACAGCGGAGTTGAATACCTTTGGATTAATCAGTGGACGGTTCACGAAAGGGTGGTATTAAATGATCATGATTTAATTTAAATTGCATATAATATGTGTCATTTTGGTGCCTCTGCTCGTTTTGTTCTCCGGTGCACATTAGGATATATAAATAGTAATGCAATTTGCTAAATCAAGAAGATTATGCATTATTATTTTATATATCTTATTTAATACTTGGAGAACCACGCAATAGGGAGAATTTGCCAGTACATATAATAAACATGTCTGTGATTTTAACGTAACTTTTGTAAATGGATTAGAGACCAAACCTATTGAAGAGAAAGAACTTTTGGACGGGTGGAGGGTGGAGTGGATGTAGTAGGTTATATCACAAGCGTAAATAAATTTATCGAACCACAATAAATGGTTAATGAACATAAAAATAATTGAGGACAATCGCGTTTGCTTACTAAATTGATTTTTTAAGTGACTAGTTATGGAAAGGCGATCGTGAATGGATGTACGAAATTCGAATAGTGAATGGAATGTTCTCTAATGAATGGGGGATAAAGTTGATGCAGATTTATTTGCGTTAAACTCTTGAGACATCAGTGTGTGAATGGTAGCTACTGACCATAAGGTGTCCTTGCACTTTAGTTAAATGTCGGAATAAGAAGTTTTGAATGTTGAGGCTTGTGAGTGCATTTGTATAAATGGTTTGTCTTGGGATTACTATGTTTGGATACTACCATGGTGAGAAGCAAGTCCACGAGAGGGAGTGTTCAAGTTCGATGCGGGTGTCGATGGTGGCCCGATCAGATGGTCTCGGATAATATGAATCACACTACATACCATAGAATGGTTTATGATCTTTGCGGGTCCACGAATTCAACTCGGATGGGAACCCGTGCGAGGCAAGAATTTCTTTGACATGATTTGGGCTAGAGACAGAAGAGCACGTATGAGGAAATTCTAAAGGCATACTTTCGACTATGCGGCCAGTGAGGATGTTAGAAATAAAGTGCGGAGACAAAGTGTTCGCGGGCATGGTTTGATGATGTATCTGAATTTCATTCAAGGTACATTGCCACAAGATGTCGATGCCATTGGATTTCTGACCTGAAAAGTTAGTTAGAGGGTTGGGATTACCCGTGCGGGTCATTCATTGCGTAATGAACAAGTTTGTATGATATACTTTGGGGTGATGTGACGGTGACATGCGATTGTAAAATGTGGGCATGCTCACGATTACAAGCAAAGGTTAGGGGTTACGGAAATAGATTTGTATATCTACGAGGGTTCTGAAGATGTCGTATAAGAAGATGCACTATTTTCCAATAACACATAGGTTGCAGGATTGTATGCATCGGCCGCTGACAGCTAATGAGGCCAAGTGGCATTCAGGCATCATATGGAGGGACGGTGGATGTGTCACCCTTAAGTGCCCACAGCAGAAACATTTGGTGGGTGTTTCTGAGTTTTCATCCCCGAGTTCGAAATGTTAGAGGAATTTGGTTTGTTTGCTGATGGTTTCAGCCGTTTAGTCAATCTGAGCGGCAATGTTCTTTGTAGCCTTTGGTGGTGGCGTAAGTATAACCTCCAGGACTTATGTATGAAGGAAGGTTATGTTTTTAGGCGTATTGGTGCGAGGACCTCGATTAAGGGAAGATAGATGTTTTCTTGCGCGACCATTGATAGCGGGTTGAAAGTCTGTGGGGTGTTGGGGTTCAGACATGATATTTCCCAAGCGGTAAAATTTTCGGATGCGCGGTTTGCCTGCATTGTGGACCATGGCTGGCTCCGGTATATTCTACTTGATTTACGGGTTGAGTGCTCTTTGATATGTTGGCATGTCGCGTGTGTGGAAGACTGGATAGCACTAGATTAATTAGGCGGGAAATGATCATGGATTCGACAACCATGGAAGTTTTGCCCATGAATCATCACGTATCCCGTGGCTGCGAGACTTCGATAAGATAGAAAGGTTTATAACAATTCAGGGTTGGAATCGGGGATGCAGTGCATGGGATTTGAATAACGGAGGGTTGAGGGAAGGTGATAAATGTTGATGCGGGGTTGTGAATGCAGCTATATCTAGAGACTTGTGGGTGGAATAAGAGAGTGTTTTCACAGGATTTGCCACTACTTGGCGTGAACACTTGCTTTCGGGCCACGATCTTGATGTTAAGCGTATGGAAGAATGTGTTTGACAATATTTTCAATACGGTGTTTGACATTCCAGGAAAACTAGGACACGTACAGTCAAGAGATGAGTTAGATAAACCATGCGTCGTCCCTCAAATTGCACAAAATCTTGTCACGATAAATACCACGATGTGCCATTTTGTTACGAATAAATCACGGAAAAGGATGTGTTAGGTAGGTAAAAAAGCGCAGAAAGATTTCGGATGGTTATGCTTCTAATACGGGGAGATGTGTGGATGCGAACAAACTTAAAGGATGTTTGGCATGAAGAGTCATGATTGTCATGTATTCATGCAAAGGTTGTTACCAATTGCTCTTCGAGAATTCTACATAAAATAGAATATAGGAGCCGATAGCTGAGATTTCTTTATTCTTCAAACATTTGACTTCTTCCTTTGCTGGCGATGAGGAGTTGAGGAATGCAGGATAGACAAATTCACATTTATCTTATGCAATCTTGAGAAGATCTTCCCTCAAGTTTTTGACTCAATGGAACATCTTTCCGTGCACTTAGCTTCTGAAGCTAGGATTCTTTGAGTCGATCCATTATCGTTGGATGTATCCTCGAGAAAGGTAATAGTAATTCACTCAACAAATTCTTTTAATATATATATATATATATATATACACTACATGACTTGTAATATTCAATAATCTTCTTGTAGATACTTGAGGAAAATAAAGCATAAAATGTGAATAAGGCTCGGGTAGAGGTTACATATCAAATTGGGTATAAATATGGATGAGATTTGCCAAAATTCGCATCATTCTATTTCAAAGAGATCAACTCTTCCATACAGGAAGCGAATTCAGGAGTTTATCTTGATGACATTGTATGGATGATGATATGTTTGAAATTTCAAACTACTGGGAGTAAAGCAATGGTCTGCAGAAGAAGCGGTATCTAATGGAACCAAATGAATATCTTTGCATTCGTCTATATGTCCTAATGATTTACATCGAGGAGGTTCAAGCCATTCATAGAGTAAGTAGTTTACTAAAGTCAAATGAGATCTATTTGAAAGACGGTTTTCACATGTTGCTTTACGTTTGACGGTGAGATCTATTTAGCATGTTAATTTCGCCTTTCCTCTCAATGTATCCATTTTCTCTAATTTCATTTCTATTTTAGTGTATTCGATTCTGAGCGTAGCAGTTCAAACTTGAATGGCCAGTACATCGTCTGATGAAGGAGCAAAATTTCCATCATGGTTTGAAAAATACGTATGTTCTTAAACATAAGAAAATCCTGAACAATTGCAATGTTACGTCTGGAATTTATAATTGTAATCTCAACAATACAACGATTTAGATTCTGGGTTCCATAATCGTGCAAATAAAATTTCCAATCATTATCTTGACCTTACGAGGTCCCCTAAGAGGTTAAAACTTACAACGATTCTTGTGTGAATGGTTTTAAATTTCACCTTGAATCATATAGAGTTCACCAAGGCGATAAACAATGCGAGTATGCATTAAAGGATCATTATATAATGAAGCCGAATCGTATTACGGGACTGCGGTGGAAGTGATCGAGTTAGAATTTGAAGCCCTCAGGTTAAAGAGCGGTATTCAAATAATGAATGGATTGAATGACACCACAATAATACATTATAGTTGTCCATCCTCGATATAAACTTGTCGATGTGCGAAGGATAAAAAGCGATTCAGCAAGTATGAGACCTTTTGTCTTAAGCGGTCTGAGCATCCATAGGTTTATTATTGTGAATATCGGGTCGGATAGGTCCTAGAAAGTTGGAAGGCGTGTGCAGATCAAAGTGGGGCTCGAATTGACATCCCAGCGTCACAGTACGTGTCATAGAACCAACATTTCAAAATGATATGATGATGTTATAATGTTTGTGGTGAGACGAAGAGCGTCCTTTTAGTTGCATCTTAAAGATGGATACAAAGTGGGGATGTGAATGTTGATGAACATTTAATTGATCATGAGGAAGAAACGAGTGATGAAGAGGGTTGAAAATGATGTTACTACATCGAAGAAGAGCGAACGATTTAGATGATTCGATGAGAATGAGTAGTTAGTGAGTTTTAGTTATTTCAATCGTTAATCATGTTTTGTTTATTTTTCATTGCCTTATGTATTTTACTTGATGCTTTAATCAATAATGTATTGTTTTATTATTTTTGCGAGATATGGCACGTGGACGAGGTAGGCGACGCGTTGCCGGTCGTACCAGGTCTGGTAGAGCGTGAGCCTCAGGTATGCGATCTTGATGGGGTCGGGGGTGGATGAGACCCAGCAGCCAGAGGACGAGGAGTTGTAGATGTCTGCGCCAGCCAGACATCGAGCGGTGATCCATCATGGTCTGAGATTGTGATGAATGATCGAGGCGTGGGAGGAGAGGAGGGAGGATGGAGATGTTGCAGGAGTCGCCTTCCTCGAGGCACCCTACGAGCCAGACTCTCTCCCTATTGCTCGCTTTGATCCAATTGGATAATCCAGTAAGATATGAAACTTAACTAATGATGAATCCATTTCTTAATTTTATTTCTTACTTGCTATGAAATTTTGGGTTACAGGACGAAGTTAGAGCCGCCTGGTTCAATTTCTAGGGTTCTGAGGACAATTTTTCAGTGAAGTCCTTAAAACCACTACATATTTGAAGTCACCGACAAATAGAGACTAGCACTGATTTGAGAGAATTTAAGGTATATATTATCTACTTAACATTTTTACATCTTTTATTTATTCTTTTGTTCATCGATGAAATATGTTTAAATTATACTGCAGAAGTTTATAAAGGGACACACCCAGGAGGCGGTCAAAAGGGTGTCTCTACAAACATGTCACAATGGGTATAAAGACACCGTGTACGAGGTCAAAGATAAATGGCTAGTATGAAAGAGCAAGATTTGAGTGTCCCCGATCATGTTTTCCAGAGTGGCGGAGCAGATGGAAGATCCCGATTATGTGAAGAGTGTGTGAGAAATGTAGATGCAATTTGCGTCAGAGCGGGTCGAGGGTAAGCATGTCTACAATAACACTTGTGGATCTCTGCCACATGATACCAACGAGCATTGGTATTATTTAATTAGTACTTCTATGTTTATTACTTTGTGAATTGTGTTCAATTATGCCTATTTTTCATTTCTCGATGATTTTTTTCAATTGGAATTAACGTATGTATTGTTTGTAATTAAAGACACGCAAGGAGGGTAAGAAGCCCAATGCTCCTCGCTTATTCGGGGACACACACACACTAAGGGTCGCGATGATCGACTTTTGTCGATCAAGATCTCGTGGCAAGAAATGTAAGTCATTAAACAAAATTGTTTCTCTTTTTTTTTTTTTTTTTGAAGATAAATTAAAATACTTATTTTTACTCATTTTTATCCGTATGTGGACCCGATGTGGTCGGTGTGAAATGTTGGATTCCCAATGTAAAAAAATATAATCCAAAGATTTGGTTTATAATTTTTATTTTTTTTTGAAGACTAAATTAAATATTTATTTTGATGTTTATTAGACAAGATATGAGGAGTTTAGTCAGCATCGGTTTATTCCCATATGTAATCACATGTTTACTATATGTTTGAATTATTACCAGATTATTAACACTTGAACCATGTATTATATATAGTTGATCGATATATTTCTTGTGAGTATGATGTATGAGCCCAAGTGGCCATTTTTACTCATTTTATCCATAAGTGGACCTTGTATTGGTGTGAAATGTCGGGATAGGTTGCCATGTTATTGGGATATGTTGTAGTTTTTTGCAGGTTTCCCGCATAAAGGAGATTCTACCCGATTTTCAAGTAAATCCTCAGTCTTGGAGAAGTGGACTCACTGAAGTGGTGGCTCGTTACCCGACATCCATGAATATTCGACGAGTTGGATTCGTTGTCAATCTTATTCTCTAGAAACATGTAAAAAAAATATAATCCAAAGATTTGTTTATACTTCTTATTTTTTTTTGAAAATAAATAAAATAATTTATTTTACATGTCATAAAGTAGATATGAGGGAAATGTAATTACCGCGACTCAAGCCGTGACCCTAGTCTACTCGGCCTTCGTGATGGTGCAATGTAGTTCTCATTCACGCTCCACCGTTGATACGAATCATTTGTGAGGTCGCTGGATGCAAGGAGATGCTCACTGATGGCGCTTGTCACACATCATCATTCACTGCATAGATGACCAGATTATACCCATCTCGTGGACCATTTTCGAATTTGTTCTAATGATGGAGGACTTTCGTGGACGCCGGCGCGAAATGCTATACAAGACGCTTGGTCGATAATGAGCGACGATGATCGACTATGAGGATGATAGGGATGAGTTGTACCGGGCGTTTGACCGGCTTACAAAGAAGTGTCGGGCGTGGACTCATAGCTCAACCCCGATGATCTACCCTATCTCGCGAATGCTCCGGCCTACAAGATCACTCCAAAGACCTACGTTAAGACCTCGCAGAACCGCATCGACTAGCGCTAGCCAGGATGCCTCTACCCCAGCATCTCGACATCTCACCATATCGGACCGTGATAGATCTCAAAGATCAATGATGATGACATCTAGGTCGATGGATTATGTATTACACACTTTTTTTGTTAGGTCTTATACTTGGATTTGGGAATCTGCGTTTATTTTCTGACTTATTTACTATATATATGATATATTAGTCGCTTTGTTTTAAAAATATCATTTTTACTCTTTATATAATATGCATGCACTATTGTACTTTTCTTTTGTTTCAGAATCTTAATATATATATATATATATATATATATATATATATATATATATATATATATATATATATTTAAAAGTAAGATATCAAAACTCAAAATGGCAAAAAAATATTTAAAATTAATTTACTCACCAAATGTACTCTCAAAACCACCAAAAAAATATTGCAGTGGAATTAATTTCATCACCATTTGAGACCATTTACCACCAATGATGAAAAATTTTGGTCGTTTTTGGTTTAACTTGGTCGATAATTACCGACCATTTGAGTATCATTTACCACCAATGGTATTAAAAATTTTGGTCGGTTTTGGTCGCACTTTTGGTCACTATCGACTCATTTGGAGACCATTTGATCGGTACCAATGATATTGCAAATTTGGCTTCCGCTGTCTCACTTGTCGGTAATTACGACCATTTGAAAGAGCCATCACCAAATTCTTTCGGTAGGTAAATGGTCGGAAAATAGTCGGAAAAGGTTTGTCGGTAAATGAGTTCAGAATAACGTACCAATTCGATTTTGTCTATGAAACACTCACCTGAATCTAAAAATCATGACTAAATAATTTGTTCAGAATGGCTCAGAATGGTTTACCCACCAAA
This sequence comes from Tetrastigma voinierianum, assembly GCA_016808115.1. Taxonomy (NCBI): domain Eukaryota; kingdom Viridiplantae; phylum Streptophyta; class Magnoliopsida; order Vitales; family Vitaceae; genus Tetrastigma; species Tetrastigma voinierianum. Next base: position 124,509 of record JAEQBH010001692.1, read on the forward strand.
ATTATCACATCGACCAAAAAAAAATGGTCGGTAATTCGCATTTTAGTAGTGTATGATATTGACATATTGTGTAAATGGTTTTCAAAATAAAGATAACGCATTTTCATATGCACTGTAACCTAGAATTAGGTGTATGCATGACATGGATTTCGTAAAATCCGCATGTTTGGCGGAAGGTATTTCATGTGATGATATTTCGAGAATTGCTTGGGAGATACAATGAGATCACTTATGAGGACTATGACTATTCCGGAAAGCTCACTCAACCACCCGCCTGAGGGTAGTCCCATATTTTTACCGATTGACGTTCTGGGAGTATATTTTCAAGAATTAACTGGGTTTTGTTTTGAAAATGATTATTTTCATACATGGCTTAGGCAAGTGTGAGTGAGCCGAGGACTCGTGGACATGGGGGTGATCATGTAGACATCCAAGAGATCGATTTATTTGAGTGTATGTTTATTTTATACTGTATAAAATCTTAGGTGGAAAGTAACCCATTTAGGTGATTCAATTATCGAGCTTTTAGCTCACCCCGTCGAGGGATTTACTTTTCTGTGCACAGTGGAGTGCTCGAGGAGACAAATTCATTTTGATTGATTTTGAAGAAGGCATTTGTGGCTTTGATGCTTTTGGATATAACATGTATTAGAATTTTAGATTTTAATATATGCTCAGAGTAAAAGGTAATCAACTATTGGAATTATCGAGATAATCTGAAATATAGTTGTGATATTTATTTCAATGAGTATTGATTTATGAGCCCAAGAAGCAATTTTACTCATGTATGCGTCTCGGGATCCGAGATGTATAGATTTTCTCCGCAGTTGATTCGATAGTCAATGCATCCCGGTTTGGGCGCCACTTCCACCACTTTCAGATTCGATCTTGATTCATCCTACTCAAGATGTTTTTAATCCTCCAAGGAGTAATCTTCATTCTCAGGAGAATCCTCTTCCTATAACTTTTCCAACTTTGTGGTAATTTAGCCACAATAGCACCAACCTGCAAGGCCTCCGAAAGTTCAATTTTGAGAACTTTCAACTTATTCACAATCACTTGTAACTCATGAATTTGTGGTAAGAGAGGCTTTTCATCAAAATTTTTTAAATTAATGTACTGGGAAATAAGGAACTTTTTGATACCTTCTTCCTCAGCTTTGTACTTGTTTTTAAGAGTCTCCCAAATCTCCCTTGCGGAATGAGTGTTGACGTAAAGGTCATATAGCCTATCACATAAGGCATTCAGAATATGACCCCTACATATGAGCTCGTCCTCCTCTTTCTTCTTCCTTGTTGCCACTACTTCAGGCATGTCATCTTATTCCAGTAATGGTGCCAAAGAAGAATCAAGGATGTAGAAGATCTTGAGCATTTTGAGAAGGAATCTCACCTTGTCTTGTCACCCAATGAAGTTGGAACCATCAAAACAATCCAACCTCACAAGGTCTTGGTTCATGATCTTGATAGTCTCTTATTCTATTGAAAATAGAGTCTTTGATTATGGAAAAATAGATGGATACAATGGTAAAGAGAACACTAGTTATCACTTTATACAATAAACTCTTGAAATTAAAAAAACACTCACAATCTCTTGAAAAAGAAATAAGAAGAAGAAGAAGAATACAAGAAGAAGTTTCAAACAAGTTCTTGAAACTTTGTCCAAAAACTCTATTTTCTCCATCTCTTAAGAAATCTTTAGGGAAGTAAGATGAAAATAGCCTTATCAAGCCTTTTACTTTTCTGCATAAAATTTCAAAGAAGAAAAGTCACACTTTAAAAAACATCATGGTCGAAAGAGTGGTTACAAAGATAAGAAGACTATTTTCATCCTAATATCTTGAAATTGTAAACATTATAAACATAAATATATGTTTAATCTACACATTAAACATAAATTTAGATGATTAAAATGTTACAACTTAAGGATTTTTTCTCAACCTCATAAGTTTTGTAAATAATCTAATACTTTATTCACATGTTTAATGCAATACATTAAACAAGTATTTCATTTCCCAAATGTTACGTTTATTTTCTTCAATCTAATAAGTTTTGTAACATTTCAAACTTTTTTCATATGTTTAATGGATATAATAAAACTGATTTATCATCAAAGGTTACAAACTCATGGTCTTCCTCAACCTCCAGGTTTCAGAAATACTTCATATGTTTAATAATCTCATTAAATATGATTTATTCTCAACAAGTTATGAACTTTTTATTTCATGATTGAATGTGTAATTCCTTTTACACAATAGATTCTTAAAAGTGTAACTCTTCTTATACTTAAAATGATCATCAAAAGTATAATTATTTTTATACTTAAAACATTATAAAATATGTATCTCAAATTTATTTTTAATCAAATATATGATAATATATATATATTATATATATATATATATATATATATATATATATATATATATATATATATAAATAATTTCTCAATTTCTCCTTGACTAGAATAAAGCCTCTGAAAGTCGATCTTACGTTAATATAATAGCAATTTAAAAGTCAATGTGGTTTACAGAATATAGATGTGCTGTTTTTACCATTCCAAAGGGCACCTAGTTTTCCCATGTGCTGTATTAATCTGGCATTTTTTTTCTTTACATAGAAAGGATCATTTCAACGTTTTTGTATTCCAATATAGCTTTAGATTATGATTTATGTGATGCTTGAATTTTTTTTTTGTCGAATAAGAAAAATTAAAAATAATCATTGATATCAATTCAGTCAATAAAATCGATACCAACAACTAATAAAAAAATATATATTTGGCCTCACTTATATGTGTAAGATTGTCTGAATCTTGAATAATTATCAGTAATATATCAGATTCTGTACACATTGGATAGCATATATTAATGTTAACTGAAAAAAGAATTGATTGACTCAAAACACCATATGTATATATGAATCCTGGAGTTTAGTATGATTCAATAAATAATATGATTATCATTTAGAAATTTATTACATTAAAATAAAAAGTGTTTAATTGTTAAAAAAAAATTGGTTCACTCTAAATCAATGAGGTTTGGTTAAATAGTTAAAGAGTTGGGTATGAAATGGAAAATGAACAAGGTTTGAGTTTTCATAATAAAGTAATATTGTTGTGAAAGTAATGAAAATGTAAAAGAGTTTAGATAAGCAGCCTCGTCTCATTTATATTTTCAAAGGATCTAAGTCCTTCATTTTATAAGCTTACAATCTTGAATATAGAAAGATAAAAGGTTATAAGCTTACAATCTTGAATATAGAAAGATAAAAGGGTATAGCAAAGGTCATAAGTCCTAATGATAAGAGGGGTTATACATAAAATATGAGTGGTCATCCACCTTAACGAAGAATATGGGTGGTCATCCACCATTATTACAATAAATATTACAATGTAAAAAAAAAAAAAAAAAATTCTACGGGTAAAGCATCTTTCCAGTGATATCAAACAACGTAAAATAAAAACTAAACTCTGAAGTTAGGCCACTAATTTCCAATCGAATTAGCGTGTGCAATAGGGATGCGGATTGAGTGAAAAGGTTGAAGAAGACTCGAGAACTTACGAATCCGTGGTGCCATTAGAGAGCTGGAAACTGCGTCTGGCAAACGATACTGCTATATGATGCTAAGAGCACTGGAGGAGCATAATACATAGGTACTTAAGATTTTTATAGGAAGAAGAGGCAAACAAAAGTTTCTTTCTGGAATTAAGGACACTAATCGCTTGCCTCATTGAAGCACGATCTTTGCCATTATCCGGGTGAGCACACCAAAGACGCATAATCATCAACCGTCGCATTTCTTGTTGCCGACTCATAATCTGCAGACAGTCTTGGATCAGCTGCGTCGAGAAGCTTCGACACCATACGCTCCAAACCCACTCACCAGTTTGATCTGATTTTCTTTCGGCATTCGATGATTCCGTTGCTCTTTCTTCCGCAGCAAATTTCCAACGCTACGTAATTCCGAAACCGTGTGACATCTGATTCCTGCTCGACTTGCTCTGTGGAGAAACATTCAGGAGCCATGTACCCCATGGTCCCAGCTAAAGCAGTGGTTTGTGGGCCTTTCCCATGATCAACAAGCCTGGCTAGCCCGAAATCTCCGAGCTTAGCGTTAAAATTCGAGTCGAGCATCACATTACTGGACTTGATGTCCCTGTGTACCACGGACTGCTCCCACTCCTCGTGCAGGTACAGCAGCGAAGAGGCCAAGCCTAGAGCAATTCTATGCCTCCTTGCCCATGTTAACTGAGTACTTTCTTCTTCGAACAGGTGGTGGCTCAAGCTTCCATTTGGCAAGTACTCGTAAACCAGTAGGAGCTCTCCTTTCTGATGGCACCAGCCGATCAGCTTAACCAAATTCCGATGCCTTAATCGGCAGAAGATCTTGACTTCAGATGCGAACTCCTTCCACTCCCCTGCTTGAATTTCGATTACCTCTTAACCAAACATAAGAGTTCAGTTCGTTCAGGAAACCTCTGTAGACCCCGCCAAATCCCCCCTCTCCAAGTTTCTCTCCATCGGCAAAGTTACTGGTCGCAATAGCCAATTCGTCAAAGGAAAACTTCTTCGGTCCAGTACATTTCTCAAAATCTTCGCCCATGGCTGCTACGACGTCAGAGTCAACAACACCATCTTCTTCATCTCGATCTCCCCGAGTACTATTTCTCTTATTCTTCCGCAACTGATGCCAAACCCATCCCAATCCACCCAGCACCACAACAAATGCAAAAACAGTACTCAACCCCACTATAAGCGCTGTCTTCTTTCCCTCTCCCTCTCTTGGTTTTACTTTTACAGAACTGGGAAGTTCCAAAGTTGAACTAAAACTCCATGAACAAATTTTGTTTATCTCAAATGAAGATCCTGTTGCGCCTGAGAAGCCAATAGTAACAAATTCCGGCAAGTACCTCAGATCAACTTCGTAAGAGAGGCTCTGTAAAGTAGTATTACCGTCCTTGTCCTCAGTAATCAGGACAACACTCAGATTTTGAGAAGTAGCAGCGTAACTTATGAAAGCATGGTTTAGCATCCCCGTCCCGATATTAGCGTAATCAGTTCGCGTTTTAACGATCTCGAGTTAATATCGACGCCAACATGATCACCTGTCGATCCTTGATCTTTGTTTGATATGTATCAAACTCTACTGCAAGAAAATCGTCAGTTAAGTTGCTAAGGTATCGTTGGTGAGACCGTCCTCCCCATGCATCAGGAGTCAGTTGCGTCCCATTAAGGAAGAACAAGTCCATCGCCATACCAGCTCTGGTTTAGTGAACTCTATGACAAAGAGAAATTGGTAACGAAATCAGTCATGTTTCTGGAGGTGGGATCCCAGAGATACAACCGCTCGCTATACAGGGCTCGACCCCAGCTATTAGCGGCTTTTCTGTCGTTCTGGTTTCTGGTCAGTTGGATGCATCCTTCTGGGGAATATGCAGCGTCTCCTCCTGCATCAAAGGATATTTTTTCGCCATTTCGGTCGAAGCTGGTGAAGTTGAAAGACAGTGAAGTCGTCGCAGAAGGGAATGTTACCAAGAAGAAGATAATGGAAAGCATGAAGAGATTAGAGGAGAGAAGTTTGTGAGATTCCATGTCGGTAATTCCAGTGTTGCGCCTATCCATGGTTGACTTATAAGTCCCTCTCATTTTCCTCTAATAAAAATTAGATGTATCCCTTCGGCTAGTTGCACTAGTTGATTAAATGTATATCGTAGTTGCACTAGTTGATTAAATGTATATCGTCCAGTTGTACTAGTTGTCTAAACCTTTACTTGGTCCTCGTAATTTTAGCTTATTTTGACAGCTCAAATGTCACTTGGATCACGTCACTTCTTTGCACTGACTGCATCTGCATTAAATTATACTGATTTCTGCCTAGTCACTCATGCTTGAAAGAAGAAAAAAAACATCTCAACAATAATGGTCCGACGCCCTTGAGGCATGGCCAAGGATTTAAATTTCAAATTGCTATTGTAATATGTAAAAGAATTGAAGCTTAAAGTAAACAAAGAAACAATATCCGATCCGACGCCAATGGATGAAAAATTAGATTGAGAAAAATTAGAAGAAAATTCGTGTACGCCCAATCCAATTAGTAGAATGTAATTTGAAAATTAAATTAATATATTTCAGAAAAATGATGCTTGAAAATCTCAATTTTGGTAATATAACAAAGTTATGTCTAGTTTTATATATTCATGCCACAGGTTAGGTGCGTTATAACACTACTATGATGATTTAAAAGTCTTCAAATTAAATTCTCTCATTTGAGCACAATTTCAAAGTAAAATATAGAAGGAAAATAAAAGAGCTCACTTGCTAGTAGTGAGTGGAGGATTTCCGGGAACCCAGAATATTGAAACCTGTAGATCCGTTTCTCATGAAGCACTACTGTACTCTTGCACTTATTATTCAATGGGCCCACAGATCTTATTTCGCCCATGCCATGAACGCCTAAGCTCACTTATCGTATTAAAAACCGCATGTACATTATCCGCATCAGAAGTCTTAAAGTTTGTTTGAGGTAAGCTTGAAGGTGTCTCTCAAAAGACTTGTTTCAGATGACCATAGGATTTGTGACCCCCAACCTACCATTCTACTCAGCATACGAAAAGTCACATGATAAAGACATGTAAGACGAAAATAGCATAAAAGTAGATATATTTATGCTTATTTCATTTTCAAATCCCTTATTTCTCCGAAGATTAATCCTTTATAGGGAAAAGAGATCTTATCCCTAAAATTTAGTATAGGATTCTTTATGGGGAATCGCGCCTATAAATCAGAAGATCCCCCACGAGGTAGAGGCAATTCCAAACTACGAACCACGCTTATTCTTCCATTCAGGTCAATTTAATCAACGAAGAGTGTGGTCGCGCATGCCCGCCTCGATCACCGCTTTGCAGATTCATGTTACGCTTGCCGATGCCACAGGTTTTGACGATGAGGTCCTACAAACGTCAATGATCAGGTCACTACAATTGGCATCGTCTATGGAATCGAACGTAAAAGTCTGGCTCTATAGCCGCAAGGGTCATTTCAACGATTGTCTAGTAAATCTTCACTACCCCCGGAACTTTGCTCTAATCCCGCCATTTCGCTCGCTCGAGGCGCTTGTAATGTCAAAATCCATGCGAAACCAACACCGGCGATCAATTCATCGGGCGTCAAGACGGAGAAAAACGTGAGGAACAAGCGCAGACACGCTGAGTCGCAACATGCCGAACACAAGTAAATGCGGAGAATGATCGCCTGCGTAGCCCAGATAGAAAAGTCGTGATCTTGAAAAGATGCATTTGTGATATCGGCCTCCTCCAGCCGTGCAACCGCCCAGCTTGCAATAGAGGGAAGGAGCCCACTATTCTTGATAATGTCGATACCCTAGCAGATGATGAGGTTGATGTCCTAGTGCGCTTCCTCATCGCTGAAGCTCTCACCGGGTAAAGAAATGCCTCTGCAGAAAGCAATAAAGGCCAAATCACATAAGAAGCCCTCACATCAACCTGGCTTTAGTGATGCCATTAGTGGTGCATCTCGCAGGGCAAGGAGAGAGGCGCATGCAGGCGTGAATCCGCCCATCAAGCCCTTTGGGAATGCGTCAAGATACCCACCCGGCACAATGCCACCGATGCCGCCGGCCGTACATCGCTGCCTTGGTACAAAATAACATTTTATATGAAGCTAGCAACTCCACCTGGAGATCCTCGATGACATGCCTCTTCGCCCCTAGGGGCAACAATATTCGATCATGAGCCACCTGTGTTTAGAGTTCATACTAGCCTTTCGCCATGTTTGATGGCTCTACCGACCCTTTTTATGGATCATATGCTGCTCCATTATAATCGAAATGATACTGTCACGAAACGACCCATTGTTTGTAAAGTATTCCCGCTATTCATAGCTTGCATTCGCTTGGTTTCATAGAAGCTCTTAAATTCTCGCAAATTCGCTCAATGAATTATGGGTTATATCTATATATCGTAGTATCTTTGTTTGCGCGACAAAAGAGGAACATTAGCTCTTTGCAAACTATTCTAAAGCATGAAGGGGAGCCTATTTGAGACTTCACTGTAAGACCCAAGAAAATTCCAATTTTCTGAAAAATGGCAAAACGGTAATTTCGGTAAAAATCCAAAAATTTTATAGATCTCGGATGATGAAACGGATTTCACCGTTGGAATTGTCCCCGCAAAATTTTAGCTATCACCGCCGACTCGCCGACCCCCGAGATAGTCGTAAACTTTCACGCTGGCGCGTCGCGCCAGAAAAACTGCTCGGTGAGACATGCGATGCGACAAAGTCACCGTCATGCATCAGCGATTACTACGCTGCGTTGGTAAAGCGGATGGAGAACGAACTGGCCGTAGACATGCACTGGTGAAACGCCAAATCAAGCATAAAAATGACAACACATTGGGAATTTTTGGAATTGTTAATTGAATAAGACAAAACTTGGAATAGTGACCTTCTCTAAATTGAAAGAACAAAACGTCCAAAAGGGGCTGGAGATGCAGTAGGTGTAGATTTTGAGTTTTAGAGAGAATGCGCGCTTTTCTCTGTGATTCTCACGACGTAGATCGGCTTCGCTCTGATCGAGCAAGAAGCGGCAGACATGTTCTACGCGCCAGGCTACGCAGGATTGGCCCAATTTGGTGGAGTTCCTGGCTAACCCAAGAGGTAGAGATCTTTCCTACTGTGTTAATCTGGCTAAGAACCATGTAAAATGGTTAGGAATGTTCCCGAGGCTTGTTTTTTAGCCGTAAATCTTGCCTCAAAAGCTTTGAATCGAGTGGAGAAAATTCCTATTTGTGTGGCTGTGAACAGTAACCCGAGGGTTTCACTGTTCGCATGAATAGTAACATGAATATTTTTGTGTGAATTTTTATGATGCTGAGTGATTCAAAATGAATTGCTTGTGTTTTCTAATTAGCCAATGTGAGCTAATTTTGGTGTTATTGATGTGAATTCAGATAACATGTTTTATGATTTAATTATAATATATATGCATGTGAATATATTAGCATGAATGTGTGTTGGAATTAGCATCATGCATTCCATATGCACCGGGCACCCTAGAATATTAGAGTGAGTGCATGACATGAAATGAAACAAAAAAATGAAAATGTTTGTGGTGCTGAATTTCGATGGAAGATTTTCCTCGAAGAATCGGGCTCTCGAGGGACGTCCAAATGCATCACTTCGACGAGACCATGACTATTTCGAAGAGTTATCCAAAGAATTTCTGAGGGTAGTCCAATATTTTACCGAAATTTGGTAGTGAGTTTTCGAGAACAAAAGCTTTTGTTTTGAAAACTGTGATTTTACCTGCAGATTCGCTTTGCAGTATGCGAGGAGCTCAAGTGAGACTCGACATGGATCGTCATGTAGACATTCGAGTAGGTTCATGAAATTGCTTGAATGTGATTGTTTGCCATGAATGTGCCATCTAGGGTGGGGAGTAACCCAATGAGGAAATTATCTATATCGACTGCCCACCCCGCCGAGGGATCACAAACCCTAAGGCACACAGTGGAGAGATCGTGGCGTACACACTCACAGGTCGCTTTTTCGAGGAAGAAAAGTTTCACTGTGGCTTTTTGATGTTGTTGTATAACATGTATTAGAATGTTGTACTTAACATATGTTGAATTAAGAGTGATTTATTAACTCTTGAACTATGGTATATATGCCGGTGCATTTTATGAGTACCTGATGTACGGCCCCAAGTGGCCGCTTACCATGTGTACGTGTCTCATGACATTTGGCGGTTTTGGGGATAAAGCTGGTGTAGTTGGCAGAGCCCCGGCTGAAGGAGACTCCGCCTCTATTTGAGTGGTGCCTCGTTATCCCATATCCACAGATTATTCTCACAGCCGACGGTTAGTCAACTGACACTTGGCTGGGGCCACATTCACAAGAGGTTTCGCCAAGCTGCCTCAAATGTGGTAGAATCATACATGCTGATGATGCGTCCAACTCAAACCTTTAGGAGAAGCTTGACCATCTTACCCTTTCTTCCAACAATATTTAGACTCGCTAGTGACAATGGAAAAATTATACAAACGGGCTGATAAGTACTCAATAATGGAGGACAATATCCGTGCGCAAATACAACAAGAGGAGTATAAACCCAAACCCACCGTCAGGAAATAAAGTCGTTTGGGATGAAGCCGTCCAAGTCTAAGGAAGGTTAGGGCAGACCTAAAGCCATTCCATTTATCGCCCACTTAAAAGAGAGAGCTCTCACAATTCAATTCCCTTGAAACATCTCATAGAGAAGTTATCGCCCATCATTCACAACACGTTAGCTTAAATGGTCTAATCATCTGTACTTAATCCATCCCAAACAAACAAATCCAGGTCATGCCATCGGTTGCATGATGGGCATGAGATCTAAGGCTCGTCAAAGTTCTAGAAAAGCCTGATCGCGCTGACACCCATGAGGTATGTCAAAGAAGTTAATTATGGCAGAGAAATTCTTGTGGCTAGCAACATGCCATGGAATTACAATGGAAGGCAAATTCCTCGTTAGAACTGAAGCCGCCCATAAATTATCTATTAGGCGCCCACCCCAACTACCTGGTGATCACTGTGTGTCAATGAAGAATTCACATGATCAACAGCTTAAGGTTATTAGATAAATGCTATTCAATATTAGAAGGAATAATGTAAATAAACCAGCTCTAATAGATAATCCCACATCTTTCCTTCCTTCCTCACAACCCGAACAGCATCATCATTATGCCCCCACTATGATAAACTGTGCTCACCTCCATTAACAAATAGCTTGCCAGGCGGCTTTCAGGCATCTTAGCAAAGCAGATTTATCAGAACTAATAGCCTTCCGCGCATAAAGCTTCCTAGGTGGCGCCGAACCCGAGCCGCGAATCCTCTTTCGTTTAATATTGTAACCACTTCGCAACAATAGGAGAGATGTCACGCTCCCTCGTTACGGTAGTGGCCAACACCAATGCCTTTGCTCTCAATTGTCGAGACTTCGCCCACAATTGCCGCAACGCGGTTCGCTGCATTTGATGAAGGCTATCCCTCTCGACCTACCAATCAACGATGTCATTTCACCAACGCCAAGTGTGTCGACCTTTAAGAAATTGGCTGGCCTCACGTCAATGTTATTAACTATCTATGCAGGAATAGAGTTGAAAATCCTCCACTCGAAGATTAAACCCCTACATAGAAATTACAGCTCTCACTCCAAACTGTGAGGGAGAGGGGGCGATCCACCAATGTGATCCCCTGAAAAACTCAAAGTTAGACTTGGTCTAAAATTACTTACACTAGTTCTCTTCTATCCAATGAAGAAAGGGAACAATTACAACTCGTACTGTTGAATAATATAGAAGTATTCGCTTGGAGCCACTCAGATATGGTTGGAATTAACCTGATGTTTGCCTCTCACAAACTGGATATTATTCCCACGGCTAAACCAGTATGGCAGAAAGTGAGACGTTTCCACCTGGCTCGCCATTAGATTATTTAGACGGAAGTAGACAACTTACTGAGAGTAGGTTTCATCAAAGAAGTGAAGTACCCCGAATGGCTAGCCAATGTGGTGGTAGTCCTAAAGAAAGGCGGTAAGTGGTGAGTATGTGTAGATTACACTGACCTCAATGAAGCATGCCCAAAAGATAGCTTCCCCATGTCGTGTATAGATCAAATTTTTTTCATGCCGCTAGCCAGTATCGGATACTATTGTTTCCTCGATTCTTCCTCTAGATATCATCAGATCCCATGCACCCGCCTGACGTAGAGAAACAACCTTCATTACACTGCACGAGTTATACTGCTACAATGTGATGCGTTTTGGCTTAAAGAATGTCGGACAACTTATCAAAGGTTGGTAACTAAGATATTCCGAATAAATTAAGCCGGCTAAACCATGAGGTTTCTATATGATGATATGCCAAAGTCCAAAAGCTCTTGATCAAACCAAGCATCTATAAGAAGCCTTTGAGCTATTGCGAAAGTACAACATGAAACTCAACCTCAATTACGCGCCGAGTCGCAAATGCAAATTTTTAGGCTTTATGGTGACCTAGAGAGGGATAGAGGTCAATCTTATTCAACTAAAAGCTATAATGGATTCTCAGATTCCTACCTCTAGAAAAGGAGTACAACAACTGATTGGCAAGCTGGCAGCTCTTGGGCGATTCATATCTCATTTCATAGATCAATTAAAACCATTTTTTATCACTCTAAGGGGAGCCAAAAGGGCCGGTTGGAATGAGGAATGCGACCAAGATTCATGACGATCAAACAATATATTACTGAACAGCCAATTCTGGCTAGCCTAGAAGCAGGCGATACAATCTATCTTTATCTAGTCATGAAGTCTCGCAAGTGCGGCCGCTGTTTCAAAGAAGATGAAAACCGCACGTAGACCAATATCTCTTCGTGAAGAAAACTCTCCGTCTCTAAGCATAAACCCGTGATACCCGCTCGAACAAGCGGCACCGCCTCCATGTGGCAAACTAAGAAGCCGCCTACTCTAGGGCAATACCCTATCGTTGTGTTAACCAATCTCCCTTTGCGAAGCACTATACATAAGCCCGACATATCAAGGAGGATGGTCCGGTGGGCGATTGAGCTAAGTGAATTCGATATTCAATAGAAACCTCGCTTGGCATTAAAGGGGTAGATATTGGCGCACTTTTAGCAAAAAATTTTCTAACAGATCGCACTGGGGCTAACGCTAGTCAGGTGGATCTTTAATGTAGATGACTCTTCCTATAAACGGAGCCGAGCCTGCTGCAACTTTGGCCCAACAAGTGGAGAGTGATAGAATAGTGCCATTGATTCGTGCCACAGTAGGTGTGCCGAAATTAACAAAATTTATACCTGTGCTTCCTCCTATCGCCAGAAGATAATTCATCGCAAAGATAATGCTCTAGGATCAACAATAGTGATGAGTTTTCTTCGCACAAATGATTTGCAGTGAGGTTCAAAACGGTGAATTCAATTTGGATTTTTAAGGTTTAGGTAAAACAGGGGAGGTCGGAGGAAGTGTGCAAATTAAAAATTAAAATGAAGAAAAAAATAAGAAAAGAACTCCCAAAGTCTCAAGCCACCTCCGGGTTAGGGTTTTCAGTGGCGGTCGACATGTGCCCTGCCCTTATCCTCACACTGTAGGGTGTACGACAGCTAGTCATTTCCCGAACCTATCTTTATTTAAATAAAACCTAGACTTAGAGTTTTCCCTTTTGAAAGATGGCATTTCTCATTAGGGCATAAATGTCCCTAACAAAGGAAAACACATCTCAAAAACACTACCCCACGATAACTAATATGAGACAACTAACTGGGCCTCAGTGGATCTAGTGAAAGTATCCACTAAACTCAAAAAGGTTGCTAAATACACATTAAAGAGAGCATGCTTAAGAGATTTTAACCTATGGTGAGAAACAAGAGCACAAATACCCTTAAACACCAACATGAAGAGCATGAGAACATGCAAATTTTTTACCTCAAAACCTGCACTGTGCTGGCCTTCCCTTTAAGGACGTAGGTTTAGAATTAACATCCTTTGATTTAACATCAAAGGATGTTTGGAAGTCAGAAAATGCAGAAAGAAAATGAAAGTGAAAGTGAAGGTAGGAGAGGGAAGGAGAAGCCAATGAGAGCAGCAGAAGCCTCATTACTTTATCGATTGAAGTCGATTGATACTTGTACACATAATGAGAAGCTATATAGTGTTTAAGTAAGGGAAGTTACAAAAAAAACCAAAATCGGAGGCTATTATAGGGGTAAAATGGAAAAAAACCAAAAACAAATGAAAACAGGGCATAGCATAAAAAGAAGGAACGGGCAGCAGGAAGGAATAGTGGCAATGGAGGCAGGAACAATGCTCGCAGGAGCCAATTTCGCAGGTGCTCCAATTTCCTCTGTTTTCTGCTATTCTTTCTTCTTAGTCTCTGATCTACGATGTTGAGTTTGACTCGAATTCTTCATGCTTGGATCGACTCAACAATTTTGGCATGATTAGCTCGCAAAAACTGCAAAATTTGCCACAAAATGCGATCAGTAGTACAATAGGGACCCGAACATGTCAATTGGGTTAATTAGAATGATTAGTACACAAAAAGCACTAAAAACCTATAATAAACAGGGTTCAAATAGCACTGGGGCACTAATAAGCCATGCTAGATTTCCCGCTACTGGGCAAGGCTCTGCCTTCAATCATCACACCCTAGGACAAACAGTGTAATCCCCTACAAGGCAGAAAAATGCAGTGTTCTGCAGTGTAAAAAATCGACCTCGCAACGTCTATATCTTTAGAAAAAATCATCATATGAAGTGACTCTCAATTGGTAGTAGGCCAAGTAAAATGAGAATACGAAACGCGAGACCAGCGCATGATCAAGTATGTATGTATGGTTAAGCTATGACTCGGGAGTTTTGCGGCTTAGAAGCTTGTGCATATCCCGGGGGATTTGAATGAAAAGGTAGATGCTTTGGCAACAATGGCCGCATCCCTTCCAATAAAAGAAATGGTATTCCCCCCTATCTATTACTAGCCAACAACATCAATTACTACCAACTAGGTAAATGAGATAGATGAAGCATGTTCTTCTTGGATGACTCCAATAGTGCATTATTTGAGCTCGGGAGAATTGTCAGATAATAGGATTGAAGCTCACAAGATTCAGGTCTAGGCGGCTAGATTTTCCCTTGTGAATGGGCAATTATATAAACGGGTTCGGATCGGGGTCAGATTCCGCGGTCTTTACCACTGCCAGTGGACAATATATCGGGATGTAACTCCATGAAGGAATATATGGAAACCATCCAAGCGGCAGAACTTAGCTCACGGTGGCTCATACACAAAGGTTATCGGGCTAACCATGAGAGCGCATGCAACCACACCTATGTCGTGAAGCGCGACCGTCAGAACCACGACAAGCCCCATCTTAAGGGTGCCGACTAAGATCTAAACCATCATCACAAGCCCGCCTGGCGTACTAGGATTGATATGGGCTTGGACCGTTGCCTACCGCCCAGTACCGTAATAGTTATTGTTGGTTGCCATCGGATTATCATAACAAATGGATAGAAGCTAAAGCCTTCACTTCCATCAAAGATAAAGATGTTGTCCAATTTGTGTGGAAAAATATAGTATGCCGATTCTAATACCCCCGCTCAATTGTAACTAAACAGGCGCCACAACTGACAAATGTTATATACGGTAAATTTTTTCCATGAGTTGAAAATCAAACTCGTATTCAACCCTCACCTGCATCTTATGAGCACGCCATGCCATCTAATAAACCTCGACGACTTTGAAAAGCGTCTACATTTCGACTAAAGGAAAATAGTGCAGTAGGTCGTGCTACCAGAGTTCTTTGGGCCTATAGAACAACCAACCGGAAGCTAACTGGAGTATCACCATTTGCCCTCACCTATGGGATGAAGGCCATAATTCCTACAAAAAATCGTGGGTGCCCACACTCCCCTCAAATGTAAATCCCCTCGAAAAGCTAATATCGTAAGCCATCACAAAGACTTAGATATGACAGACGAATTTTGTGAAGCTGCAGCTGTACGTATATCATTCGCACCAATAAAGAATAACAAACATATATAACAAAGGGTAAACAAATAAGTGCATTCCGAGCCGGAGACCTAGTCTTGAGAAAGGTCTTTGAAAACACGGCTAACTCAGCAACCGACAAATTCCTACCGAATTGGGAGGGGCCATACATGATAGTAAGAGTGGGGGAAGCCAGATCGTACACATTAAATAATCTAGATGGGACGCCAATGCCTAGGATGTGGAATGCTATGTATCTTAAGAAGTATTATCAATAAAATTTTCTTTAAAGTATTTTCTTTCAACTCTTGGAATAGCCCCCATGCCAAAGTCCAAAAGTGGCTCATAGCCTACTGGCACATGACAAAGTCTAGAAGTGGCTCCTAGCTTGCTGGCACATACCAAAGTTCAGAAGTGAGTCATAGCCTACTAGCACATGATAAAGTCTATAAGTGGCTCCTAGCCTACGGCACACACCAAAGTCTAGGAGTGGCTCATAGCTTGCTGGCACATGACAAAGTCCAGAAGTGGCTCTTAGCCTACTAGCACATACCCAAGTCTAGAAGTGGCTCATAACCTGCTGACACATACCAAAGTCCAGAAGTGGCTCCTAGCTTGCTGGCACATGACAAAGTCCAGAAGTGTCTCATAACCTACTAGTACATGTCAAAGTCCAGAAGTGGCTCCTAACTTGATGGCTAAAGCCAAAAGCCCAGAAATGGTGCTTTACCTACTGGCTCATGTGTGCAATCCATACCAACTTCTAGTTCTCAAAAACTTATAAATGATATCCCTAGAGAAACTATCCTAATCAAGACTCTTAGTAAAAAGTTGTAAAATAAAAGATATCAATTGCATAAATAAATCAAATATCAAATTTATGAGAATTTCCAAAATACACCAATGGCGTCAATGGTTCCATACAAAAATATATATGTATCCTAGATGCCATGTAGGGCCCATTACAAATATTAAAAAAAAAAAAAAAGGAACTTAAGATGTTCCAACAAAATCCCCAGCGAGACCGCTCCTCTCGAGTTCCTCCGCCTCCCTAATGCCTCTCTCGAGTCCGACTCATTGGCTGGTGGCCTCTGGCTACTCGAACGGGGCGCTTTAGGGCTCATGAAGAACTCTAGAGGAATCGCATGCCGCTCGGGAACGTCGGGTCACCATAGATATTAAAGCTTGAACATACAACATCCATAACCATAGCTAAAGATCATCTCCAAGGCCCTTCGATACCCCTCCTCCACGGCCGGCTATCCCCACTAGCTTGAGGCGGCTATAAGACACTTCATCTTTGGTCGCCCCAATCTCTAGCAGAAGTGAAGTTCGTTCAACAACCTCCAGGCAGGTAACCTTAGCCTTAGCCTTGGCGCCCCAGCTCCTCCTCGCACGACCAGAGTCTTGGACCTTAGCTAGGTAATCCCTCCCCGCCCCGTGCCTCGCATCACCCGCCGTGGATGATACCAACC
Organism: Tetrastigma voinierianum; assembly: GCA_016808115.1. Taxonomy (NCBI): domain Eukaryota; kingdom Viridiplantae; phylum Streptophyta; class Magnoliopsida; order Vitales; family Vitaceae; genus Tetrastigma; species Tetrastigma voinierianum. Next base: position 141,529 of record JAEQBH010001692.1, read on the forward strand.
GTGTAAGCAAAGCTCTTTCCTTAGCTTCATTTATTTTTCCACACCAGAATCCTCTTTGTACTGGTTTTAGCTCTTTCGCTCCCAACGCTTGCAATTCCAGCTTTCGCCTCGTTTAGGTGCGAAGGCATGGTGCCCGGAAACAAATAGAACAGCATAATGTCGCAGCTTCTCAACGTCTTCCAACCGAAGATGAAGATCCCTATGCTGGTGCACCATATTCCAGATAGCAGTGACAGCTTATAAAAGAAAAGGTGTTAGGAGAAAATCACATAATGAAGCTCATGTTCAAACGTTAGACGTCTAGCCATACCAGCTCAGCCATCTCATTAAATTCATGGTTACGAATATACATTCCATCTTCAACCACACGCTGGTAGGATTTTCCATCCATATAGCCGGGGAAGGGAATATAATACTCTTCAGAAACAACCACCACCCAGATCTCACAGTCAGTGGGTACAAATTTTTATTCATATTGGTGATGTGTATGTCCCTTCTTTGGTCAAGGGGTTCCACGGGCCAATAATCGACCGGGCAACATCCGACTTCAGAACAAATGTGTGTCCACCGAAAGACGATCCTACTACTCCGCTTAACACATGAGTTCGTAACCAACTTATCGTGACACTGGGCCCCGGGAGAGGCCGACACCACAAATTCCGATTGTCTAGCCGGGAGTGGCAAACCAAAGGTTGTCTTTATAGAGGGAGCCTCGCCCACAACTTTATTAGCATTGGGAAGTCCTTTGGCTGGAATCCTCCAAAGATGCACAAGTCATCTCCTCGAGGCATCCGGGTGGTTCCCCAAAGCCTAAGGGCACGCAGGCTCGCTCTAGAGAACCAAAGCAACACCAAGCGTTCTTCAAGGGCATCAAAGGGAACAAGACGAGACACCCTGAGTCTCTCTTGTAAGAGGAATTGGATTCGCCTAGTCCACAAAGCCTTCTAACCCTACGCCGACAACCTTTACCTATCCAACCTTCTTCCCCTTCTTTCCCTTCTTCTTCTTCACCACCTGGGGGGCAGGCTTTGGATCCTGTATAACCAAAGGTGATTGATCGAGTTGGACAAAGGTAGCCAAAGCTCTGAGAGATCTCGCCGAGGCTCTTGCCGGACCCCGCTGTAAGAGAGCTACCCGATTGACTTCTCGTAAGGTCAAGAAGAATAAATGTTCACCCTTAATAAGCTCCTCTTAGCAACCGTAGACCGGGGATTGGAGACCATGGGCGAAGACTCAGCCACTAACTCATGTGTGTGCTTTTTTACATGCCAAAAGGAGCCTCGTGATCGCCAGCTCCTTCTCGCGATCCGACAGGTCGCCCACGTGATCTCACCACTTTCTCCACTACGCAATCACCCGCCGCCTCGCGCCTACCTACAAAAAGTTCAAAGAGAAGGGGCAAATCAAAATATAGACGACCTAGGGAAGTACAAACTCCATCAATCTGAAACAAACCTGGGAACATGAGAGACTGATTCATATCAAATGGAAGCCCAGGAGAACCTATTGTCTCGTACCACAGACCTTCAACCAAAACAACCCCTTTCGCTTCAATCTTAGGAGAGTCCGGGAGCCCAATTACGAATTGCAGCCAAGGGCTATGGGCCGACATAGATAAGCGACCCCAACCCTAAGCTTCAAAGTATAAATAAAACAAATCTCTACCAGCGAAATATCCAACTGGTGGAGAAGAACACTATAACCCTTAATCCAAAAGACTTTCGAATGTATAAGTGCAGGAGGTGCCCTAGTGAAGTGTAGAAACTGCTTCACCAAAGACGGGATAGGGAAGCAAACTCGTACAACAAACTGCTCATGGGTGAAATAAATGACATTATCTGCCCCTTACGGGTTAAAAAGGGGCCGTGCCGCCCGCTATAGTTTACTGCCCGCAGGAACCCGACCAACGATCTCAATTCCTCTACGTACATGTCGACTATGCCGCATAATGGGCGCTTTCTCAAGGGGTCCCCTCTACGCCCAAAGATGATCGGTAGAAGTCTCTTCATGACCTCTCCATTCTACAAGCAAACAACATAGAAAAAGGGGATCAACTAGAGGCCCATTAAGTAGCAAAGGTGACAAAACCCTTGAAAGACAAAAGGAATCCCCCTCTGGAGGTTTGACAACCCACTAGTGACAAGACCTAAGAACCCCGAACTAGGAACCCTCATAGAATCTAATGGGATGTCCCTAAACCTGGGAATATCCCACATATGGCTTGCTGCATCATCACCAGAACCCCACCGATAATTAATGACCGCACCCTTAGAAAGAAACAAAAACTTTATAACCCAAAAATACTCAACAAACAGAGCCACAAAAAACAACACAAAGAAGGTGATACAAATGAGATTTGAGTTGCAAAAACTCACCGGAAAGTCGAAAGTTGTCAAGGGATCTCCGATGATTCCTTTGAAAGAAAAGTTTGCAGAAGGACAAGAGAAAGAAAATCGCAGTAGGCAAATAGATTTATGAAATCGTAAAAGAAACAACACTCGGAGTCCAACCCTTATACATAGGGGCAAAACATCAAAGAGCATTAAATGTGTTGTCAAAGCAGCATTCACCCCAAGAGTGTTGGGAAACGTGCGCTTCCCACGCACTTTGTATCCAAACGTGCTTCACCTTTTGGCTCGTTCATTGTATGCATCAATTCTCCCGATCCATTCAACCAAAGACCTGCTGTTTAGTAAAACGATTTGTAAGATTTTCTCCCCCGACCGAAAAAGAACAAAATTCACTGGGGAAAAGGGGGCATCATGGAGCACATGATTTGACCAAGAACACCACTCAATTAGTCTGTGTCCCCGCCGCCCTACAAGAAACAGCTTTAAGCCCACTTACTAGTATTAAAAACCAAAGTATTATCCATAGAGTCTTTAAAGCCCGTCTCGAGAAAGCCAGGTGCCTCCCTCTCACAAAGACTTGCTTCAAGGCGGGTCTAGGATTTCAAATCCCCCAACGGGCCATCCTACCACATATGGGAAGTTCGTTATGGATATGCATATGAAGGCGGAAAATACGCAAAAGAGATATTTATCAGCGGATTTCATAGTTTCCAAATCCCTTATTTCTCATAAGATTAATTTTTGATAGGGAAAAAAAAAATTTTATCCCTAAAATTAAGGAGAGATTTGTGAATTGCGCCTTATAAAATAGGAAGATCCCCACGCAGGTGTAGGGTAATCGTAATTGATGAACTCGGTCTTTCTCTTTCTTCTCTACCCTGCTTTGACTTTAATCATCTGGAAGACGTGCTCTACGTACAGCCGTCTGATCACCCAGTTCACGTTGTGTTATCGACGTGCCCAAAGGTTCCTGACACTGAGACTCCCATGCTCCGATGGGATCGAGGTCACTACATGTTCGTGCCTCCTCCTAAAGAGGCACTCTGCCTTGGTAGACAGTCTCAAAATTATTTTTGCAGATTTCTTGAAGAAACTGACTATTTCCTGGAGGATACCAGGAGAATATTATTTTTGGAGGTTATTTTGTGATTTTGTATATATGGTGGAAGAGCCTCAACATGGGATTTTTGTTTTTTTTGGAAATAATGCAAATAAGCCTTTGGAGGCTATACGGATGAGGTGGGTCTTTGAGAGCATGCTCTTTGGTGGAGAAATATGTTTTATGGTTTGTATAGAAAGAAAATGTAAAAGAAGAGTCTCTAATGACAGCCTTGATCCATGTTTTGTTAAGGATTTTTTTTGTTTTTTTTGTTTTTATTTTTTGCATGAACAATATATCAAATTTGAAAGCCACTTAAAGTATTATTCACAAGGACGACATTGTTAAAGAGCGAGTCTTTGAATCTGTAAGTCCAAGATTGTGCTTGTAATTATTTGATTTTTAATGGATGGTTCAATGTCTGAGCATGACCCTGCAAATTAATTAGTGTGGTGCATAAAACTGTGTTAACATTTTAATTTTCTTGCTCCTATATTCTCCACGAAATTACATGTTCATATAACACTGACATATGACATGAATATATAAACCTGGTAGATAACAGCAATATTACCAAAATTTAGATCTCGCCATCATTTTCTGAAACATATTTTCCACTAAACATATTTTACCTCCTTAAATCACTAGCCTTAAATTTTTTTTTTCTTCTAATTTTTTTTCTCAATCTATTTTTTCTTCGATTTTTTAGACCAATTATTGTGTTTTTTTTTCTTTACTTCTATTCACTTTTGCACATTATATATTCTCATAAGGATTCAATCATGGGAGAAAGTAACTTTTACACATTACTATGTTGTATTATATTCTCGTAAAGATTCAATCATGGGAGAGTACTCTGTTCTTATAAAGATAGTTTTTTTCTTTTCTTCTTTTAAGTATGCATGAGCGAGTAAGTGATTAGGCGCCGTATTATCATATATAACAGATGCAGTCAATGCAAGAATTGACGTGATCCAAGTGACATTCTAGCTGACAAAATAAGCTAAAATTACGAGTTTTTTTCGTCTTTGGCTGCGACTCCAAAAGTCTTCGATAGAGGAGGGAGGACCAAGTAAAGGTTTGGACAATTAACTAGTGCAACTGGAGGGATACATTTAATCAAGTAGTGCAACTGGAGGGAGGGATACATTGAATTTACAGGGAGGGAGTGACCAAGCAGCGGTTTGACAATTAACTAGCAGAACTGAGTGGATACATTTAATCAAGTAGTGCAACTGGAGGGAGGGATACATTGAATTTTTATTAGAGGGAGAATGGGCAGGACTCGTATATATGTCAACCATGGATGCCAGCTGCATCACTGGAATATTACCCACATGGAATCTCACAAACTTCTCTTCTTTAATCTCTTCATGTTTTTCGTTTTCTTCTTGGTAACAATATTACCTTCTGCGACTTCACTGTCCTTCAACTTCACCACCTTCGATCGAAATGGCAATAAAATTAATATTCTTTGATGCAGGAGGAGACGCTAGCTGCATATTATTTCCCCGAACGACAAAAAAGCCGTACGTGTACAGCGAGCAGTACTTGTACAAAGACGAAGTGCCTCTTGGGAGGAGGCGTGAAGGGATTCCAAATCCACCACTCACTACTACCAACTGAGCTCCTCCTAACATGAGGAACTGACTTGCCCGATATAGGAAGCCGACTTTCTTGCTAGCTAAATATTTCTTTAAAATCCTTTTCAAAATAATTTTCAGCTACAAAACTTATTTCAATGTCTTTAAAATATCAACTAGTCTTTTGAATTTTTACATATAAAGCCAAAAAAAGCAATTATGAAAAGTCCTAACAATTTTTTTAACTCAAGCTTATAAAAGATTTAAAATTTATTAATATGAGGTTAGACTTATTGATAGATGAAATAAGAAAATTGTTGAAAATAACAAAGAGTAAGATATATTAAGAATAATTATTTTAAGTAAATAATTTAATTTTAGTACTAAGGTATAATTTAGGGAAATTATGCTATGATTTATGAATTTGATTTTATTTGAAAAAGAGTTTACAAAAAATAAGAAACCAAGGACAGATTAATCAACTCATTTTGAAAATATTTTCTAAAGGGAGGCACATAATCTTCCTAAAAGGCACCTTATATTAAAATGATTAACTGATTGGACAAAAAAAAAAAAACGATTTTTAATAATAAAATCATGAATGATAGCTGTCAAAGAAGTACGATTACATTATATTAAAATTTCTTCTACAAGATTTCGAGCCCTTAACTTTTTCTGCTGATGGTTGGTCAAGTCTACCTTTGAAGCTTCAAAATATTATAGTCATTTAATGTTGTATTAGTGCATTAAATAAATAAATGTTGTACGCAGAAAAAGAACTGATGGGCTAAGCGTATTTGATTGATTCACAGGGTGGAAGAATCAACTTGGATGCTCCACCGTTTGGTTTTATCTCCTTCGGAGGATGCTCCACCGTTTTTGGCTACAGCGCCACCTTCCCTGACCTTAGCACCACCACCGCAGGCTGCTTCAGGGGTTTTGCTGGGTGGTTCTTGTACCACTTCTACTTTCACTGTCGGCTTCTCTTTATCTCCACCACCACGGCCTTCTTGTTCGTTGCTTTCTTTTGTTTCTCTTTGTTCTCTGTTTTTTTCTCGTTCTGATCAGCTTTTCTCGGCCATAACTCGGCCTGTTTGCCATTCTTGAAGAGCTTCTTCAGCGGTCTTACCATCTTCGTATTTGGGTTCAATATTTTGGACATGTAGAGGATCTATTTGTAAGATTATGGTCCATTGATGAATTTTAAAATTTTAATTTCAAAACTTTGAATTTCCCACATTTGAAAATCCACCTCTTCAACATCCTTCAACCCTTCAACTCTTCGGCGAGACCATATAATGGCCTGATTCTCCATAAAGAAGAGACACCCCAAACTTTTGGGGTCCTTATACCTACTCATCCATACAAAAAATTTACCATCGAGTTTAGATTGAGAAAGGTTTAGAATAACCAAAAGTGACTTCATTTTGGTTTCTTAGTTTTCGGTTTTCGGTTTCAGTTTTCTAGTGTTCCAGTTTTCTTCTTTTTTTTTAACAATGGCCGGAGGTAAGTTTTGACATCTCACTTTCGCATATGATATGATTGTATCCTGATTTTGTTTGATATGATCAAATTGTTTAATAATTGGTTTTTCAGGTGGTATTAGAGTAGTATGACCTCTGCCTTGTATTTCGTTTGTTTTAGGAAGGTTTACATTCAACAATCATGTATCATGATTTTTTTTTTGCTTGAAAAATTGGATGAAATCAGAAGAAATAATTATGCCTTAGATTTATGTGTGGAGAAACATGTTTACAGCTCATGGTCAGGAGATTTAAAAAAAAAAAAAATCGATTGAGTATGCTTCTGAAAATCATGTTTCATGATTTTGAGTGTCGATATTTTACTTAGATTTCTTGCCATTATTTGTTTAGAAACATGTCAGTGTGAATCTTTCCAAACATCTCATGATATCATGACCATGAGAGCATTGAAAAAACCATTTCAATTTTGAGACATGCTCATGATGACAAGTTAGCGACCCATGGGCATGAAATGGATGAGAAGTGATTGTGCTTGAATCCCATGGTTGGTTATGAACAAAAAAAAGGATCATTTTGTGTTAGTTGGGTTGGAGTGACTCATCTGAAGGTTGAAGAAGATGACTTCATGTTTAGGGTTGATTTTGAGCCCATGATGGGCCAATTTTGATAAGGCCATCTGTTAATTAGTTAGTGGGCTATTAGGTTCAATTGGGCTTCCTACAACAAGCTCTCCAAACTCTACTACTGTCTGAGCCATATGGTTGGCTAGCAGATAGGATAGGGATGTTTGTAATTGTTTGGATGCAGGGCACAGTAAGCCTTATTTGGTTTCAGTACCCTGTGGGATAGCATATATGGCTTCAAAATAGCTTGCAGGGACATTTAGTACCTGTTTGGGATAGGATATCTGGCTTCAGGATATCCACAGGCTTGTTTGGTTGCAGGGATGGCCACTGGATTCAAAATTTGATAAAAAGGGGTGCCTGAAGGATTTAAATCCTAGTCCTTGTACTCTAATTATAAGTTCTCTACCACTAGGCTAGACATCTCAATGTTATTATTTTTACACTGTTTTATTTTATATAGATTTAAAAGGATTGAAGTTATCTATAATAATTTTGCTTTGCTATTAGCCAAATTAACGAAAGTGTGATGCCTAGAGGAGTTAAACACTAGTCCTTGGATTCAACTAACACACATGCACTCCACCATTGGGCTATATGCTAGATTGATTTTATAATTTAAATGCAATCAATTTTATATTGAAATGCAGTGATTAAATTTCTTATGATTATTTGCATGTATATAATTTACATGCTAAATTGAGTAAATAATAGTATTGTTCTTAAAATTGTCTCTAGTTTCTTGCAATAATGTTGAGTGATTGATATAATTTTAATTAATTAAGAAATAGCCACAACATTCTTAGTTAGTTAAAATTATATATTAAGTTTTTAAGATCGCATTTAACAACATTAATTAAAATTAAATCATATGATATGTAATAGATCTCATCTCATATGAATTTATATTATATTTTGTATGATTAATTAGGATGAGATATCAAATTATATTTTCTAATTTACCCAAAGGGATTAGGAAAAAGAATATGATTTGATAGTCTTATCATAAGATTATTTAAATCTAATTGAGAAAGACTTTAGCCCACATGCAAGTTTTATGTCACTAGATTTATGATTTAAAAACATGATTTAAATTGGTAAAATATGTTATTGTATCTTTTGCCTCAATCTTGATTAATAAGCATGTATATTTAACATTTGCAGTTATTCTACCTACGAATATTTTTTATTTTAAGTGTAATATTCCTGAACTAAGGGGTGATAACAATAAGTTATGGAAGGAGAGATTTCTTCTGCATTTGGGATGAATGGATATTGACTATGCTATAAGGAAAGACGAATCGAATCCCATTACCGAAACCAACACTGTAGAAGTTATCAGTCTTTATGAAAAATGAAAGAGGTCCAATAGCCTCTTTGTGATGTTCATAAAGACCAAAGTATCTGCTTGTATTCATGGTTATGTCGAGCAAATTAATAAAGTCAAACCACTTCTAAAAACCATCATTATAAGAAAATAGACATTCAGTGATAAAGAAATTTGTCACCGATAGTCTAAATTTTATTTGCAAAAAAAATTTTCTGACAAAAATAGTTTTGTACCACATCCATCGCCCTAGACCCGTCGCTAAAAGTATAGTGACAAAATTCATATTTCGTCGCCATAAATTTCTCAATGAAATATTTCGTTACTAAAAAAATAAGAAAATTTGTCACAAAAACATAAAGATTGTCATCAATGTTTAACGGTGATGACCTCTTTTTGTTTCCAATTATTTTTTATGATAAATTAATTTTGTCTCTACATACTTATCATTCCCGAAGAAAGTTCTATTTTGTAATCAAAAGTTTTTTTGTGATAAAATGATATTTTGTCCCTAATGAAGTTTTCTTAAGTATTTTTAATTATAAAAATAATAATTTTTATTATCAATGGTGACAAATTCATTTTGTTGCTAAATATTTTTGGTAACAAAATGATTTAATCCATAAAATAGATTTAAATAAATTATTATTTTGCTAAAAAGACCATTAATGACAAAAATAATTCATTCGGAAACATTTTTAGTGATAAATTTTTTTTTTGTCAAAAAATGTAATAGAGATTATATATATATAAAATATCTAAAACATTAATTATAATGAAAATTTTAATTATAAAACTTGCTTGCAAAAGTGATGTGTAACCATAACATCCTGTCAAAGTGTAGAATCTGTAACAATAAGCATTATGAGGATCGTTGACTTGATTGTAGATGACGCATGATTTAATCAAATTGTTGTTGTTGCTGCTGATTTTGGTTTCTAACTGAGGCCTTTAATTCGTCAATTCGATCCAATTGGGTCTTATGTTGTTGTTGAGTTTCCACAAGTAGTTGAGTCTCAATAAGTTTATTCCCCAACTCTACCTCATGCTTGGAAGATAAACATCTAGATTTAGAAAATGAGATTGATTTAAGGCTTAAAACACGACCCTTAACATATCTAGATCTTTGTCCCAAAACTTTCTCACAAATTTCAGCCTCAATTATGGGGATAGCTCTATACATTCTTGGTTGGTGTTGAAGGCTGCCGACATCTTTTCACATATATACGAGAAAAATATGTATATATAAAAAAATAGAACCAAAGCATAACTAATAAGTTAGTAAATTAAAATTTTCTTCAAATTTTCACATGAGCTCCTATATTTTACAAATATATTTTGTATTATATCTACTATAAAAATCAATTTAAAATTGAAACAAGCAAAAAAAAAAAAAGGTTTTCAAAATGACTCGTATCTTCAAGAATCAAAAAAAATTATTAGAACAATCTTACATAGCAATCTTTAGCCTCTTGATTCATCCATCCGTCTTGACTTTTCCAATGAACTAGTTGAATAGTTCAATTTGGCTAACCATATCTCCATTATCTATTGACTGTCAAATATAGTGCATTAATACGAAGACACATAAGTTAAATAAATATAAAGAGAACATTACTTTTATATTTTACCACTTGTAGGCTATGCTAGATAAATGAACGAGAGCCTCCTTGATGATGAAAATGTATATTTGATCTATTCATTGAATTAATTGATGAACGACGCTGTTGAATAATATTTTACCCAAAAAAACTTTTTACTTATACGATATAATAAATTTAATTACACTAAAATTTAAATTTCAAATTTCAAATTATGGAACTTTAAACATTAATGAAATATTTATTAAACATAGATCCAAGTATTAAATGAGGGTTAGTTTTCTTAGAAAATAATTAGTATTAGTTAAAGATGATAAATACAAATATTATCATTTGTTAATCAAGATTTTGATAAGATAATTTACACAATAAGTTTGTATGTATTCATTCAAATAAATATTATAATATACTTATATTTTATCTTCTAAAAAAACATATATTATATTATTAACCACTTGAATATTTTTATATTATTTATTATATATTATAACAATTTAATTCGTGAAATATTTGAACTCTATATCAAATAATTATTCACTTACAAAACCATTTTGTAAGTAAATATGGACAATATTTAGTAACAAATATTCATAGCATTCGTCATGCAATAATACAATCACTAACGAATATCGTTTGGAAATATAGATAAAAATTATAATTTTTAGTGAGGAAGTAAATTTTGTTGAGGAAAATTATATTTCCCGATGCATGTTTTTTGTTGAAAAAAGGTTTATTTTTGTTGCAATAGTTTTGGCGCCAAGAAAAAGATGCTAAACTTTACTGCCATAACTTTTAGTGACAAAAATATCAATTTCATTGGAAAAAAGTTTTCAATAAACTATTTTAAATAACACAATTTGGAATTTTGTCAGGAAAAATGATATATAGCGATGAATTTGTAATTCGTCCCTAAATTTTCATTGGGATAGGCATGTTTTCTTGTAGTGTATACATTGTGAGCAGTTTGCAAATTCTGACAAAACTCTTGTCGGCACCTTAATTATGCAATTTTCATCCACCAAGCTCATCGGGATAAGAGGAGTGTGTGATCATATATGATCATGCGCATGAGGGATATATCGACTCAACTTAAGACATTAGAAGTTACCATATCGAAAACTTTCCTTCATTTTTTATTGAACGCTTTGCCCCAATAGTACAATCCCTTCAAAATCTCTTACTACACATAAGGGTAAATGGTCAATTAATGAATTGTTGACCATGAGTGTGCAAGAGGAGGGAAGGTTAATGATGGAAGAGGGCGAAAAGGTTAACTTGATCAGTTTTGGAAAGAAAAGGAAGGATCAAGCTAAAGGGAAGGGAAAGGTTCGTGTTCGTCCAAGCATAAATAAAGAGTCAAAGAGTTTTTTTTTGTAAGAAGAAGGGACACATGAAGAAGAACTGCTCAAAATTTAAGATCTGGCTTGATAAGAAGGGTACTCAATTTTCTTTTGTTTGTTATGAATCTAATATGGTTAATGTGAATCATAACACATGGTGGATTGATTCTGGTTCTACAATCCATGTTTCCAATACCTTACCAGGTATGCAAAACCTTAGGAAGCAAGTGGGAAGTGAATAATACATCTATTCAGGCAGCAAGATGAGTTCACATGTGGAAGCTATTGGCACTTGCAACCTTGTTTTAAGCAACAGTTTCATTTTAGAATTGAAAAAGACATTTTATGTTCCATGTTTTTCTAGGAATTTAATTTCAATTTCAAGACTTGTACCTTTAGGATTTTCCTTTAACTATTCAGATTATGGTTTCAATTTATCCAATAAATTGTCTGATGGTCTCAGATTATGGTACATTGTCTGATGGTCTTTTCCTTATTCAGTTACAAAATGATGTTACTATAATTCCATGCATGTTATTGCTGGATTAAAAAGATGTGTTGTGAATGAGGAATCCTCTATGTTATGGCACTAGGGATTGGGACACATCTTCATTGAAAGAATGAAGAAATTGGTTAATGAAGAGGTACTTAGTACTTTGGATTTTGTTGATTTTGAGACTTGTGTGCATTGAATTAAGGGCAAGCAAACTAACAAGTCTAAAAAGGGTGCAAAGAGGAGCATAAACCTATTAGATATTATACATACTGACATTTGTTGTCCTAACATGGATACAAATGGTTAGAAATACTTTATCACCTTCATAGATGATTATTCACGATATATGTATCTCTACTTACTTTGTTGCAAATATGAAGCTTTAGATGACTTTAAAAATTTTAAGGTTGAAGTAAAGAATCAATGTGGAAAACATATTAAGATCGTGAGATTAGATAGAGGTGGAGAGTACTATAGTAAATACATGGAGAATGGACAAGCTCTTGGTTCATTTGCGAAGTTTCTTCAAGAATATGGGATTGTTGTCCACTAAACTATGCCTAGTTCTCTGGATCAGAATGGTGTGGTAGAAAAAAGAAATTGAACTTTAATGGACATGGTAAGGAGTATGATAAGTAATATAAAACTACCTCAATACTTGTGGACTAAAGCTCTAAAGACTACATTGTATATATTAAATCGCGTTCCAACCAAGGCTGTCCCTAAGATGCCTTTTGAGTTATTCAAAGGTTGGAAACCGAGTTTACGACATATACACGTTTGGGGATGCCCGTCTGAAGTGAGAATTTATAACCCATATGAAAATAAGCTAGACCCAAGGACCATTAGTGGGTATTTCATTGGATGTGCTGAAAGGTCCAAGGGGTATAGATTTTATTGTCCATCTCACAGAACTAGGATTGTGGAATCAAGAAATGTGGAATTTCTTGAGCATGACTTGATTAGTGGGAGTGATCAGTTTCAGGGCATTGTTTCTAAGAAGGATCATTATGAAGGTCAACCCTCTGGTTCAAGTGATAGATTGATTGTCATTAACACCCCTCGAAGTACACAATAGAATTGTGAGACGACTGTTCTTGAAGTTCCACATACTGTTGATATTGATCTTATAGATCAAGTTGCTAATGAGGAAATTCCAGAAATTATTGAACAACCAATTGAGCAACAGGTTGATCAACAAATTCCTTAAGAGAATGATGAGCAACATTAAGAAGATCTACAAGAGTTAGGAACTCAACAATTCCTAATGATTATATAGTGTATTTACAAGAATTGGACTATAACATTGGAGCCAAAAATGATAAACGTTTTCACAAGGCATGAGTTCTATGGAATCTAACTCGTGGTATAGTGCCATGAAAGAAAAGATGAATTCTATGGCATCTAACCGAGTCTAGGATCTCGTTGAGTTGCCTGATGTGTAAAAGCTGTTGGAGTTAAATGGGCCTTTAAAACAAAAAAGGACTCCTTGGGCAACATTGAGAGACATAAGGCAAGACTCGTTGCCAAAGGATTCACTCAAAGGGTAGGAATCGACTATATAAAGACATTTTCTCTTGTATCTAAGAAAGGTTATTTTTGGATAATCATGACATTGTTTGCCTATTTTGACTTTGATTTACATAAAATGGATGTGAAAACGACATTCCTTAATGGTAATACGGAGGGGAAGAGGTTTACATGAAACAACTTTGATTCTCCTCTAGTGCAGAGTGAGCATTTAGTTTGCAAGCTTAATAAATCCATATATGGATTAAAACAAGCGTCCCCTACCAATGGTATTTGAAATTCCATGAAGTCATTACTTCATTAGGTTTTGAAGAGAATATCATTGATCAATATATATATCAGAAGGTTACTGGGAGTAAGATTTGTTTTCTTGTGTTATATATGGATGATATTATGCTTGCAACCAATGATAAGGGTTTGTTATATGAGGTGAAACAATTTCTCTCAAAGAACTTTGATATGAAGGATATGGGTGAGGCATCTTATGTCATTATCATAAAGATCCATAGGGAAAGATCTCAAGACATTTTAGGTTTAACTCAAGAGACCTATATCAATAAAGTTTTAGAGAGATTTAAGATGAAAATTGTTCATCGAGTATAGCACCCATTTTCAAGGGTGACAGATTCGATTTGAATCAACGCCCTATAAATGATTTCGAACGGGAACACATGAAGAACATTCCCTATGCTTCACTTGTTGGAAGCTTGATGTATACTCAGGTCTGTACCAAACCTGACATTACATTTGTTGTTGGAGTATTAGGAAGATATCAGAGTGATCCAGGTGTTGATCACTGAAGAGCTGCAAAGCAAGTGATGAGATACCTTTAAGGAACAAAGGATTACATGCTTATGTATAGGCAGAAGGATAATTTGGGGGTGATAGGCCACTCTTATACAAACTTTGCTGGTTGCGTTGATTATAAAAAATCAACGTCTAATTATATTTTTAAGCTATCCGATGGAGCTGTATCTTGGAGGAGTGCGAAGTAGACCTTGACTACCACTTCCACTATGGAAGCTGAGTTAATGTCATGTTTTGAGGCTAACTCGCATGGTGTATGGTTAAAGAATTTCATATCTAGGCTTATAATTGTGGATTCTATATCTAGGCCATTGAAGTTGTACTGTGATAACTTAGCTGCGGTATTTATGGCTAAGAATAATAAGAGTAGAAGTTGAAGTAAGCATATTGACATTAAATAGTTAGCCATAAGAGAACGTGTTAAAGAAAAGAAAGTGGTCATTGAACACATTAGCACTGAGTCGATGATTCTGTAGTCCTTTTAACAAAGGCATGCCACCTAAATTATTTTAAGGATCATGTAGTCTGAATGGGACTTGAAATCGTAATTTATTATAAATTACGTTCATTATTTAATGAGCTCTTATTAAGTATGATATTTTCTCATATGGTTTTGTACATTTCAGTTATTATTATTATTTTTAAGAAATATTAAGTTTGGATTGAATAAACATATGGTTTACATTCATTAAGTCTAAGGGTTTGTGTTGAGGAACTTGATATATTGTAATACATGAAAGATAATACTCACTATTAGAGGACGTATCGCCATGATTTTTATATTTAGTTTCCCTTGTGATGGATTTTGAATTATATGGAACAAGTGGGAGAATGTAAGATTATGGTCCATGTTGATTGAGTTTTAAAATTTAAATTTTAAAACTTTGAAATTCTCAAATTTGGAAATCCACCTCTTCAACATCTTCCAACCCTTGCAACTCTTTAGGGAGACCAAATGATGGCCTGAGTTTCCATAAAGAAGAGGCACTGCAAACTTTTAGGGTCCCTAAGCCTACTCATCTATACATAAAATTTACTATCGAGTTTTGATTGAGAAAGGTTTGGAAGAACCAAAAGTGACTTCATTTTGGTTTCTTAGTTTTCAGTTTTCAGTTTTCTAGTGTTCCAGTTTTCTTATGTTTCTGAACAATGGCTGGAGGTAAGTTATGACATCTCACTTCCGCATATGATCTGATCGTATTTAGATTTTGTTTGATATGATTAGATTGTTTAATCATTGATTTTACACTATTTACATCTTTTTGTTCGGCAATGGGTTGATTACACTGTGTGGGGGGAGGCACAACGGTTGGTTTATGAATGAACAAGTGGTTTTTGTTTATAAAAGGAGCAGCTTAGGAAGATTATGTGCCTCCCACATGGGCAACATCAATTAGGAAATATTTTCAAAATGAGTCAACTTGCCCTTGGTTTCTCATACTTTATAAATTCTTTTTAAAATAGAATTAGATTGATAAATCGTAACATAATTTTCCCTATAATTTATAGGGTTGGATAGTAACTGTTTCAATCATCGACAATGAATTATCAAAGATTAGGCTTTAGAGCCAAAGAAAAAACATGTTTAAAAAACATTGATCTAAAATCTATTACGATTGAAAAAATAATTGTTTGTTTTTTTCAGAAATAAAAACACGAGATTAACCCAACAAATATGCACAAACACAAGAGATTGGTCATGCCGTTCGACCAAGCCTACATCTACGGGGCCGAGTCCAGATGCAAATGATTCCATTATATCTCAATCAGGTTACATTTGGTCTTATATGAGATAAGACTCTCTCTTTCTCCAATGCCTTTTTTCACCTAATTCTCTCATAGTGAAATATAGAATGAGATCCCTCATTCTTGACCAACATCTAGACTCCGGGAAACTACAAAAACATCCCATTCCAACAAGATGAATAATGGCTTGAGAAAAATTTTTTACGAAAAAGGAGTAAAATGGTAATTCGGTTGGCAGGATGTCTCTAGATCTCCGGATAGCCAGAAAGCGGACTACGTTGTTAAATTCGTCTCGTGAAATCTAGTGACCTAGAAAAGTTTCGTCGAATTATGAGACAATCAGAATATTTCGTTTTCTGAGCAGTAAGTCGTCAATAACTTCGAGGGCCGAGATTTTTACAAATGCCGAGGAAGTTAGAAATGACTTAGGTTAAATTCATTTAAATTAAGTGGTAAAAAGAAATAAATTATTTCGGAATGATGGACTCGAATGAAGCAAATATGAATCATGTATAAATAATAATAATAATAAAAAAAAAGATAAACGAAAATCAAAGAAAAAAGGATAAAAAAAAAAAAAATGAATTGGGAGGGAAGCGAAACGTGAGAGTGCGAGAAGGAATTTTATTTTTAATTTTTCTTCTCTTCGCTTCTTTCTCAGATCTACAAAAATCGGACCGCAGGTTTTCGTCGGGATTGAAGAGCAAAATTGATCCTCTGTGACGGAAATTTCTGCGCGTGGGCCTTGCGAAAATCTTGGAGTTTCGTCAAACTCCACGACGTAGGGAATTTTCCTACTTGTGTTATTTCTAGTCTAAATGCTATTTAATGGTTTGGAATTGGCTTAAAGGCCGTGACAGGCCGTAAATTTCAGTTCTCAAAATTTTGGACTGAGTGTAGGAATTTTTAGGAATTTTCGGGACTATTTTTGGACAGTTCGGGCTGAATTTGGGGCCCATTTTGGACGATTCGAGCTGAATTTTCAGAGGCTTGTTTTAGGCAGTCATAGCCAATTTTCGGGACTGTTTTCAAGCGATCCGGCCCGTGATGAGTTTGGTTGCTCACGAGGGCGTGTATTCGGGTTTTGTGGTGTGTTTGGTATCACAATGTCGGTGATGAGCCGTGGAAGGGACCAAGAAGGTGCCTGTTTATATGGAGTCGAGATTTGGGTCATTTTGTGTGTTATTACTAGAAAATGAATAACGTGAATAGTAATGTGAATAGTAACGTGAATAGTGACACAAAATTATTTTTTTGTGTAAAAATGTGTATGGTTGAGTGATTCAAAATGAATTGCTTGTGTTTGTTAATTATCTCATGTGAACTAATTTTGGTGTAATTGATTGTGAATTTGCATAACATGTTTTATGTGATTTAATTATGTTAATATATATGCATGTGAATATATTAACATGAATGTGTTGGAATTGGCATCATGCATTCCATATGCACTGGAGTAACCTAGAAATTAGGTGTGAGTGCATAGTTGAGATCGACACTATGTTAGGTGTTTGATGGTGTATCATGAGTACACGGTTGTGGATCAACACCGCGTAGGGTGTTGATTAGTGGGCTTGATTAATAGGACAAGCGTCGAATAGTCGCGGGTTAAGAAAATGGAAATGGCTCATTGCATTTCATATGCACTAGGGCACCCTAGAACAATAGGAGTGAGTGCATGAGGTGGTTTCTTGAGAGAATTGTTCGGAGGGTTGACAAACAATATTATTTATCGGAGTGTGTCCACTACAACATCGGAGGGTTGTCCATATAATATCAATCGTCGAAGTCTGCCCAATTGATATACAATCGGAGGTTGTCCTGAAATAGATTATCGAATGCATCCGCTATTTATATCAGATTGTCCACGGTTAAAAACAAATACCTTTGTTTAAAAATAGTTTTCATTCATGGAAAAATGCATGTTTGGGGAGTTAAACAGGAACTCGAGGCGTATGGGTGTAAAGAGACCCGCGATATCATAGTTACGTATGGGTGTAAGAGACACGTGGTATCACGAAAGTTATATTGCCCGAGACCTGCAGTCATGTTTATCACATAGACTTGGCGGGTTATTGTGATAGGATTCGGGGATGACTTGATTTGTTGCCCATTGACAATTGCATTGGGTAATGGAGCGATGAGGGCCGATGCGCCAGGTCGTGACATACGGTGACAATTGTCACACCCGGTTAGGCGTATGCATGTGAGGCGAGTCGGTGAGTGACTCGGGATATATTACTCCGCATGACATATTGAGTGATGGGCGTGCGGCGAGCTCGGTACATGGGGCATGGTGAGTCGAGTCTCATTCATGGCATGTAGACATTCAGGTAGACATGTGTATGTTGCACTTGGATGTGTGTTTGATTATGAGACCATTGCATGTACACTTAGGTGGGGAGTAGCCATTGTAGGAGATTATCACTACTGGGCTTTGCTCACCCCGTCGTGGGACCTCCCTTTCAGGTACAGGTAAGGTGCAGACGGTTGACCCGCATTCGGGACCGCACATATGAAGAAAGCCGGATTGTGGCTTTAATATATATTTTGTAAATATATATGGGTTGTATTTATTTGTATAAGAGTGATGTAATTTAAACTCTTATGGACTATGGTTTTATAGTCATGTGCTTATATGTTTGAGTATTGATGCAGGGGCCTAAGTGGCCATTATTTTACTCGCATATAGACCCTTTGTGGTCATTGTTGATTATTGGGACAAGTTGTACCTTGGGTCTACCTGTACAAAGGAGACTCTGCCTGATTTTTGTGAGTGGTGTCGGGTAACTTGAGCATCCACAGTATTCCATGAGTTGAAGGGTTGTCCAATGGACCCAGGTTTGGGGCGTCTGGCAAACCTCCCCAACATTGAGAGAGTCGAGCAATACCTACAACATGAATTCAGCCCCCAAGAACACATTCTTCTTCTTCTACATCTTTATTGTGGTGCATTTTCTTCAAAATAGTGTCCCCTATTTAATATCGTCTAGGGGATCCTTAGTCAATATTCAGTATCTTCATGTTTCCTAATCTGTCACAACATGTCAACTGTAATATCCTGATTTTATTCCATATTCATCATAATGAAATATCTTCCTCCCATAGAAATCTCACAAAATATTTGTCCAATATCACATTCTAGTCTTCCTTATATGTCCTAGAGAATATCAACTTATGATATTTAGAATATTCACTCTAGATTTGTAAATTATTGCTCCAAAATCCATGTTGACCAAATATGGTAAGTAGTGACAACAACTGTGGCATCAAGATTTGCTACCGGAAAACATACGATTTATTTTTGTCCAAGATTATGACAAGAAATGTCTCCAACAACGAGTACTACATTTAATGTAACACCTTTAATTTTTTTAAAAGGAAACACCTTTAATTTAAGGGCTTACTTTGGAAAGTCTTTATGCTATTAATATTGTTAGAGTTAATTACATAAATTGTATCTCAACTTTACATTTTTTTTATTCTGCTGTCTCAACTTTATTTTTGTTTAATCAAGTGTCTAAACTTTATGATTTTTTCTATTTTGGCGTTTCAACATTATTTTTATTCAATCAAGTGTCTAAACTTTTCAATTTTTTATATTTTGGCATCTCAACTTTATTTTTATTCAATTAAGTGTTTGAACTTTTAATTTTTGTTTAATCAAGTGCTTCTTAACAAATCAAAGCTTATTAGGATATTTGAATAAACAAAAATTACATCCAAAATAACATTCTTCTCATATAAAAATGATGAAATTACTTAAATAATCTTTAACGAGGTGAAATGACAATATTATCATTTCCACATTAGGGTTTTTGTTATCTGTTCGTTACCATACGAAAATAAATATTTTAATTATTTTAAAAATAATTTTAATATCTTATTTTTTATTTTTAATTATTCATATATAATTTTTTGCACAGTTAATTGAATATAATTTCTTATATATTTTTCAAAATTGTTATATTTTATTTTTGAAGAGAATTTTTAATTTTTTCTCAATTCTACCATAGTCAATTTATCAATTTATTTTTTTATGGTAACAAATAGATAATCAAGCTCCTAATGTGAAAAGGATAATATTGTCATTTCATATCGTTACAGAGCATTTAAGTAATTTCATTATTTTATATGATGTGGAATGTCATTTTAATTCAATTTTTCCTAATTCAAATATCTTAATAAGTTTTTATTAGTCAAGAAACAATTAATTGAACAAAAATTAAAAGTTTAAACACTTGATTGAATAAAAATAACGTCGAGACATCAAAATAGAAAAATAAAAAAGTTTAGAATCTTAATTGAATAAAAATAAAGTCAATAAACCAAAATAGAAAAAATCCAAGTTAGATACTTGAGATGAACAAAAAAATAAGGGTGTCTGTAAAATAAAAAAAAAACCAAGAAGTTTGACCATTTCGATTGAGCAAGGAAATAAAGTTGAGATATCAAAATAGAAAAATGAAAAAGTTGAGACATCATTTATGTAATTAACCCATATTATTATGAAATAGTCCCTTCATAACTAATTATCTGTAACACTAATTAAATTGCTTTGCATTTCGTAACTTTACCAAGCAGTGTAATCATAGTGATCGAAATGAGTTTTATTGCTTCAGCCTTGTAAGGCAAGTTCTTCATAACAGAAATAAGAAATAAATAGGATATGTTTAGTCAAGTGATTCCTCTGGTAGCACCTCATTTGTCTTCTTTGTACGCCTTTGTGGTCATTAAGTAGGGGAGGCGTAGACCTCAAATTTGGGCTCATTTTTTATTTATCTATTTTATTTTACTCTATTTTGATTTTATTAGATTTTGCCTTTATTCCATTGAATTTTTCTTTTTTATTTTATTTTCTTCATTTTCTTTTGGGAAGGTATTGGATCCTTTATTTTGAGGGTTTTATGGTTAGTTTTCTTTGAGGAGTTCCTATATATTAAAAATTAGACCATCAGAGAAAAGCAAAGGGAGGGAGATAATCGGAGATTTTTGGAGAAACGATCAAAAGAAGGGAGGAGGATAAGAGAAGAAGGGGGAGATCAATTTTTTGGAGGGGGACAACCATCGAAGAGAGAGAGAGATAGAGAGGAGGATGGCTACAAAGAGAGCTGGGGAAGGAGGCCACCGGTTCAGGAACTACGGGATTTATCGGGCATGAATGAATTTTTTGTGGAGACTAGGCATATGGGATGACATTGTGACTAGGTTGGTAAAATATTCTTCTGGCAATGTGTTTTTCTACGTATACTTTAGTTGAATTTCTTGAGATTGTTGCCCAGATTTTTGGTTTCTTTGTTATTAAATTCTTAAATAGATTTTGTCAACTTTCATTCTTAGTTTGAGTACTTCATGTCTAATCATATTTTCATTCTCTCATGTTTGCTTGCTCATTCTCAACACAGCCTGGTTCCAAAGTTTTATTTTTTATTATTTTATATCTTCGTTTTTACTCTTAACATTCATCGTTATTTGCTCTTAATATTCATCATTGTTTTATTTATTTAATTTGTTGTATCTCACGCACATGACCCGCACTTCATCACTCTCTCTTTATCATGGTATAGTTACTTTCCTTTCCTATTGCCATTCCCTCTTCACATATATTTTTACTTTCCATGCATTTTTTTTTCCTATTCTTTCCTATTGTCATTCCCTTATCACATGTATATTTCCTTTCCATCTATATATTTTTTTCCAAACATAATATTTAATGCATATAAATTATGTGTCTTTGATTTCCCAATTATCACATGTGCCACACCCAGATTGGGTTTTTTTTCTCTAAAAGTATTGATAAAATATAAAAACAAATATACCAACCAACGTTGGACTAGAACCTAAAACCACTTGCTTGGGGTGAAGCAAGCAATCCAACCATTAGGCTCTTTTTTTTTTTTTTTTTGTCAAAAATTTTCTAATTTTAAATAATATTTCTAGCATCATCCATTTTCATTAATTTTGACTTTTCCTTAATACCAATTTTCAAATAAATATTGTTATTATTATTTTAACTTTCATCGCGTTACGTTGTTACCTAGATTAAAAAAAATCATTTTCTTTAACTTCAAAATTTTTTAAAAATTATTTCTTTAATTTCTAATAAAAATCATCTTCTTCAATTTCATAAAATTAAAAATTAGTTTCTTTAATTTCTAAAAATATTCAAAAATTGTTTTCTAGCCTTTAGTTTCTAAAAAACTTTTTTTCCAACTAAAAATTTTAAATCTGTTTTTTAATTTCTAAAAAGTCAAAGCATTTTTTTTTAATTTCTAAAAAAATAAAAAAATCTTTTTATCTAATTTGAAAATTTCAAAAATTATTTTTCTTTAATTTCTACAAAATCATTTTCTTTAATTTCAAAACTAAACATCCTTTTCTTTAGCTTCAAAAAAAATTTAAATCATTTTATTTAATTACTAAAAAAATAATAAATTATTTATTACATGTTTAATGTGCTATAGTGTTATAATTGTAGCTCGTTTCTTGGTATCCTTGGATTGATTAATTGGTTGCCATTCTTACCTTAATTTAATTATTAAAGACCCAATTTAGGGGCTAAGAGGGGTGTTAGGACACCGTACCTTCCCAATAGGTAACCTGACCCCCGAACCTAGACTCGGTTTTTCTTAGACTTGTTTTTCCATATTAGGAGTCACATTTATGGTTTCCTTTCTTAATTTGTTTTCTCTTTAAAAAATAAAAGTGGCGACTTCAAAACCGTTTTCAAAAATAGAAAATATGAGTCTCGCCTTTTTAGTAGGAAACGCTCAATAACTAAAATGCAGTGTCCACATGTGGTTTTTATTTTATTTTATTTGTATGCATTATTAATCATTTAAAGAAAGTACAGAAAAAATACACTTTCTATTATTATTATTATTGTAAAAAAATTGACAAAACATCTCAAGGTTCTTAATAAATAGAGAGAAAAAGTTAAAAGAAAGAAAAAGTAAATAAATAAAAAGAACATTTGAAGTCTATAATTTATGTATAACTTGCTTATTTCTCTTGTTTTAAATAATAAATAATTGCCCATCAAGTCTAGCTCATGTGGTAGAGCGCTCAACGTTTCAAAAAGACAGCATATGGAGGGAAGGGGTCCTAGCTTCGAGTCCCAGTGGAGATAGTTTACTACATTGTAACTAAAGTATTTAGCTATCAAAAAATTGGAAAATATATATTTTAACTATTTTATTATATTTTATTTTCCTTGCTGTTTGTAAAATAAAATCAAATGTGATTAATTTTATTTTCATAACAATCTTTTCTTCCTTAGTACTCTTCTAAAACAAAATATGACAAATAATTATCATTGATATTGTATATATATATGTATGTATGTATATAATAGAAAGATATATTCTCTACAACACTAAAACAAAATATGACAAAATGATTTTTTTGTCTATGGATGTAAAAATAATTGGTCAAACCATATTAAGAAATTTCTACTTGTAAGGGTGTGGAATCAAACCCAGATTCAATGTTATGCCCCCTTGAAATGTTGGGATGCTATACCACTAGGTTACAAAGACATGTTTGCAAACTTATGCCCTCCTTGAAATATATTGGCATGTTAGTTTATGCCCCCTTCACAATATATTCTATGTCCACCACAGTTAACTAACATAACAGGCCATAGTAGACTATTTCTATTTAAAAAAAAAAAATTAAAGCCCATCAAATCCACTTGAATCAAGCGCGTTAACTTGACCTACCCTAATGTTTGGACAGGCTTAGACACTACTTTTTGTAATTCAAGTTGAGCTTAGGTTCAGTTTTATCAACCTGATTTAAATTTGAGTTGAGCTTGGGCTAATGGTTTGGGTAACCAGACCTAACCCGAACCGGCCAGGCCTACCAATCTTATTACAATAGCCTTAAAGAAAAACCTTTTTAATCATTTCGACATTTCCTACTTCACACAAGTCATCACCATTTGACTACTTCCATTTCTACTTATTGTTGTCATTATCATTGTGCTATTATCATCGTTCTTCACAAGACATTTCTGATTTTGTTTATTGAGGTTTTTGGTCTGGTCAACCATTATCTCCTCAAGACATGTATTTCCTCACTTTCCAAATTAAAACCTATATCTTCTATTGATTCTATTTGATAATTAGGTTAAGCAACAATTCACTCTACTTACACTCTATTACTTGTATGCGACACATGAACTTGCCCATAGAAAATAACGACAACAAGTTTTTGGTGCCGTTGTTGAGGACTATGCAATTGTATTGATATTGATTGAAATAATCTTGCCTTGATGTGTATATAGTTTAGTCTTATTTATTTTATTTCTATCATTCTTGTCTTATTTTCTATGTTCTATTTTACTTTGAATTTTTTGTTTGTTTTAGTTTTATAGGAACTTGATTTACTTTGGACGCTCTCAACAATTTAGCAACTCAAATGACTCTCCTCACTCAGCAACTACAAAGTAGGTAGCTAGTTAATGGTCAACATCAATGGGTGGTATGTCAAGGTTGGAATCCGTATGTGCGTATGGAGCAATTTCAGTATGTAGATAACCATCAACAACAATATAACCCATACTTGAACACATATAGTTTGGGATGGATGCATAACCCAAACCTCTCATGGAATGCCCCTCCAACCTCCACAAGAGAAGAAATTGAGTCTTGAAGAGGCAACGACTCAATTGGCTAACTCTCAAATTCTAATGACTACTTCTCATACCCAATTCATGAATGAGATAAGGAAACCTCCATAAGAGAAAAATTGAGTATAGAAGAGGAATTAGCCTAATTCATAAATTAGGAAAGACAAACGACTAACATGTTTTTGGAGAGGCAGAAAGGGAGTTTCCCTAACACTTTTGAGGTGAACCCAAAAGGAGAAGATATAGAGAGAATTATGAGGCTATCACTGCTATCCACTTGAGTAGTGACAAAGAACCTGAAGAGCTAAATAGAGTATAGGTAGTTGCCAAGGAGCTAGATGAGCTAGCAAAGAAAGAAAATGAATCAACTTCCCCGGAATTGAAAGAAAAGAAAATGGATGTTGAGAAGACAATCCTAGGGATGACCCTTTTGGGAGATGTGCATGAGGAGTTGAACAGTGAGGAGATGCCCTACAACTTAGGGATGGATGAGGTCATAATGGGGTTGAATGAGAATGAGAAAGCAACCATTAGTGAGAAAGCGCGTAGAAGCTTTGGAGACCTAGTGCTCAAACAGCTACATGAGCATTGCTATCCCTTCTTAGGGATGCATGGAGGCGAAAATCATCACTTATTGCCTAGTTTGAAGAGTCTAGCTAGACTCTAAAAACATAGCCCTTCTTGGAAGGCAACCTAAGCACAATTCTTTAATTTCTTCTATTTCATTTTTCTATGTTATTTTATTATATTTTATCCATTAATTAGGTTTCTTAATTCATTCTCATCTATTCTTTGCAAGACTTCTCCATCTGGAGCATAATACACCTCTCGAAGTAAGTCCAAACAGAGTGTCTTCTCAATTGAGGTAACCCATATCCCTACTTTCTATGCATGATTCTATTGAAGGGTAAGGTTTATCTTAGTTGTTTTGGGGCCCTCTTTGAGCTTTTATTGAATTATCATTGAACAAGGGATGATGGGGAGGCATTTGAATCACAAAAGGGGCCTAATAGAAATACCCAATTTTTTGCTGTCATCCTACACCTATTATGAAATTTTCGCAATCACTCCTACTGAATGTGAAATTTTCGTAGTCACTTTCATGCCTTTGCGATTTTTCGCGGGTCAATAATAGCGCAACTAAAATTGAAGTGAAAGTCGATAATACCTGAAAACTCTATAAAATAATGGCCATTTTGGAAATCTCTACCACATTCTGCCTCTACATCCCCCGCTGGTGAGATTTAGAACTTCTAGCCTCCGTCCTGTGGTATTATCAAAGAGGACGGCAGCTACCGCAGCGTATGCTTGCTCGAGAGCAATCTCCTCCTCCTTCATAAGCCAGTTAGTCCACCAAAGAGCGTTATAGGCTGATGACATGCTAGGTACGCCGATTCCTGCACCGGCCCGTCGAGGCCCCGTCGGGCTCGCCCCCTGCTTACCCCCTCCTTATCGGGCTCCTTATTGTCTTTCACATGCCACCCATTCGAGAGATGTTGATTGCACAAGGCGTGACTTTTATAAGGAGGAGCTCTTTAATGTTCCTACCTTCAAAGACCACCCACAGACTCGAAAGGAATTTGAGCTATGCCGGAGGTATGTTTTGGATCCCTTCATTCCTTCTTGATAGTTCTACTACCCTTGGGTGATCCTAGAGTTCATACTCACCATCTCCACAAAGGGGGAAAAGAGTTGGACCATACTTTATTTTTCATTGGGAGGGGTAGAGCATCAACTGGACGCCCAAAGCATTGCAAGTGCACTGTAGATCCTCTAACAGAGCTCTATTGGGCACGATTTTAGAGAGTAAAGTTGGGTGCTTCGGCCATCATTGGTGAGCTCATGATTAGAGGATTTATATAAATAAAGGAAATCTAGCCCGAGATGGATTTAGCAGACTTGGTGATCATGTCCAACTTATTCCCTCACACACACTACATTCAAAGAAGGGACAATTTCTTGCGAGCCTTGCACTGTATACATCAAGGTATGTGGATTTGCCCCATCGCGCCCACTTCCAGATCACAATTGGGCGAGAGGAAACCGCGAGACAAAGCGGGACTCTTTACACCTTTTTAGACGTTGGTGGGCCAGAATCTTATAAGCTGTGCCAATATCCATAAAAGGATACAAAATAAAACTACCAAGTAATTAATTGTTTATGGAAATACCAACATACATTCTTGAGTCCCATTTACATATACATGTAAGCGCTGCATTTACATTTACATATTCGGAGCGCGGAACCATGCGGTGAACCTACAAGTGTCTTGGCTTAAGCGGTATCGCAGGAAGATGTGGGAGACGATCCTCCTCTGTACCTACGGTTAAGAGCAGGTGCTAAACTGCGCTTAGTGGGAAACGCATGACTTATATATGTACACAATGCATTGATACTCTTGTACAATAAGCATATAACAATAACAGGTATTCATTAGCAGATATTAGGATTTTCATGAATTCATCTAACAAACTTATACACCTACTTGTACTTATAGCAGACTCATACTTATTCAGATCTCAGTGGACACATACTTGTACTTATCATACTTATACTTATTCGGATCTCCCATAGGAGTTCACCGAGCCCCTTGCTTGTATAGAAGTACCCGTAGGTACTACAAAACTTATACTTATACAAAGGTACCCGTAGGTACATTTAGAACAGAATGATGTACGTTACTTTCTTCTTATTCTCTTATTAGAACCCTATCATATAACTGTTGGATTACTTAGACCAGTAATAAGAAATGCTTCGACACTCCTGCTTTGTGCTACGGCACCTCAGTACTATACGTGCCTGCCCATGTAATAGAAGTGTCGTGTCATTCAATATCTGGTCTTAGGCATTCCTACAATTATATGTGTTCAGGAACTTAGGATATTATCATAGAGGCATTTAGTTTTCCATCATTAGACTTCGTGAGAAGTATTGGAGGAAGGATACGATATAATTTTCCTTTACTTTATCCTAACGTGTATGGACCCTTTCATACACTTATAGAACCCTCATTAGTCAATGAGCGAGTCCTCGGAGTAGCGAATAGCGAAACAAAAGCCAAAACATTTACGAATTTTTTCCATCTTTGTGAGCGGTGAAAGCCGCCGTGTAATGAGCAGTAAGACTAACCTTCCTCTCGAAGCGCTGGCACTGCGTGAAGGGGATCAGCAAGCTGCGAGGACCTTTGTCGTACGAAGGACCACCATTGATGTCAGGAATTTGTTGGTTTAAGCCTTTTTCCTTTCCAAAATCCAACCAAAATCAAAGAGAGCTCATATACTTTGCAGAAAAACATCTCCCAAGTATGTTCTAACTCAATAAATACCAATCATAGAAATCAATTAGGGTTTTTCCAAACCGTAATTCATATACTTGTATGTTAGGTTAACCTCCTAACACCCAAACCGGTATCCATACACCATAAACCAAGAATCCATACAATCCATACTCATCTTATACAAAATAAGATTTTACCAACCCAACTCTCAACAAATCTAGGGTTAGGATGAATTCCTAACTAAGCCCTAGAAATTATCCATACAACTCCCATAGTATTCCATACAAAATCATCATAGCATCCATATAAAAGTAGTCTCCATACTCAAAGTCACAAATACGTAGTGATCCATACCTTTGCGGCACCTCTTGCTTACTCTCTTCCACGTATGAACCTCGAAAATGCCCAAGTAGAGACCAAAAATTAGTCTTGTTTGGTCTCATCTCATAAGGCCTTATTTGGCCATCAAAAATGTATTAATTGACTTAAGTTTCCTTTTATTGCCCTTTTGTCCTTCATCTCTCCTCTATTTGCACCACAAGTTATGCCTATTTCACTTTGGCACATAATCTTATTACCTTATGACTTTTGTATCCTCTTTTAACAAATTCCACCTTTACCCTTGCTTATTTTCGAGTTTCTCAGATTTCACGTTTTGCATTTAAATTACAAAAAATTTAAATTATACCTATAAAATACCCTAAACACGTTGAAAACGACTAAGGTATATTTTAGGGTGTTACATGCCCAACAGAGCTTGCCATGAAGACATTGTTTATATTCTGGGACAAGGTGTACTAGCTCAGGTTGCAGAGGTCACTTAATTGCCCAATCTTGCTCTTGTGCCTTTTAAGTGATATATTTGAGAGGTTGGGGTATATAGGTGCTCCAGAGAGAGAGAGAGAGAGAGGAGAGGACACCCATATTGACATAGTTTTCACCCTTTAATGGTGGATTCCATATGATAGAAAGAAGGGCATTCAATTTGTCCCAGAGGTTGAGCCTAGTGCCCCACACAAGTATGTGCATCACGAGAGATTCGAAGACGATGATCCACTTGGGGTAGATTCACCTTTGAGTCCAACTAAGTATGACCCCGGAGACCTCCATAGAACCACCACCTAGACCCCCACCCTTTGATGAGGTTGAGAGCCTTTGATTCGTTGTTTAGAGCCTTTAGTCTTTTATGGACTATCTCTAGGCATCCCATGATTCTTTTGTGATGGCTATGACTAGCCGACTTGATGCTTTAGATTCCATGCTTAGAGAGGTCCAGTCCTCCCAATTCATGCTATCTGAGCAGTTAGGGGCAGACCAATGTTATGATGGATAGGCTCGACAGGTGCCTATCACCATCACTAGGAGGAGAGATCGACTCCTCTTCAAACTAGTCTTCTAGAGATTATAGTGATACATAGGGTGTTTTGGTTATCAAATATTTTCTTGTATTACCACCCTTTGTAATCATCTTGCTTTTTACTTACTATTTCTATCATGTTCCCCCGATGTTCTAATCACCGACATTTACACTATTTCTATTATTGTTACTATACATTGCTTTGCCTAATGATCTCGTCTATTTTAGTGTGACATTTTCAGTTGCTTTCATTATGATATATCTTTAAGCAACTTATAAATTTGCACACATATTACAATTCAGGGTACCATCTCTTGGTATATATTTGACCCTCTATTTTTACGTATTACATGTCAATCCATTGAGGACAATGCACCATTTGGTTAGGGGGAAGGATTGTGATGGAAACTACAATGCTATATGAATATGTGCTAATATATAAATTGTTGATGGAAACTTTGTGCTTATCTAGCTAGTAGTTTCTCTTGAGAGATAATGTTGTGTTTGGTTGATCTTGTACTTGAGGAGCTCATGTTGTGGGCGACTTGGTTACCTAAGTACCCTTGTTTTTCACTTTGACACCTCTATATAGAACTTGTCACACACTCACCATTCTATGTCCTACACATATTCTTCGGTACCAACCCCCTTCTCTATATGAAACCTATGGCTTGTGACTTGTTCTTGTCTCTAGCAGTGTTGAGGTGCACCTTCAAAAGGGGGCTAATGAGCCCTGTAAAAAAATGTTGAAAAAGAAAAAAAAAAGAAAAAGAAAAAGAAAAAGAAAAAGAAAAAGAAAAACACAAAAAAAAAGAAGAAGAAAAATGAAAGAAAATTAAAGTGAATTGATCCAATTGGAATTTCGAGCACATTTTGAGGGGCCTTTCAAAGCCTAATGCCCCAAGGCAACTAGCTAGAAGTCATTGACTTCACTGCTCGCTACATGAGATAAAAGATAGGTTAGTTTCAAAAGTAAGTGCTTTGGGTTTTTAGTTGAGGGTTCAAGGTGGAGTTCAAGGGGAACTTAATGCCCGGTGCCCTCAACCAAATGGTAGTGACCAATGGATCCTTGCTACATAGGCACTTTTCTGAACTCCCTTGGCATTGCATCCGACTGCTTAGTTAGGAGTATGAAATAAAAAGTTGTGTTCTTAGCCTACATTTGTCATCCATCACATATTGCTTTAGTGAGTTGAGTCTGGTTAGGGGAAGTTTGGTCCTTTGCTTATGTGTGGGAACTAGATACACTAACTACAAGGTCACTATGGAAAGTCTTAATGAAGACGTTGGGACAAAAGGGCCTTGTTTGCCTCAATAGGAGGGACCTCGTACATTAGAGATAATAAACCTAACAAGATCCTAAAGAGACATCTACACTCAAACAAGTGCACATCATCAATTTCTGATATAGCTATGGTTTTCTATCATAATTCCAATTGCATAAAATGAGATCACTTGCGAATTTTGTACATAAGGTTTTTCACTTAAATGTCTGCTTTACATTCACGCTCTTGCATTGCTAAGGGACTAGCAATGCGCTGGTTGGGGGTGTTGATAACTACTCAAAAAGTGCATTTTCAAGTGCTTAATTTTCACTAAATAAAACCCTTTTTGTGGTAGAAACTCACACTTTACCGACTTTGCACGTTGTTGGCCATGAAACCTATTAATAATTGTTTTATTGAGTACATGTATGCATAATGGCCTTTTTTAAGCATGTTTTACGGCTCTTTGGAATCATGGGTCAGATCAATGAGGATATCCCTTATCTTTTGTGCGACCTTGAAAGCTCGTGGAAGTAATTCAACCGAGTTGAGACCATGAAGGAGTGATTGTGCAAGAAGATGGAGGAATTGTAGCCATTATGGAGCATTTCGCACTAAATTCTTTGATTTTGCACTGAATTCTTCGATTTTGCACTAACTTCGCAATCAGTGCAAAATTTCGCACCGTCTCTAAGCTTAAGTGACCAGATTTCGCAATTTTGCACCGACTTTCACAATCAGTGCAAAATTTCGCACTGATGCCCCAAAGTTAGTGCAAAAAATGGCGGTGAACAGAAAGTAGCAAGTTCTTGCGCTCCAATCTTCAGAATCCGATTTGTAATAAGAAAGTGTTTGCCTTGGGCACAAATTAACCATCATGGGATGTATTATAAATAGGGATAGGGGGATCGAAACAAAGTATCCCGATTTTCTTCAATTACTTAGTATTTGTAATTTGGGGAATTTCCCTTTTTTCATCAATTCAAGCTTTCAGCACAATTTCTTTTATGTTTTTTTTTTCTTCATTCATGGCATGCACATTACTCACCATGAGTGAGTAGTCATCTCTCTCAGGGTGAGGTGGATCCAATCCAGCCCACTAAGGCAACCAAAGGGGGAGATGTGCTTTAAACTAAAGGAAGAGACTTTTAATGCTGTTTAGAGGCTTGAATGTCAGGTGTACATCAATTGGGACACCCTGTATCGGGTGGTAGCAATCTTGGTTCCCCTAACTATCCCTATAGGAGTTTCTCTTCTCTTCAACTAGTCTTCTTGATACTTAGCAAGTCTGAATGGTATGTTGGGTGCTTAGACTGCGCATCTTTGACCTAGTATACGTACAAGATTGTTTCTTATCGAGAATCCACCACTAGTGAGTCGAGAACCTGTAAGAGCACCCTAAATCAATAAGAATTTCCTTCTTCCATACACTTAGAATCTATGCTTATTAAATATCATAAAAGAGGCACCTAGGCGGTTTTTAGGGAATCAATTACAGGCTGATCTCTTATTCAGACGATCAGGACTATTAAACCCCCCTTTTGAAGTGTTATGGTGAGGTCGGAATTGGTGAAACCAAGGCCCAAGACCTTAGTATAATTTTTTCTCCAAAAAATAGCAAACAATCTTTTTCCAAAACACTAAAAATCATATTTTTAATTTATATTGTTATAAACAAATTAGATTAAGTAATTAGGACCTAGGATTGCTAATCAAAGAGAAGAAAACCCATCCTAGTGGATGACCTTATAGCCACTATACCTACAGTAGTTGCGGGCTACCCGGTGTTGATTTTAGGTTATTATAAATTTTTGTGCTTCCCCTTGTCTCCAATGTAACCACCTGACATAAGACGAACCATATGACACCGTTGCCAGGGATGTTGCCTTCTTTTTGAAAGTAATCCGAATTTTAATTGTTTTATTTAATTGATTTATATTTTTCAGATTTTTCATTTTATTTTTATTTCCTTTTATTTTTTTGAACTAACCCTATTAATAGTTATTCTAGTGTTTTTGTCTTTCAGTTTTGTTTTCTTGTAGGATTAACATCTTGGTTACTGTGGCTTACCTCAATTACATGGATGAATATACAAGAGGATGGAAAGAACCTTATCATCAAGATATGAGCATATATCAACCCTATTATAATTCTTGGGAAAATCCTTATTATACACAAGAAGATTATGAGATGAGTGATAAATTTTCCTCTATTGGGCAACACATAAGAGACCTGAAAGAGGCATTGTAAGACTTTAGGAGTGAAGCAAAATAGCAAACTCCACAACCAAGTTCCTCTACTGAGAAAAACTTAAGAGACATAAAATAGATGATGGAAGACTTTATAAGTGAAGCAAAAACACTATAGAAGGAATATGAGAACCTAATGCAAGAAGCAGATGACATCCAACACTCTCCCTCTCTACTCTCTAATGCCTATGCTACACATGAGGAAGGTATGTTTCCATCTCAACCTCAAAATAATCTAGAACTTTTATATGAAGAAGAGGTACCAAAGGGAAACTCATCTAATGAGCAACATGAGGATTTCGCATCCTACCCTGTGGATTTCGCACCATCCCCTAGTGATGAGTCCAAAAACTCATGAGATTTTTAATACATTTTTCTGAGTTTATAATGAGAATAATATGAATTGTTTGAAGAAAACTGATAATTGAATCAAATTCCAATTTGTAGGAAAATACGTGAAAATCAAATTTTACTTAAAAATCATAAGAAATCAACTGCGTGAGAATTTAAGTCAAAGCTGGGCGAAGTCGCGATAGGAGAATCTGAGTTCCAGCAATTCAAATCCCACGACCTCAACAAATTACGACTTTGAAGAAGAAAGAGCGAAAGTGAATAAGTGAAGTGGTGTTTGCGAAGGAAGTTGAGACAAAATATGACTTGGTCGAGAATAAAAGAAGCAATCAAATGAAGAAGTTCAGGTTGTCGCGACCTGCATGGAGATAAATAATGTCGTGATACCACCATGAGGTTGCGACGAGGGTGACTAAGCCACCGAACTGACCTTCTCAAGTAAAGGAAGTCGCAACTAATTTTGAAAGAAAGGACTTGATGTCGCGACCTTGACAGTAATGAAAATAACATCAAGGACACAACATAAACTCCAAATCAGACGACCAGGAATTGATGAAGAAGCAAACAGGATGTCGCGACACCACTTTGAGGTTCTGTGAGAACTAAAAGCAGCGGTGGACATGGAGGGTCGTGACAGCGATTAGAAGTTGCGACAAAAGATTTTCAAGAAATTTGAACACAAAGTCGTGACGGTTAGAGCAGATAGAGACATCAAACAGCTGAATCAAAGATATCATGACGTCCTTTGTGTTCGCGACATCGATTGAAAATAAAGTGAAATCGCGGCGTCCTTTAGTGGTCGTTACATAGTTGCAAGGGATTATGGTCGTGGCGTCTTTGATGTCGCGACATCAGTATAAGAATGGAGGTCGCGACATCGTCAAAACCATCAGCGACATCATACCCAAGAATCTTTGAAGACAAGTCACAACAATGAAGTAAAACTTCCACGACGTAAAGGCTCATAAATAACATTGAAGTCG
Source organism: Tetrastigma voinierianum (assembly GCA_016808115.1). Classification (NCBI taxonomy): domain Eukaryota; kingdom Viridiplantae; phylum Streptophyta; class Magnoliopsida; order Vitales; family Vitaceae; genus Tetrastigma; species Tetrastigma voinierianum. The sequence goes on from JAEQBH010001692.1 coordinate 175,631, forward strand.
CGACCTATGATTGAAGTAAGCGACCTTAAAAGAGCTTTACAAGGCGAAAGATGAAATCGCATGACGTCATTCGGAAGTATCAGCGACAACAATTACAAAGGAAAGAAGTTAGCGGCGTCATTTGGCGGTCGCGACATCGGTCTAGAAGTGTTGAAGCGATGCAACGGATATTAAAAAGCACGCTTTCGATGACGAAAAAGCGAGTCGCGGCGTATGATTGGTCGCGACCTCGAGATCCGCAGATGCGGAAAGATGAAGTCGACGTATGATTGAAGTCGCGACATCAGAACAGCTCAATAAGCGAGCAGTCGCGACGTATGATTGAAGTGCTGACCTCAAAGGATCACAATCTGCGAGAAAGATGGGATTTGACGTATGATTGAGTGGTGACATCACGGAGAGCATTTAAATAAGCGAAGCAGGTGAAGTCGCGTGAAAGAGAGGTTGCGACATCAGAGTCGGTCGCGACAAACAAATGGAATCGCGATGAACAAACAATGGGCTAGTTATTTTGAAATCCACAAATAGGTGCATCGAAGTTAGGGTGACTTCAGACCACATAAATCTGCTTGACTACTATTGAAGAAGCGACTCTTGGCGGCGCAGACGAAAGATCTTTGGGTAGCTGGGCTCAATTTTGTTATTTTCTTCTTTTCTTATTTTTTTTTGTTTTAGTTTGTTTCATTTTGTCGTTGGGCATTAGAGTAGATTTTATTTTTATTTACGGATCACGGAGCGATTAACTTGTTAAAGCGAAGGCTGAATGCGGGTGCATTTCATTTTCAAATTACTATCTGGTTGTTTGAAGTTCAGACAATTCTGGAATTCGGACCTCCAGTTTCATTATTACAGTGGATATTTTTTGATCAGATAACCACTGCAGTGTGTAATTCAGTAATTTAGAAACCCAGCTTCCATTGAGCAAACTCACATTGACCAGAATTTATCTTTCTGTAGAATAAATTCGGGTGCTATTGAACTTTTCGGCTTGAAAATACGCTACGGTTATGAGTTTTACGTAATTGATTCCAATATCGATTAATCTTATACCAGCTTTAGCATTGTTCATACTCGATTTCGGGAGGCCCTCACGAGTGACACGAAGGCAATCTGAGTGATGAACAATTTCTCAAGGGTATATTAACCTAATATTGGAGATCCTAATGAGCTTTGTGAGTTTATTTACGATAAATCCTCGTCTCACTTGAAATCAAGAATGAGTTGGACCGTTATCAATTAAACAAGCGGAGATTTCACCTCAATTGACAATTGATTCTAATCCTGTGTTAGCTGGGATCTAATCAAGGAAAGGATGAACTATTCTAATTTAGAGGAGGAGAAACCAGTAAAGAGTAAACCCATGCTATACCCATGTCTTGGGAGCTATGGTTTATAGTCCACGTTCTGGGTATTAAGTATTGAAAAAGAAAAATATCCAGAACAAGAGCAACACAAATTAAAAGTAGTTATCTAATTCCTGTCTTGAAAGAATCGGAAAATTAGATGATGAGCAGTGGAGTTTGGAGAGATCTGGCTGCACCTGTATTACTGGGCCGATTTAAAATGTGGTTCATGAGCAAAGTTATAAAATTACTCTGCGAGAAGTGATTTTCTGATAGTAGTGTATTCAATGTTTCCTTTAAAAGATAATGGTTTAGTCCAGTTATTTTCATTACTATTCTTTATTCTTTATTCTTTTAAATTTCAGTTTATTTGTTATTCATTCACATATCTTAAACTTGTATATTTTAAGGCTTCTAAGTTGATTTCAATTGCCGTTTTAAAGTCCAAATAGTGTGAAATTTGATTAGTCAGGTGGCGATTGATAATTCTTGAGATCTACGTAGGATCGATATACGGACTTAAATCCATTTATTACTTGTTCGGCTGTGCATACGAGGATCTTGGATCAAGCGAGAAGAAATTTATCTAATCTTAAGGAAACCGATTTTAATGAGTATAATTGCAAAGAAATACAACAAACAAGTTTCATGGCATTATTGCTGGGGATTAGACAATAGTCCTTTGGTAATGGTGTCATAAATTTGTATATATCTTTTGGTCCACCAACACCTAGACAGTACAAAATTCTCGCACTGCAGTTGGTTCTTTACTACCTAATTTCGCATCGAATAGAGGGAGGATGCAAAAATTCCGCACCCTCACCCTTAATAATTGCAAAAATCAGCATAGTTAACTATGAGGCCCTTCCATTAAATAAGAATGAAAATATTGAAACTCTTGAGATAAGTGAAGAGGGGATAGCTTGTGTAGATGAAGCAATGGATGGAATTTCCATGGAATTAGAATAGGAACCAATTACACTTTAAGATGAGGAACCAAAGGAGATGAGCATGAGTGAAATACCTATAGAATAATCAAGTGACCTTCCTAAGCCAATTTTGAAGCCTTTGCCAAGTGAGCTAAAATATGCATTCCTTGGAGAGATAATACATGGCCAATAGTGATACCTTCTTCCATATCCGAGTGAGAAGAGGAGAGTACTAAATGTCCTAAGGAAGCATAAAGAAGCTATGGGATGGACTATTTGTGACTTGGAGAGGATAAGTCCCAAGGCATACACAATTCATAATGATCAAGGAGACATTTACTTTCTTGATATCATAGAGGAGGAGGACCATATGAGGTGTAAGGATGAGGTCAAAGAGAGTTGTCTACTCAAATTTGACTATGAGGGAATCACCATATTTGATCTTGGGTTAGCATTGGTAGCTCAACAACCTATTCGGGCTTAGTCTCTAGCTTGAGACTAACTAACCCAAAACAAGTATTTTAAGATTTTATTTGTTTTCTTTGGTAATTATTTTATATTTTATTTTTTGTTTTTAACCCTTTCTTTTGGAAGGAAACTTTTGTCTCTTTTCTTAAGCTTTACATATTTTCTCCACCAACGAGCATCTCCTTGAGCTCGAGAATCATGATGCCCACAAAGCACTCTAAACTTAAATTTTAAGGTGCGTCACAATGTGGATGTGGAATTGACCACACATAAGGAATCACATGGCGCCTTACACATCAAAGATAGTGCATTGGAGTAAGTCATACATAGAGCACCTTTCTTCAATTGAGGTAACCTTATAGCACCTTTTTATTTGCACTTAATGAAAAAAGTAAGTCAAACCTTGGTTAGGGGGAGACACTTTAAGAAGACAAAATTTTCAACCAAAAAGAATGAGTTAAAAATTTGCATTAGTCTTTAATTTTTTTCTTGCATGATTGTGTGTCACATGAGATGGAAGGTGAAAAATATTATTTTATTTACTATTGACATTAATCTTGATAATTTTGAACCTTGTTGGGAAATCTTGGTGTTTGTGAAATATGGGAATTGAGGAAAATAATGGTTGTTAGAGACATGGCTTGACTAGCCCCCTAGTTTTTTTTTTTTTTAAACAAATTTGAACTTAAAAATCACTCACACAAGATCTCTTTTATACGCTTTGAGTTTAGGCTCTTTCATCTCAAGTGCCACTTCCTTTTAGATGTCAAATTGGTTTTATTAGTGCCAAGACACCTTCAAATTTGAGCATTGTCAAGTCTTAATCCTCGAACTAATGTTGTTCTTGAGTTTTTGTTTGCTTTTAGGATTTTTTTTAGGAAATTTCTTGGCTCTTGGATTGCACGAGGACAATCAATGAGGACATTCTAGGGTTTCAAGTTCAAGATTTGAAGCTCCAGGTTGAAATTTGATCAATTTGAAGCCTTGTAAGCATGATTGGATGAAGAGACGGAGGCCGGAGCAACATTCTGTTGAGTTTCACACTCCTTCCATAGGTAGAGCTAAATTTTCGTTTTCCAAAAGAGGGGTGGGAACTTGTATTTTGGCGAGAGACAACTTTTAGAGGATTTTGCATCGCCTAGGAGGTAGTGCGAAATTTTGGCTCTACCTCCCTAGGTAGTGCAAACTTGTGTTTTAAAGCCCAAATTGGAAAGTTTTTTTTATTCATTCTCGATCCTATAACTTTGTATGTGGTATATTTATGATTTAGGATCATTGTAACTTGCCTAATTGGCCCCCAGGATGTATAACCATCCATTATATATAGAGGTGATGATAAAAAATGAATTATGCATTCAATATAATAGTTTTGGAGAATTTGCCTTTGTTTTTCAATTCTTCTTTTCTTCCATTCTCATGCACATTTTTTAGTGTCTTCATACACCATGGATGCTTTCACACCAGCTATGAGTGAGTGGACCCTCTAGTCTTGGGGTTTGGTAGATCTAAGCCTCCTACTATGATGATCAATAAGGGGTAAACTAAGTCGAACACTAAGGTAAACTATGATTCCAATTTGTTTGTCATTTAGAATGCGCATGATATGTCTCAGGAGCAATCCTAGGGCATTATAATGTCATTAGGATCCCATGGACATACCCTAGAAGGATGTTTCCAGCTTTAGTCACTTAGTCTTCTTGATACTTGGCAAGTCCAACAGGTATATTGGATTGTTGTTGAGAAGATCCTCCCTTCTTTATGCATGGCCAAGATTGCCTTTGGTTCGAACCCCAAAAAGAGCCAAGGTGATAGTCTATTCGACATTCAATTAGTTATCTTTACTTATCATTCTCCTAGAACTTGTGCTTAATCAACATCTAATTAGAGGACAACCTAAGTGGGATGTGATAGAGGGGCTATATGCTATTCTTATCACCCACTCACTTAAGAACCCCATAAATACCTCTTAGATCATCATTGGTGTGTGTGTGCTTGGTGGAACCAAGTCTTTGGATCTCCTATAATCCGAATTACAACCAAAACAACCAATCTATCATTAAAATCCAATTTTTAATTTAAAAAGAAGATTTTCACGAGGAAGTTAACAACGACTACCAAATCAAGTACAAAACCCATCCCAGTGGATGACCCTATTGCCACTATACCTACAAGTAGCCTTGGCTACCGCTAGGTAGGATTTAAGTCTTATAAATTTTTGTGACTCCAACCTACACATCACTAAGAGATGAAGATTACCTATTCTTTGCTACTAATGTTTTCTTTGAGATTGGTTGTCTTGCAAGGCCTTTTTAGGTAACTTTTGGGCTCTTTGGAAGCATGAGAATGAGCAATGGAACATATTTGGAGTCTCTAGTACAAGATTGTAAGCATTAGAGGATGATTCAGGAGTCTTGGGGACCTAAAACAATGGATCGAAGGAGGAAACGAGCAAAAGGGGACAAGTTAGAACATTTCGATCTGCCAAAGAGGTGGGAGATCGTAATTTTGATCTCCCAGGGCATGCTAAGATTGAAATTTCAATTGAGCCCCCTAGATCGAAATTGCATACTAACCTTATTTCATTTTAGTTTTGATTCTCCTCTATTTTTGGACTTTTTTATGACTTGTAACCCACGAGGGACTCTTTTAATATGATTGCAGTGCCCATAAGGCATGGAAAAATCTCTATAAAAAGGGCTAGGGCTGATAAAAGGATACATTCATGTAACTGCTTTTCCATTATGGTTTTTAATAAAGCTTTCATTGTTTTTCGTTTCTTTTTACTTTTCCTTGTATGAGTTCGATTTTTACTGATTCTATGGAGGTTTTTTTGCACGAGAATGAGTGAGTAAACTCCCACATCTTAGGATTTGGTGAATCCAAGTCACCCACCAAGACGATTAAAGGGATTAAAGCTGGTGCGAACCTGAGGAATAGATCACATGAACCCAGTCGAGAAGGTACAAACACTTTAGCTAAAGTACTTATTAGTTGATCCACTTTAAGAACTCTTGAATAAAGAGGGTAAGAACACTAAAGTGTTAAGAGCGAACAAGAACGATTAATCTTGATAAGTTTAGACAGGTTCAATGAAGAATCAATGAGAAGAACTCATCTCAAATTTGAAAATTCTGAAAACATGTAATTGGTTGATTGAAAACCATAGATACAAAGGTTTATATAGACTGATTTAATTAGCCTAGGAAACAAACACCTTAGAAAAATAAAAAATTAAAAGACTTTTAGAAAAATGTAAAGACTAAACTTGCAAAACAAGCTAACCAAACTTTCAAAACAAGCTAAATTCATTCAGGCCACTTGATGACCTATAAATCAACATATGCTGACTAAAATATAATTTAAAGCCCGATAAACCCTCCTGCATTATGTTATAAATGACTTCATAATTTGCAATGTCTTTGACGAAAAGACTTCCACAACTATGAATTATGGAATGAATCGCGCGACAATTGTAGATTATTGGCATATTTTTTTGGCCTAAATATCCTTGATAAGTCCATTCAAAGCTTCTTTAAACCTTCTGACGTGCGCCCTTGTAATAGGTCCACTTGGAATCTGCAATGGATCACTTTAAGCACTAGAAATAACTTGCTCCATTTTATGAATGGCATCAAAGGCACTTCACACCAAATGTATGATTTGAATTCTACTTGCGAATGCTCTTAGACCTTGCATAATATGTTTGGGATGTGAAGAGGAGGTGTCTAATGGAATTAGTATTCCCGAAGACATCTTGATTGAGTTTCTAACCCTAGGTCACTTAGTTCCCTTAAAACCTAACAAGTTCGGTAGGTATCCCAGATTTTTGTTGAATTATCCTTCATTTGGTATGCACAAAGGGTTGTATCTTTTCAAGAGTCCAAAAGAACATTTGGAAGATCCTAAAACCATATCCTTTTAGTATTCAAACTACATCGTACCCCTAGAACCCAAACTAGCCATAAATCTAATAAGAGGACCATCTTATTGAGGCTTAGGAGTTGACTATATGTGAATCCCCATTCACCCAACTAAGAAACCCTATATATCCCTAGGATCTCGATTGGTGAGTGTTAGCTTGATGAAAGCAAATCCTAAGGCCTCCTAGATCATAGAATTTGACTCTTCAATCAAACCTTGCAATTCAAACACAATAAACATTACTCTCTACTCCCAAAAGCAATCACCTTTAAACAATAATTCACTTTAATCACTAACAAATGAATACCCATCCCGTGGACGACTCTAGAACCGCTATAACTATAGTAGCTAGGCTACCCTAGTTAGTGATAGGATTATAAATTTTGTGATCACTTTCCTACACACTAATTGGAGACAAATCACATGGCGTTGTAGTCGGGTATGGTACCTTGTAGTTAGTGATTATAGTAGTTCTTACTTTTCTTTACTTCTTGCTTTATTTTTGCTTTTATTTTTAATATACGGTAGTTTTGAACAAGATCCTGGATAAGAAGCCTAAAGGTTTTATTTAGTTCATTTTTCTTTAGTAGGACTAACCCTTGCTAATACTCCCTTTAGTGATTTAGTGTTTTTTTAAGGTATTTTAACAAGAAATCAAGCACGAAGTAAGCAAGAAGACAAGATGGATCAATCACCCTTAGTAAGCAAGTCCAAGGGCGTATCAAAATAAGAGAACATGCTAAGAGATTAACTAAGAAAAAGGGCTCCACTCCACACCATTTTCTTTATTAAGAAAATTACCAATATTACAGCTCCGAAAAGCGAAAGCTTCCATGTATACTTAGATAGGTACATGGAGCTCCTTAAGGCTTGAGCACATCATGGCTATGAGCCGTGGATACTTGCAGACTTCTTTTATATCGAAATGACACATGGCATGAAGCAAATGGCTCGAAGCCTATTTAATGGTTGCCTCATTGAAAAAATTAGTGAAGAGGCTATGGAGTTTCTTAAGTCTGTAGCGGAGATGACATGAGGGTGGGAGGAACGTCAAGTGAGAGAAATTGTGAAAGCTCAATGATGAGTACACTTTGTACTCATTTTATCCCTACATTTTGGTTAGTTTTTAGAGTGTTTTTATCATTTTAATAAGAGTTCTAATGTGTTTTTTGTTCATATTTACATGTAAGTCCAATCCGAGGCATGTGGAGCATTATGAAGCGAATTGGAGGCTAATTGAAGTTGAATTGATGTAAGATGTCAAAGTGTGCAGCAACATTAAGACGTCGAGATGTGGCCACTCTACATCGTGACGTGGGAGAGCTAGCTAATCAGACAAGCAGCCCCACGTCGCAACGCGCGAGCCATGACATCACGACGTGGCCGAGACTTCAAGCTAAATATACTTCGCACTTTGCGACGTGGTGTCAAGATGTCGCAACGTGGCTGGAGCCCAACTCTAAGTTCAATCCATGAAGAGCCCATGTAGAGGAACCATACAAAGAGAACATGGTTTAGGTATTGAAAAAAAAGGCGAAGATTGTAGGAAGAGGAGAAGTCCTTAGGGAACATCTCTTTGGGAAGGAAGAAGAATGAAGAGATAAGAGATTTTCTTATGTTTTTCTTCTCTTCTTTCTTTGTATTTCTTCTCACCATGTTTTGATTTTATTTTATAGGGTTTTAGATGCAATATAGTTACAATTTATGTATTTGAAGACTGATTTGCTTTGTATTTGATATTTCTATCACATTTCTATTAATTGTTCTACTCTAATCTTCGTGCTTATTAATGATTTATCATCATTTATATGATATGGGGTTCAATTTGAGATATGAGAAGGGAGAGTTGAATTAGACTTAGGTATAACATCACATTTCACATTGACACGAGATTCTCATGGGTTTTGTGTGGTAATTAGGGTTTCTGAAGTTTATTGCACTTTTAGGGTTTCGGGGTTGAACAGAGATGCAAAATACCTAAGCCCTAGGAGTAGATTGTGGGTTATCAAGAGAGATTCATATTTGCAATAGTGAGGCTTACATTAATAGGTGATTAGTATGTTAATGAGAGGTAATTTGGTCCATAATGCATGAGGGTTAACTAAATGAAATCAAAACCCTAGGCTTTTCTACTTTATTTCACATCTTTGAATGTTAGCTTAAGATTTCAGTTTATTTGTTGTTTTTATTCTCATATTTACCTTATTCCATCATTCAGATAAAGATAGGACTATTCCAATTTCATTACTTAGTAACCTAATCCCCGTGGCAGTGATACTCTGACTTTTCACACTTTACTACTTGAGGCGACGTGTGTATTTGCGCACATTAGGCAATTTATATTTTCATACACATTTCATGCCTATCAAGTTTATGGCGCTGCTGCCGGGGATTAGGCATTTTACTAATATTGATACCAAGTAGTCCTTCTTTACTTTGGATATTTCTTTTGTTGTTTTGTTTCATTTTAGTTTGTATATATCTAATTTCTCTTTTTGTCTATTTTAATTTTGATTTTTATCTTTTTTTATAGGTTTCAATCACAATGGATCCTTTTTTGGAATTAACAACTAAATTATTCCTTTTTACCCAGCAACTAAGAATGAGACAAATGACCAATAAGCATCATTAAAGAGCGAGGAGTCAAGTGTGGAACCCACATATGTCTATGGATCATGTTCGGTATGGAGGTACCCCATACTTGAACAATAATAATGTTGGATGGGACCATCACTTGAGCATCTCATGTAAAAGAGACAAGATACTTTCCATTCTCCACTGATAGGTTGATTTGTGCTATGTAAAGTAATGCCTTTATGTGTAATTTTACGTCGCCTCAAGTAATATAATGATAAGTGAGTATCGTTCCCACGGAGAATTGGGTTACTAAGTACTGACTCTAATCTAGCCTATGCTCTATTTGGATGGTGGAAAATCTATAGAAAAACTCAAAGACACTAATCTCGGCATGCAAGAATGATTGTATAAAGACTAAAAAGCAGCAGGCATAGATTTCACCTAAGCATTGATGTATGAACCTCCTAACCCAGTGTCACGATGATCAATTTCATCCTTGAAGATGGTGATTTCACTAATGTATATTCGAATCTCTCTCGAGCATCACGCACATACCCTTAGAAAAGGTTATCTTTGCATCTACGCCTCGGAAACCATCATAACTAAGGATGCATTGAACCCTATAAATCTTAATGCCACACCTAATCTCACTTATATCTCTATCTCATGATAATTAGATGGTAAATCATCTATGGTCTAGTTTTAACTCTCACTTCTCAGATTTTGAATCAAACCACAAATCATGCAAATATTGGCCAAATACCCACAAGCATTAAGAATCAAATGAAATACTCAACATAAATATGAAATAAAGCATCAATCAATATAAATTAGGAGATATTCATACAAACATGTCTTTGGCTACATCTAAACCCTAAGAAAACTAACTAAAACATAAGGGGAAAAGTAAATACAACCATAAAAAGAAAGAAAACTGGAAAAGGAAAGAGAGAAAACAAATTTGACATTGAAGCTCCCTTTTTCTCCTCCATTATCTTCTTCTTCCTCAAGTGTTCTTCCTCTTCCAAGAATGAACCCTAGAAATCTGTCCAAGAACAAGCCCTAGGGTGTTTCCACCCAAAGGGAGCTTCTCCCTCAAAAACGCCCAAAATTCGCCTTCCCCTTTTGTTCAGTGTGCCTCCCCAAAAATCTCTTCCGAATCCCCCCTACTTTGTTGTTTCTAGGGTTTGAGCATTAAACCCCCTAATCATGGGCTCAAAATGGGCTAAAAATCGACCCAAAATCAATCCCGAATGTCACGATGTTGTGCAGCAACCATAATCTGGCATTCAGGTTCGCTGCGGCGTAGGATCCCTTCGCTGCAGTGAAGCGCTACGCCTTGGCGAACTCGAGGCTAGTCCCTTATTTTTGCTCCAACTTCGTGAGACCATAACTTTGTCATCCGAACTTCAATTTGGGCGTTCTTGGTACCGTTGGAAATATATTGAAGTGTAGAATCTAGATATGTCCAGAACAAACACTTTGGAAATCATTATAAAGACTGAATGTACAAAATTCTCCAATTGGTCACTTTTCAGCTCTCTTCTCTTCTTTCTTCAACTACCAAGAGTCATAACTTGATCATTTGAAGTCCAAATGGAGTGAACAATGTATCTTTGGAAAGCCTGAGAAGTCTCCTATCCATCCATATAAATATTGTAGCCATTTGAGATCATCTTGCAGCTGAAAACATCAAATCATAGTAGCTGATGCTGCATGTGTAGTATGCTGCTTTTTGGGCTTTATCTCTTTGTTTTTGCTCCATATTGGCTCATGGTTGACCTAATCACAAATTGAACATTTAGAGCATTAGATCACTTATTTATACGATAAAAATGCAAAAATATGGTAAAACATAGGGATAAAATGAGTATAAAAGTATACTCATCATCCTGTGTCGAATTAGCTTGAAGGCTTATGGCTAAAATTTGCTAAGACAAGGGCTGAAATGGAAGATTCTAGAGCTCAAATGGTGTCAAGTCTAGAGAATACTATGGCTAAATTAAGAAGATCTCAAGCTGATTTTTGTCATGGTTCAAGCTGAAACTGAAATCTTAATGGCTGATATGGATTATTCTCAAGTTGGTTTGCCTAGGTTTTATGTTCAAAATGATATGAGTCAACCTCCATAAGAGGAAATGTCTAACCTAGAGGCAACCATGGCTGAACTAAGAAGAGTTCAAATTGAATTGGCAACATCTCAAGCTATATTTATGGAGGAGGTGCACACACCTCCAAATTAAATTTTAAAAATAGAGTGGATGACTTAGCCATCACCATGGCTATATTGGCTAACTCTATGGTTGAGTTCCCTAAGTAAGAGACAAGGGTTAATGTTCAAATTCAGTCCATGCCACTTAAGAGCTTAGAAAAGGAAATGACTCCAAGGGTCACTTCTTACACTAAACTAGAAATTGATATAGAACAACCTCCACTAGAGAAGGGAATGAGTATAAAAGAACTAGTGGCCAAACATATGAATGAGGGGAAAAACATGGTTGATATGTCCTTTGAAGGACAACATGAGATTTTACCAAACATTCTTGAGGTGAATATAGAAGAAGAAAACTTGAACTACAATAAGAATATCACCTTAAGAAGTAATGAAGAACTTGAGAAACTAGAAATAATGGAGGATGATGCACAAGAATTGAAAACTTAGTTGTAATGGGAGATGAGCCAACTTCTCTGGAACCACATGAAATGATACGAGAAGAAGTTGTAATGACTATTCCAAAGATGACTCAATGGGGTGAGATGCATGAAGAGTTAAAAATTGAGAAAGTAATCCCTATATCCAAGGTGGAGGAGTGCTTATTCAGTTGATTAAGGACATGGAATCTACCATTGTGAAACAAAAAGAAGATAATTTAAAAAAAAAAAATTAATGATCACGAATGACTACGTGCTCAAGATCCTAATTGAGCACAATTATTGCCTCTCAAAGAAGGATGGAGGCAAGAATTACCAACCAATTCATAGTTGGTAGAGTCAAGCAGACTCTACGAAAATGGAGCAGCTTCTTGGGAGGCAACTCAAGCATTTCTTTCTCGTTTTCTTTCATTTTTAGTCTTTTTGTTTATTTAGGTAGTTATTTCCTTGAGTCTTTATGAGTTTAATTCTTTGTTTGTTTTTGTGTATTTTTATTGTTTTGTAGGTTTAAAGGCTCAAGATTATATCATGCACAGTGATTGAGGAAAATGTATGAAGTGTATCCTTTGTGGGGGTAAGATAGTGTGTGTTTCATGTTTTTGAACACTTAGAAAAGTTTTTTCAAAAAGACTGCCTTCACGTCGCGACATGAGGTTTGTTTACTACAGCATTGATTGCATATCTATGTCACGTCATGACATGGTGTCACAACTTTGAGACATAGAGGTAGTGTAAGAAGGATATCACCCTCATGTCACAACGTGACCACATGACGTTGCAATGTGAAGAAAACACAGGATTTAAACTCTTTGTCATGTCACGACGTGAGGATGTTGACTAAAATTATGAAAAAATTCCTCTGTCATTTCTTGACGTGACATCAAGACATCATGATGATTCGTGCCACAGTAGGGTGATCCAGAATCAACAGAATTTATATCCTAAGTTCCTCCTACTTTGCTAAGTAGTGGCTCCATGCGATATAGATCTAAGTCGAACACGGGGATGGGTTTTCATCCTATGAATGACTACTGTCGGTGTTGAAAAAGGTGGGGCTTTTTAATTTGGATTTATGGATTTTGTTTAAAACGGTGTGAGTTGTTTGGTGATGATTAATTGTAAGGCGAAATTAGTGAGAAAGGTAACTTTGAAGGTTTAGGTCACTAGCTTGTGACATGGGGGTAATGAGTGTCCTTAGGTTTATCCTCGCATCATGTGAAGCAACATAAAGTCAAGCCATAGCAGGATCTTTGTTTAACTAGAAACCTAACTAGAATCACTCTTTATTTGAGTCAACACGGGTAATATGCATCCTGACTCCTTTCGGTTTGAAACCCTAACATTGACTTCATTTAGGTGGCTCGTAAGGCCATCTAAAACAGCAGTACATCACTTGAAATAAGTATGCTTGTATCCTAAAGCATAGTGAGTATTGGCCAGTAATGACGATAAATGATATTCAACCCTAGTTTGAAGATGGGAATATAAATCTGATTTGTAGCATTTAACACATGAGGACAACCTGTGGCCCCTTATGACCAAGCTAAAACACCTTATCTTCAAATTTAAGAAGACATGGCATCTCTTGAGTTGTCGTCACTCAAGAGGGTTGTTTGGTAACCTAGAATAAGAGAAAGGAGAGGAAGAGAAAACAAACCACAAATGAAAATTTGCGGAGATATTTACATAAAATGAAAATGTGCCAAAAGATTGTTACAATTTGGGGGGGGCGGGGCTTATAGGCCACCCGATGTATGAAAATACAAGAAAACTGTAACATTTTGGCTAATACGAGGACAAAGGGGTAATACACCGAAAAGAAATGAAGTCGGTTGGCGTGGTCTGAAAGTATGACGAAGATTTCGCTAGCGAAATTTAGCTAGGTAGCGAAAGAGATTTCGCTAACTGTGAGTGGACAAAGATAAGCGAAATCACAAAGATTTAGCTATGCGATAATTCGCTAGCCCTAGCGAAATATTTAGAATAGCGAGGAGCTAAAGAATTTCGCTAGGCACGGTGATTTTCGCTACATAAGCGAATTTAGCTAACTGCTTGAAATTCTGTTCACTAGGATGCGAAAATTTACTTAATCCAGTGGCTCTTCGCAATCATAGCGAAAATCTCTGGTTGCACATTCTTTCTTGCATCTGAACCACCATCGTTCTTCTTCACTTTGCCTTCATTCCTTCATTGAATTTTTGTATGTTTTGAAGGGTGATAAATGGGACCAGAATCTTCATGGTTCGGCCACATATCTACATTGAACTCTCAGGAGTGCAAAAACACAAAACAACCAAAATAACCTCTAAACGGCATAAGTGATACTAAGAAGACCTGAACACTTTAGTGGCATTATTGACATGATTAGTGCGCAAAAAGCGGCTCAGCATATCTACGATATAGGGCTCAAAATAGCACTTTGGGTATAAATGCCCCAATAGAAAGCGTTGCTGATCCCTTATGATAAAATAATAAGGGCATGCATGCGGTGATTTTCCAAAAGTTTATGATTCAAAAAGGTGTATATACCGTGAAAACATTACCTTTAAGCTGAAAAATTGACACCAAGTTTGGCTTAGGCATGAAAGAGCCAAAACCGTACAAGAGCAAATTTTTAGGTCAATAATGGTTCCATGATTCTCAACTTGAATTTCCACAGAAAAGTCTAATGGTTCTTTATGTAACCCGGATCGGAGTCAATAAATTGCAAGTGTCCCCTCCCTGACCTAGCAGGCCTTAAGTTGTTGAACAGCCTAGATAGGGATAGTTACATCTCTGCTTTCTTTATTCAACAATATTGTAGGGTCGATGCTTAAAATCCGACTTCACTAAAGTCAGGTGAGGGTCTGGATGACTCCCAGCAATTAAGGTTTAGGGCATCAAGCCAAGGGATCGCGACCACAAACTCACGAGGCTTCACCGGGACTCAGAATGACCCGAGAAGAGTAAGCACCTACAAATCGTTAAACTCTACATCCACCCTGCGTAGCAGACACTAAATCGATGACTCTTTGACCAATTAAGGCTTAGAAGGGCGTCGAGCTGAGAGCTTTCGCCATATACCCCTCGGGCCAGGTGCTCGGGTTTGAGCAAAGTGTCACGACTTTATTTTCTTTTTCTTCTTTTCCTTTTTCTTTTTTCTTTTTGCTTTTCTTTCTTTTTTTTTCTTTTCTTTTTCCTTTTGGAGGCTACATTGTGGGTAAC
This sequence comes from Tetrastigma voinierianum, assembly GCA_016808115.1. Classification (NCBI taxonomy): domain Eukaryota; kingdom Viridiplantae; phylum Streptophyta; class Magnoliopsida; order Vitales; family Vitaceae; genus Tetrastigma; species Tetrastigma voinierianum. The sequence goes on from JAEQBH010001692.1 coordinate 190,725, forward strand.
ACAAACTATCCTAGGTTGTAACATGCCCTAAGACCGGCTATGCAAAGTGAAAGAGTATACAAATTTACAACCTATTGAAACAATCGGTGTGTAGTGTGTGAATTAAGCAAGGAGAAATGTTCAAGTTGAGCATGTTGTTGGGACTTAGTGACCAAAAATTATTTCAGAAACATGGAATTTGTTCTAACATAAAAGGTAACTTACAATGATTCAATTTTTTCCAACAAGGCGATTCAATTGTCAATTAAAACAATTCAATTGTTCAATTGAAGACAAAACGATTACACATGGTGAGGCACAAAACGCCCATTGTTAAAAGTGAAGAAAGTAAAAAAATTTGAACATCCAGGACATGTAGAGCATGATAATTGCCTTTGCAGGCTCCTCGAGTATGGTGGGGATTGTAGGACTGGGAGGATCCGGCGGGAGAATTTCCTCCTGGCGGCTGCACCACATGGGTTTCACCCTACGTCCATTGACTTTAAAGCCACAGTATCATCTGCATTGATTAGATCTTGAACCATTGGGGTATGCACATTTGAATGATGAATGGACACATCCATCGTGACTTGAAACTTCTTTGAAATAGATGGAGTTGGAGTCATATAAAGAACTTGGTCTCCTCTTTGAAATTCTTCACGATTATCATTTGATCATGCCATCTTTCAATTTTTCCTTTGCAATCTTCCCAATTCAAGTAGGCATCATTAAAGTATTTCTTCGACTCATTGAGATCGAACCTCTTGACTCCGGCCTACTTAGGTCCATGTTGACTTCTTGATTGCCCACCATGCCTTGTGCTCGATCTCCTTTGGAAGGTGACAATGCCTTACCATAGACCAACCGATAAGGGGACTTCGGGTTGTCTTGAAAGGCATCCTGTAGGCCCACTTGAGAATCAGCGGAGTTTAGGTAAGATGATCTTTCTGTTGGTGCACCACGCTTCATTAGAATGGTCTTGATCTCCCTATTAACAAGTTCTACTTGACCACTTGTTTGAGGATGATAAGGGTGGCCACTTTGTGTTTCACACCATATTTAGCCATGAGGTTTTCAAATGGTTTGTTCTGAAATGAGAACCTCATCCAACAATAATGGTTTGTTTTGAGCACAGAAAAGATATTGGCTTTCAAGAGAATTTAGTACACCCTATTGTCATTGGTCTTGCGAGTTGCTTCAACCCATTTGGAGACATAGTCTACTCCCACCAAAATGTATGTATGACCATATGACGTGGGAAAAGGTCCCGTAAATCGATGCCCTTTATCGAATGGTCGACCACTAAAATTGGGTTCAGGGGCATCATATGACGACGAGACAACTTCCTGAGTCTTTGGCATCTATCACACACATGGCACATTTGGTGTGCTTCTTGAGCAGAGCCGGTAGAAGCAGTGGCACCTTCATTCTTTGCTCTTACAAGGAAGCAAAATAGCGCCACAGCTCGTAGCCGTGTCGGAATTCCTGCTTGCTCCTCCTCGAGGTACCGCACTTCACGATGATTTGATACACTGTGCCCAGACCAAAAAGGGTCTTCCCGGTAATAGGGAATGGATCTTATGAAAGTGCTTCCTATCACGCCCTTTCAATCACACAGGTTTCTCTGTGGAGAAAATTGGCGATGGTATACCGGGGAGCTTTCTCCCGAGTTGCATCGAGGGGATTCCTCGGAAATTCATCATTGATGATAGATTGGACTATGAGTGTCACTGAGCTATTGTTAACCTTGACGGATGATGCGCCACCACATTCTCTACTCCTTCTTGTCTTTAATTTGCAAATTAAACTCCTGAAGTAGAAGAACCCATCGGATGAGCCTTGCTTTTGCATTTTGTTTGGTTAGGAGGTATTTCAAAGCGGAATGGTCTGTAAAAATGACTATATCAGACCCAACCAAATATGCTCGAAATTTGTCTAAAGCATACACCACTGCCAACAATTCCTTCTGCAGTAGTGAGTATAATTCCTTTATTAGCCCCATTCAGTTTTGCTTGCATAATAGGCCGCGTAAGGGTTTCGTCTTCTCTTTGGCGAATCTTTGCTCTATAGCAAGATCCACTTGCATCACATTACTTCAAAGGTAGCCCCCCTTGGTTTGAGTGCTCGTACTGTCGGGCGGTAGTCAAATGGACTAGCTCTTCAGCTCTCACAGCATTCTCTCCCCGAACAAATTTGGCGTCTTTCTCTAGGAGCTTGTACGGGGGGTTTACTTGATCTTCGAAGTCTTTAATGAATCGTCTATAGAAGCCTGCATGACCAAGGAATTGCCTAATCATTTTTACACTTGTTGGGGGCGGCAGTTTGGAAATAAGTTCAATCTTTGCTTTATCAACTTCTATTCCCTTGCTAGAAATAATGTGCCGTCTGATTCAGCGGTTAACCATAAAATGACATTTCTCGAGTTAAGCACCAAGAGTTCTTTCTATGCACCTGCGGTATAGCTTCTAGATTGGTCGGACATTCTACAAAATTGCCTCCATATCTGATGATGTCATCCATGTATACACTCCATTATACGCTCTCAGTATCCGCCCAGACATACTAAGCATACACCTCGAAAGTGGCCGGTCACGTTGCAAAGACCAAGGCATCCTCATAGCGTAAGTGCGAATGGACCAAGTGAAAGTGGTCTTTCTGATCTTAAGGGCAATCTCTATCTGAAATATCGAATGCCATCAAAAACAATAAGATAGATTGTCAGAGACTCTTTCAAGGAGCTGATCAATAGAAGGCAACGGGAAGTGGTCTTTTCGTGTTACCTCATTAAGCCTCCTATAGTCAATGCACACTCTCCAACTGGTAGTTAGTCGGGTAGACAATTCTTTACCCTTTTCATTCTTCACAGTAGTCACTCCTGATTTCTTAGGCACCACCTGAGTCGGACTCACCAGTCTTTATTGAAATAGGGTAAATGATCTGACTTGGGCAATTTTAAGACCTCGTCTGACTACTTCACTGCCCGGTGGGGTTCGACGCTGCGTTGGGTACGCCTAATAGCTTTAGACTCCTCTTCTAAATAGATGTGATGGAGTGCAGTTGATGGATTTATGCCTTTCAAATCGAAATTTTCCATCCCAGTGCTTGCTTGTTATTTTGAGAAGGTGTAGCGGGTCATCTCCTGTGCATTGGTCAGCAGTGAGGAAATTACAGCGGGCGCTGTTTTCTTCGAAAATGCATACTTTAGCAAGCCAGAATGGTTTGAGCTCTAGCTGTTGAAGTTCCTTTGGTTCATCACCCGATTAATAGAGGTAAAATTTACATTTTTCTATTCCAATGCCCTGTACTAGCTCGTACTTTGAAGGTTCTGTTGGTCTCAGACACTCGGATAACTGCAGAGTTAATACATCTCCTTTTGTGCTCATTAGCACATTCTTGAGAATCGCATTTATTATACAAACTTCTTCACGGTCGTCTTAACACCAGTGCATATGCCTTTACTTAAATAAGAAAAATATTTAGTTCTAAGTCATATTCCCAAATGTGAGTTACATAACCCCATTAAATGATTGATTATGGCATTTGAAGTAGCAAAAATGGCCTCCACAAGAATGATGGGCACATGATTAGCTGCAATTGGTTACTGTAGTCGAATCTGACGAAAATCCCTTTGGTGTGTCGGTCACTTGTATTAATACATCCTCAATGGTTCCCTTCGATTATTTTAATAGACCTGTCAATTTGGTAACGATTGTGATGGAAGTGGGTTTCAATTCTCTAAACCTAATTGCCTTCACATAGAATATGAGCGGGAAAGGTTCACTAGCTCACAAGTCTAATAGTGCTTTCTCCACGATGCCTCGATATTAACCGGGATTGTTGGACATCACGGGTCTTTATATTTCAACCCCAGTTTTGCACTCTATGATAGCACTCACTTGCTTTCGATCAAAAGGCCTTCTTATTTACATTAAGACCTCTTTTCTTGTGCGTAAATCCTTCAAATTTTAGTAGGTGAGGACTTGTTTGATCATGTCAAGGAGAGGAATGTTAACTTTACCCTACGCAAAACTTCTAAGGCCGATTGGTTAACATAACTTTTCTTTTGAAGAGCTTTGTGGGAATGGAGGGGTACTATTCTTCACCTCCCTTTCTATTCTTGGTGATCTTCTTGGCGAAAGATTATTCACAGGTGAAATTTGATTTGGCTAGTGTTGAGTTGTTGGTCAGTTCTTTACCACTTCTTAAAGTCACCACTGCCTTAACTTCATCAGTTCTTGCATTTGGATCATTGGTCGGGCTATTTCATGCACTCCTTCTTATGTTCTTTGTATTTGAAGGGAACCTTCCCTGCTTCTAAACCTGCACATTGTTGGTTGGATAGTCTTGAAATTCCGGGAATGCATATTGTCCGATTTCTGTTTAGTGAGCTTTCTTGCTTCAATTTTCTGATTAGTTTGAACATTAAGCACCTTGTTCATCGCAAAGCGTGCCTACCACTTTACTTAAGTTGGATTGCTGTTCAACGGGAAAGTAGAGGAACATTGTTGTATTGGTGGAACGGCTGGCTACGTGCTCACAGGGGGCATATGCGGGGGTTTTAACTACATGACAGGTTTGGATGATTTCTCCAGTTAGAGTTATAGGTGTTACCATATGGAGCATCTATGGGTGATTTATTTTGATTTAGGACATGGGCATACTCTAGACAGTGCTCCTCAAGGTGATTATTTGACTGAAAATTGAAGCAAGAAAGTTGGGATGCAGATAACTCATTAAGCATGCGCATTTCATGCGATTTTTCATTTCCGGCTCATCAATCTTCTAGTTAAATTGGTCGAGTTTTCTTTCATCTACGTGTCTTGAAGGGTACATGCCTCCCCTCGGGTTGGTTGAAGGCCTTGATCTTTCGGCTTCCCTTGGATTCGGTTCATCGAAACACGAGGTTTGATACATAGTTCAAAAAATCCATGGCTTCATCCGGGTTTTTGCTCAAAAAGTTACCTCCACACATAGTCTCCAATAGTTGCTTCATGGTTGGAGACATACCATCATAAAAATGGTTTACCACGGCATCCGTGTCAAACCCCGTGATGTGGACCAAACCTTACGATGGTCTCTATGAATCTTTCTGACAGCTGGTAGAACCTCTCACCATCTTGGTACCAAAGGTGTAAATTTGTCTCTTAAATTGTTAGTCTTATGAGCCAGCGAGAAGAATTTTTTAAAACTTTGCTTGCATTTCGGCCAAATTTCTCTTATGGTTAGGCCTCGATGAGTTAAGCCAAATCTTGGCCTTGTCTTTAAGTCGATCAAATCTTTCGATATGCCGTCCATAATAATCATACGCTTCCTTGCAAAGGTTGTACAAACCTCCTCAAAATCCCTTATGTGTGTGTATGGATTTCATTTCCATACCATGATATGTAGATGACCAATAAATCTTCTCACATCTTCGATGAGTGCTGATAGACTGTCTGGGTGGGTATAGCCTCATTGATTCTATATGATTGGATTCGATAGGATATGCGACCTCTGTTACCGCAGATATGTTTATATAATATGATTCAGTATGATACCTGTCATCACATTAATAAATGTCACCATTCATTAATTTTCAGCAAAGGGATTGTGAGCACAAACCAACTGCAAAAAGGTTAGGGTGCTTCTAAAATAAAAGCAGGCGCTATGAAAAACAAAAGCGGTCTGTGTACTGAAGTAATGAAAACTTGGATTCTGACAAGCGGGAGTAAAAGGGTTAAAGGTCACCTTCGCGCAATGGGGATTACAAGTACACTTCAACTTATCAATCGTAGTTTGGCACCATCCGACTGTGGCCTTGATTTGGTCGTGCCCGCAGTAGGGTGATTCGGAATCAACAAATTTATATCTAGTTTCCTCCCTCTTCTTTAGTAGTCAAACTCTTGTGATATGTGATCCCCAGATTAGAACAGGGGATGGGTTTTCATCTATAGATGACTATGAGTGAAAGATGATTTAATTTGGATTTGGTTTTGTTCAGCGAGTGAGTTGATATTTGATGATTTAATTGTAAAAGCGAAAGTGAAGTAAGAAAAGGTAACTTTGAAGGTTTAGGTCACTAGCTTGACAACATAGAGGGTGACAAGTGTCTCGGGTTTTATCACCGCATCATGGCAAGCAACCTATAGTCCAAGCCATAGCCGGATCTTTGTTTAACTAGAAAACCTAACCTAGAATCACTCTTGTTGGTCAACCCAGGTAATATGCATCTCTGACTCCTTTTCGATTTGTTTCCCAACATTGACTTCATTTGTTAATTTTCGTAAAGGCCATCCCAAGCAACAGTACATCTAGCGATAAGTATACCTTTGTATCTAAAGCATGGTAGTATTAGTAAACAATGACATTAAATGATATTGACCCCAGTTTGAGAAGATGGGAACCATAAATACGATTACCTGTAGCATTTAACACATGAATGACACAGTTGCCAGCCTTGCCGTTACCTTCCTCTTAAGGCAGAAGCATGGTATCTCTTGAGTTGTCATCCTCGAGAGGTTGTTTGGTAACTGAAAATAAGAGAAAGAGGAGAGAAGAGAGAAAAACAAACCACAAAATGAAAACACTTGGGAATATTTACATAAAATGAAAATGTGCCAAGATTGCTTCTTGTTACAATTTGGGGGGGCGCGCTATATAGGCCACCGATGTGAAAATGCGAAAACCTAACATTTTGGCTATCTGAGGAGACGAGAGGTAATACACGAAATGGAAGTCGGTTGGCATTAATTGCAAAGTATGGCCAGGCGAGAAGAAGATTTCGCTAGAGCGAAACGATTTCGCTAGGTAGCGAAATTTCGCTAACCTAGCCATTATAACTAGCAGTGGACGAGAGATGTGAAATCACAAAATTTAGCTATACCCGATAATTTAAGCCCAGCTGTAAAACCCAATAACATGAAATATTTTAGAAGCGAAATTAAAGAATTTCGCTAGGCACGGTGATTTTCGCTACATAGCGAAATTTAAGCTAGCCCTAACGAATTTCCCGATTCGCTAAGTTGCGAAATTTTAAGCTATGATTCTTGAGAATTTGCAATCCCGGCTTAATTTCGCAATCGTAAGCGAAAATCTACGGGTTCTTAGGTTCTTTCTTGCATCTGAACCACCATCGTTTCTTCTTCACTTTGCCTTCATTCCTTCATTGAATTTTTGTATGTTTGAAGAGAGTGATAAATGGGTTAATCTTCATGGTTCCTTTATATCTCGATATTAGACTCAGTCTGTGGCTTACTGCAAAACAACCAAAGATAACCTCATGGCATAAGTGATGCAGAAGATTTGAACACTTTAATTGGCATTATTGACATGATTAGTGCGCAAAAAACACTCAAAACCTATCTGATATAGGGCTCAAAATAGCACTTTTTGGGTACTAATCACATGACATGACCCTATTTTAGATCCATAACATTTTTTTTTTTTGAACTCTTCAACTGTATATCCTCCTCTTATTTCCAATTTCCTCCAACCTATACAAGACTTGAAGATCAAGTCTCATTTCTAGCAACCAACTTACATTCCATTCCCTTCATCACCTCAAACACACCCTTAATCTTCCTTATCACCCCATACAAGCTTCAATTGAGTTTCCAAGCACATTCAAAGACCTATAGGGCAATTTTTAAACAATTTGGTAAGATACAGTCAGTTCGTGGGTTGTTGGCTGCTCTTTTGTTGTTGTTGCGGTACTTGAGACAAGAGAGGGTGTATTTAGAGGATTTTAAAGGCTCAAAAAAGTTTGAACATTTAAAAATTGAGGTAACTCTTTAGGTGTTTGTTTAATCACCTGAGTTGGCTTCCAAACCTTAAACCCTTCAAGAGAGGTTGTATTTTGACTAGAGAGAGGATTGTTTGGTTTGTAAAGGAGGCGAATAAGTACTTATGTGGTAGTATACAACTTTAAGTGGGTGACATTCTATTCAAAGACAATCAATTGCAATCATGTCACATAAGAAGCAAAGAATGAAAAGAGCTTCCAATGCACCTCAGGAGGAGTATGATCACATAAGGTTTATCTTTCTTCAAGCTTCAAGGAGATACACATCCTTATTGAAGAACAAAGTCTTCATTGAAAAGAAAGGATTTGATCATCTGGAAGACTCTTTCCAGAGTGATATAGCATACAAAGGTTGGCAAGAACTTTGCAAACCTCTTAGACCAGCTGTGAAAGTGATGGTGAGAGAGTTTTATGCAAATTTAAGTGAGCACGAAGAAATGAAAGTTTGGGTTCGACGAAAATGGGTGCCTTTTGATAGTGACATCATCAATAGGTTCTATAACCGACCCAATGTGAATGATGAGGACTACCAAAGGCTATTGGAGAGGCCTAGTTATGCCAAAGTAATCACGTGTCTAATCGATGGCCAAGCTCAATGGAAGACAAATTCAAAGGGCCATACGGTAAACTTCAAGGCAAAGCATCTTCTCTATGTGCCTAGGGTGTGTATCACATCCTAGATTCTTCCAAGCACAAATGTGTGCGAGGTCATCAAGGAGAGAGCCACATTGAATTATGCCAACCTCAAAGACATTAAGTTCAATGTGGGCAAGATCATAGAGGAGGCCATTTGGTATAATAAAGATGAGAATATGAATTTGGTACATCTGCCTCGTCTTCCAACTGTACAGCTAGTGAGGTTCAATCTTGAATCAAGAGGGCTTTGTTCATTCAATCAAAGTCCTTTAAGTGAGGAAGAGGAAGGAGTTTCGAGGCACACTCAGGCATAGTGGACTCTCAGGTCACGAAGACCTGAGTGAGGAGGAAGGAAGACAGAGAGAACTGCGAGCTGCAATTAGGCGGGAGAATCCTTTACCTCCCATGATTCTTTGGAAGAGCTCACCACAGTGGTGGATGCATTTTGGGACGAGCACCAAGAGTTGAAAATTAGTGTGAATCAGGAGCTAATGGAGATCTGAGGCCAAAATGCTACAATCCTGAGGAATCAGAACACTATCTTTAAGTAGCATGCACGACTCCTATCATTCCATATCTCTAGTGCACCACAACCATCACATAGTGATCACTAGGGGAGTCCTCTTATTCTCTTTACTTGCTTATTACATTAACGACAATGTAATATTTGAGTTTGAGGGTAGATTTGGGTTGCAGTTTGGTTTTACTTTGTGCATGCTTTGATATTCATTGAACTCTTGAGTTGTACAATGTTTTGTTTGTATTTGTTGTGATAGTTTGTTTAGATAGTTATTTGTTTGTGTGACTACATGTTGTTTAGTTCATGTTATTGCTTGTGTTAGTTCTTATACATGATTGAGAGTTAGTGTGTATTTGCATATGTTTTTCTTTTGGTTTTTGTGTGTTTTCATGTCTTAGTTAAGTTGAATTAATTAGGTGCCCTGTCTATTGATTGGAAGACACTTGAATTAGGATTATAGTGAACCATCATATGGGATACTTTGGTATTTGTTGGAATTAGGATTTGTGTGCAAAATTAGATGTGGGTGACTTAGTTTGGTCCCCCTCGTAGTTGTCAAGAAGCTATTTCTTATGGGAACTTGTGCACACACACTAGATCTCGCTTGTATACCTTGGTTCCGACCCCCATGCTGAAATTGAATTTACCTTGAGGGTTGTTAACTCTTTAAGTGATCGGACACCTACAAAACGAGGATTGCCAATGGACCCTAACCATAGAAAAAGTACAAAAACAAAAGAAAAAGTGAAAAAGAAATAGAAAGCAAAAAAAAAAAAAAATTGAAAAAGAAAAAAAAAAGAGTGAAATAAGTGAGATGATCCAATTGGAATCCCGAGTACAGTTTGAGGGTCTTTCAAAACCTAATGCCCTGAGCTAACTAGCCAGGAGTCATTGATTTCAACGTCCTTCATAGGACGGATGTGGTTATTCTCTAGTAAGGTTAGCCGGTTTTTCTAGTTGAGTGTTCAGGGTGATGTTCAAGGAGAACTTAATGCTCGGTGCCCTTAACCAACAGGTGGGGAGTTGCTAATGGATCCTCGCTACATGGACACTTTCGTAGAATGCCTTAGCATTGTATCCTACTTTAGGTGTGTATGTTTGAATAAAAGGTGCGTTTTATGCTTGTCTAGTTAGCTTATTTCAAAATAGTGAATTGAGTTTGAGTTTGGGGGTGTCGAAACCTTTATATACATTTGAGATCTTCACTCACATATTTTCACTAAGTTCCCTTAGGAAGGATCATTGAGAATTTGGGGGCATCCTACTATGTTCACCATGCTAATTTTTGCCTTGTCCTTCAATGTTTGCAATGCTTTTTGTATCTCTATGTTGGTTACTTGTTACTGAAGAACTCATTAATTCATGGTGTCCTTTTGATTGATTTTCTAGCACCTTATTCATCTCAATTGTGTCATTTTTGTTCAATCCTTTGCGTATTTTAGTTTCTTGTGTCTAATCTATTTTCTCGAGTCTAGTTTGTTTTGTGTTGTCCTTTACGTGGGGAAAAGCAAGAATTTAAGTTTGGGGGTGTGATAAGTACACTTTATACTCATTTTATCTCTACATTTTTGTTAGTTTTTAGAGTGTTTTTATCATATTAATAAGTTTCTAATGCGTTTTTCATTCATATTTACATGTAGGTCCAATCTCGAGGCACGTGGAGCATTATGGAAGCAAGTGAAGGCTATTAAGAAGCAATTGATGTAAGATCCAGTATAGTGCTTCCGAAATTCGAGCATGGGAGAGCTAGCTAATGAATCAGCATTACGTTGCTTGATGTACAAGTAGACATCCACTACGTCATGAAGTGCAGTTTGAGACTTCAATCCAATATCTGCATCATGTGACGTGGTGTTGGACGTTGCGACGTGGCTACGACCTAGTTCCAAGTTCAGCCCATGCAGAGGGGAACCCTACAAAGAGAACACAGTTTAGGGTTTTGAAAAAAAAAAAATGAAGACTGTAGAAAGGGGAGAAGTCCCTAGGGCTTCTAACCCTAGGGCACATCTCTTTAGGAAGAAAGAGGATTGAAGAGGGAGGAGATTTTCTTATGTTTTTCTTCTCTTCTTTGGTTGTATTTCTTGACCTCATCATGTTTAGATGTAGCTTAATTAGTTACAATTTATGTATTTGAAGACTGATTTGCTTTGTATTTAATATTTCTATCACATTTCTATTAATCGTTCTACTCTAATCATCATGCTTATTAATAATTTATCATCATTAATATGATCTATGGTTCAATTCGAGATCTGAGAAGGGAGAGTTGAATTAGACTTGGGTAGAACATCACATTTCACTATTGACAAGAGATTCTCATGGGTTTTGTGTTGTAATTGGGGTTTCTCTGGTTTATTGCTCTTTTAGGGTTTCGGGGTTGAGTAGATTGTGGGTTATCAAGACAGATTCATAAATGCAATAGTGAGGCTTATCATTAATAGGTGATGATTAGAATGTTAATGAGAGGTAATTTGGTCCATAATGCATGAGGGTTAACTAAATGAAATCTAAACCCTAGGCTTTTCTACTTTATTTCACATCTTTACATGTTAGCTTAGGATTTCAGTTTATTTGTTGTTTTTATTCTCATCTTCACCTTATTCCATCATCCGGATAAAGATAGGACTATCCCAATTTCAATACTTAGTACCCTAATCCCCATGGGAATGGTACTCTTACTTTTCACACTTTACTACTTGAGGTGACTCGTGCACTTGCGCACATTAGACAATTTACATTTTCATACACGTTTCGTGCCTTTCACTCAACCCCCACCTAGAGCTAAGGGTGAGGCACTTGAACACCTCGTGATGAAGTTAGAGATGCTTGAGAGTAAGTTAGCAAGTGAGCACAAGTACGGGCAAGTAAATCAGAATAATCCTGGCTATGGAATACCCCATTATCACAATTGGGAACAACAAGGAACACACCAAAGGAGGGAACTAAGGCATCCCTCCGCATCATCTTGTAACTTTGAACAAACTACTGAAACCATGAGATGATGGGGGATTTCATAATTGACCAAACAAAGGTCAACAAAACACTTGCACAAAGAATTAAGAATGTAGAGACCTTGCAAAGAATACGAGCTCGGAGGGTGTATAACATGGACATGCAACTACATAGCCTACAAATTTGAGACACACCATAGAGAAGGGAATGTAGCACCTACACACGAGAGGAAGCTCTGCATCGGATATGATATGGGAGATCCACCATCTACGACCCCCTTGACTATCCTAGTTTGATCACATAGGGCTTATCCTCCCTCGAGGCTAACTAGTCCACCTTTTTAGTTTAGTAGCTTTAGTTTTTTCTTTTATTTAGTTATTTTCTTTCTAGTTGTTTCTTGCTATCAATAAATTTTAATCTTTGGGTAGAGTTTGTTTCCCTTTTGATTTTGCAGAACTTCTATATATTGTGAAAATCGAGCTTCAAAGTAAGTCCACACGTAAGAACCCCTCTTAAGGTAACACACCTGTCCCTATTTTTATTGGACTCTGGGAAACATTGAGGACAACGTTGAACTTGGTTGGGGACGTAACATTCTAGGAAAGACAATTTGACACAAATTTTAAAAATTGTTTGCATGCTTGTTGAGTGTTGATGCTGCTGAAGCTCAATGTTTATGTTGTTGCTTTCTATAACAGTAGCTTAGTGGGGCTCGGTTGTGTATATTGCTGGGGCATGGCCGCATGAGGGCGGCTTCCTAGTGACTAGAGGTGAAAATGTGAATTATCGAATGCAACCTCTACAGGCAGAAGCTTTTAGTGTGCGATAGATTAAATGGAGAAATTATTCACACGTAATAGTAGAGATGGATTCTCAAATGGTTTACCATGCACTCATCTCACCAGCCACATGCAACTCACCTTTTTCGATGGTGATAGAAGTTTGTCAAAAGTTAATCAACAACATAGAAATGTTAAGTTCTCTTTTGTTAAAAGATTTGCAAATTTGGCTGCTCACACCCCATTGCTAGAGCATCAAGTCCCCTTAATGTCTAGGTCCTTACAGCACCAGATTTTTTGTTTTTTGCTCTGAACTCTGAAATTACTTAATGAATTTATTTATTAAATAGCATTCTTAGCCCTTTGTATATTTCACATTTTTTGACATTTAACCATACACTTTAAAATGTTCAAACTAACCTCTTGTATTATCCAAAACATTAAAGTAAGTCATTTTTTACAGTGATGGTAAGGCTCGTTATCTACCCTTTCAACATAAGCCCTTGCGTTTTCACTTTTGTTAACATTGACCCCCATCCACTTTAAAACATGAAAACCGAAACCTCCATTTGTATTTTTAAATTTTTATTTAAAATTTAGATAAAAATTAAAATATTGATTATTTAAAATTTTTTTGGTTGGATATGATAATTATTTTATTTAAAATTTTATTTTTTTAAATTATGTATAAATTTTAACATTTATAATTAGAAAAAATTATTTATCATAATAATTTCATTTTCATTTTTATAAATTTATTAGAATGTTATACAAATTTCACATAACGATTGGTATAATAAAAGATTTATTTTTAATTTTTGGGTTTATAAGATAATTATTTTTCTTTAAAATTTAATATTCACAAAATTTAGATAAAATTTTGACTTTTTGTCGATAGTACTATATGATTTTAAAAAACAATTATGTATGATATATTTTTTTCTTAAATGTATTAAAATGTTATACAAGTATTATTTATTAAAAATAAAATTATTATGATAAATATTTTTAAATTTTATTTTAAAATAATAAAAAAATAAATACCATAGGAACAATCATCCTCATTAATTCATATATTATATACTTAAAATTATTTAAATTTCGAGAAAAATAATTTTCAAATAAAAATAGTTATCATATTTACCCAAAATTTTTAAAAAATCAATCTTTTAATTTATCTATATTTGAATAATGTTATAATAAATTTATAAAAATAAAAATAAAAATACTATGATAAATAATTTCTTTCTGAAATTATTGTTTTAAAAATAAAATACGATGAGTCCTTGTTATTGTTTAATTTTCTAAATTTCAAGAAAATAAATTTTTGGATAAAAATTATCATATCTAACAAACAATTTAAAAAAATCAATATTTTAGTTTTTGTCAAATTTTAAATGATATTTTAAAATTACCTTATGAAGTCAGTTTTAAAAATTTTCATAGGAATTAATTTTAAAATTTCGAAGTGTGCGGTCAATAAACAAAAGTGAAAGTGTAGGGGCTAAAATGGAAGGATAGATTCTAGAGTTGGAGGTGTAGATAATGGTAGTTATCATGACCATTAGAAACTGATTTTTTTTTTCATGCTTTGGATAGTGTAGGAGGTTAGTTTGAACATTTAGAAATATAGGAGTAATTTTTTTATAGTTATATCTGATGGCGTTCGCCAAATGGAACCCTGTGTCTCTCAATTTGTGACGCTCCAACTCCCGAGGGTTTTTCTTTTTGTCACTGTACAAGTCTTTCGCGACAGAATACCTCTGTCACTCGTACCTCCGTCGTGCTCGTGTTTTTACATCCTATACGGCCTATTCGACAACGCATCACTGCGCACGGGGCCTTGTTGCGACAAGGCTCTCCTATTGTGGCCAAACTCTATCGCGATAGCAAAGCCCTTGATGTGGCCATTCCCTGTCGCGACATAGAAAGCTCCTACATCCAACACCTTCTGTCGTGACACGGGTTCTGCCTTAATAGTTATTCTTTGTCGCGACACAAAGATCTCTATTGCGACAATAAACCCTTCCAGTAGCAGTGAACTATGTCGCGAAATCATTTTTCTCTGTCACGACATAAACCTCCCTGGTCATGACTAACCCCTGTCATAGCATGAAAACATATGTCTCGACCTAGAAACCTTAAGTCTTGATGAGTCTCTGTTGCGACAAGGAAGGTTCTATCGCGACCTAGAAATCCCATTAAAGATCAAACACATGCTGACAGATTTAATGCGACCTCTTGTTGTGACCGTCTCTATAGCGACAAGGAAACCTTTGTTGCAACATTGTCCTGACGAAACTAGAACTACATGCTTATGAGGAAACCTTCGATAGTTTTATTACTTAAAACACGAGAATCATGTCGCCACCTGAGGAATTCTGTTTGCGACACGAGAATCTGTCCGCGACACGAACCGAGAAAAAGCTCATCACGACTAGAAACCCTGTCGAGCTAAACCTGTAATACACAAAAATCTCTGTCACGACAGAAAATACTCTGTCGCGACCTATCCTGCCACTTCCTGGCACCTATAACCCTTCACAAAAAGCAAAAAACTCAACATCCCAAAAGCCTTTTTCTCACAAAGGCAACATGAAACCTGGGAAAACTTGCCAAACTATTTTAAACAAATTAATGGAGTTTAATTCAAGACTTTCTTTCCCTTATAACTGAATAAACTACCCAGAATTTAACAGAAACTAGATAACTGTCCAGAATTTTACAAAATACAGTAAAGCCATAAATATGGCCTTCTTCACCACTAAGGTCTCAAATGTGTTTCATCTCCTGGTGTACCTCCAACACCTGAAAATATTTTCCCACGACGGGGTGAGCAATGCCCAGTAGAGAAAATCTCCTACAAGGGCTACTCCCCACCTAAGTGCACATGCAATGTCTTGATTCACATGTTAACACCCATTCAAGTAAAAATATGCACATTTCTACATGAATGTCTACATGCCATGCCCCATGTCTCGAGTCATCGCCTACTCCCTCACACATGGATTTTCCATGTATGAAAACTGTTTTCAAAACAAAAGATTTTTGTTTCATTTTTTTTTATTAGACAGTCTCCGAGATATATTGTGGATAGTCTCCGATCAGTACTTTGGTCAACCTCTGAGAAGTACTGTGTAAATAAAAAGATTTTTGTTTTTGAAACTCATTGGACAACCTCCAATATCAAAACCATTGGACAACCCTTTGATATCAAAACACACTGGACAACCCTTCGATATTAAAATCCGTTGGACAAGCCTCCGATATAATTTATTGGACAAAAACTATGTCATGCACTCACACCCGTTTCACGCGATGTCCCCGTGCACATGCAACGCTGATGCCACTGTTTGGTATTTACATATTACATGCATACTGAGAACTACATGAAATATTTAAGAATCATGTTTTGTACCAAGCATCATGGGTAACTACATCTACTGCATGTAATTCATACCCATACATAATCCATGTTAATATATTAAGCATGCATATATCAACAACATTTTCACACAACCTGCATGTTATTCAATCAAGCAATGAACATGCAAATTGGATTTTCAGTCTCCAACCTAGAAAAACAGCATACATAATCAGCATGTCAGTTTATAACCAGCCTTGACGCACAACCAGGATTATCATACTCAAATCCCACAACGCAACAAGTAAAATCAGTTCTAGAACTGCAGTTCTAGAAAATAGACATACCCAAAAATCGATCCCAATTATCAACGGTTTATACCAAACCGTTCTTAAACCAGCCCACAGTTAGAGCTACACCTCATGGTCATTGAATGGCCCTTAGACAAACAATAACTAGAGTAGGAAAGAACCCCTACCTCTTGAAGCGTAGGCAACTTCACTCCTTGTTCGAAGGATTTTCCCGTTCGGCAACCAGAAGCTCACCGACACTGGTTCCTCCTCCATTTTCTTTTTCTTATTTTCTCCCTTTTCTTTCCTTTCCTTTCTTCTCTCCCTCTTTTTCTCTTCTATTCCACCGAACTAATTTGGTCTTGTTGGAGAATTCCTTCTCAAAACACTTTGACACATGGCAATCACTATGCCATGTGTCCTCATGCCTCACTACTCACCACAAAGTGCAAGCATAAGAATGGTATGACACTTGG